>JAQQAC010006877.1:4593422-4690795 GCA_029783875.1 Phataginus tricuspis | reverse complement strand
GACTGACATTATATTAATTTCTTGGATTCCTGTTCTAATGTGATGTTGGTAGAGGTTTTTTAGTGTCCTCAAAAAGATACGCCCAAGTCCTCACCCCTGGTACTTGACTGACATTATATTAATTTCTTGGATTCCTGTTCTAATGTGATGTTGGTAGAGGTTTTTTAGTGTCCTCAAAAAGATACGCCCAAGTCCTCACCCCTGGTACTTGTGAATGTCACCTTACTTGAAAATAGAATCTTTGCAAGTGTAATTAAGTATCTTAAGATGATGTCATCTTGGATTTCGGGTGAACTCTAGATCTAACAACACATGTTTCTTAGATTCCAGATACAGGGAAGGTGATGTGAGGACAGAGACAGATTGGAGCAATGTGTCTACAAGCCAAGAATTGTCAGGCAGCCACCAGAAACTGGCATAGAATAGATTCTCCCTCAGAAACTGCAGATGGAACAAAACCAGTCAACACCTTCTTTCAGATTTCTGGTTTCCAGAACTGTGTGAGAATAAATTTCTGTTGTAAGCCACCAAATGTGTAGTATTGTATTACCACAGCCCTAAGAAACTGATACAGTAACTAACATATTTAATATCTTCTAAGATATATGTGGCAGGCTTAAAGTTTAGATGGTTCCTCAGTAATTCTTTATCCATCTATACCCATTAGACTGTTATCTCTCTGTCACTTCACAGTGATGAGAGTTAGTATTTATCTAATTCTGTGTTGTCATTAAAACTGTTTTTAGTGGCCTATATTTTGTTTTTAGAATAATACATTTCAACTTCAACTCTTTGACAACCTTGGGTTTTCGGAGTTTCTATTTTGTTTAAGCTGTAAATTACCTTATTTTAAATCTCAGCAGTGAAGTTTTTTAAAGGTTACACTTTTTTCATATATGCATTTGTGTACACACATGTATATGTAGATATGTGGAAATATATATAGAAAATACAGTACATGTATATATATGTATATATATATATATATGTATATGTGTGTACATACAGAGAGAGAAAGAGACAAAGGAGAGAGACCAACTTGTGTGTGTGTAGTGATTTTTTTCACATTGGTTTTGTTTACCATGCAGACAACCCTTTAAAAACTGAAATTAAAATGGATTCATGTTTTATAGAGGAAACTGGACTTACTTACCAAAGTTATCATTACTTAGCTAAATATAATTTGGGTTCTATATAAGCATGAAAAAAATTATGAAAAATTTGGGAATAGTCCTAGGAGTATTTAAAGAGTTACCTTTGTAACCCATTTTGCAGTCTGTGCAGAATATGTTAAGAATTCTGGATACTTTGGCTATATTTATGGCTATGTTAATATTGCTAAAATATTCATTCTACCCAGAGCAATTCACAGATTTAGTGTAATCCCTATAAAACTCCCAATGGAGTTTCTTTTCAGAAATAAAAAAAAATCGTAAAATTCATATGGAATTTCAAGGGACCCCAAATAGCCGAAAAAATCTCAAGAAAGAAGAACAAAGTTGGAGACCTCACATTTCCTATTCCAATACATATTATAAAGCTATCTTAGAACATGTGGTACTTGGATAAGACAGACACATAAACCAGTGGAACAGAATAGAGAGCCTAGAAATAAACCCTCATATATATATATGGTCAAATGATCTTTTACAAGGGTTCCAAGGCCACACAATGGGGAATTGACCCTCTCCTCAACAAATGGTGCTGGGGCAGACACATGGAAACACATGGAAAAGAAGGAAGTTGCACCCTTTCCTTACACCATAATAAAAATTAACTAAGAAACGGATTAAAGACTGAAATATAAGACCTAAAACTATAAAACTCCTAGAAGAAAACATAGGGGAAAGACTTCATGACATTGGATTTGGCAATGATCTCTTCTGTATGACATCAAAGCACAAGCAACAAAAGCAAAAATAAGAAATGGGATACTGAACTCAAAAATGTCTGTGCATTAAAAAAAAAAGCAAGAGAATGAAGAGGCAATCTACAGAATGGGAGAAAATATTTGCAAATTATGTTTAGGAGTTAATATCCAGAATATATAAGTAACTTCTGCAACTCCACATCAAAAAGCTAAATAATCCAATTAAAAAATGGTCAAACGACTTGAATAGACATTTCTCTAAAACAGACATGAAATAGCTGAGAAGTGTATGAAAAGATACTCAGTATCACTAATCATTAGAGAAACACAAGTAAAAATTACAGTGTGATGTCATCTCACACCCATTACGATGGCCGCTATCAGAAACAGAAACAAAAACACAGAATAAGTATTGATGAGGATGTGGAGTAATTGGAAGCCTTGTGTACTTCAGGTGGGAATGTAAAATTGTGCAGCACTTAAGGAAAACAGTACAGAGGTTCCTCAAAAACTTAAAAATAGATTTACCACATTACCTAGCAATCCCACTTCTGAGTGCATATCTAAAAGAATTGAAAACAGTATCTCAAACAGATATTTGCACACACATGTTCATTGCAGCATTTTTCACTATGGCCAAAGGTAGAGGCAATCCAAAGGTCCATTGATGTATGAATGAGTGAAGAAAATGTGGTACATACATACAGTGGGATATTACACATCCTTATGAAAAAGGACTGTCACATGGTATAACATAGGTGAGTTTGAAAACATTACACTAAGTGAAATAAGTCAGTCATAAAAGGAGAAATAATGTATGGTTCCAGTATGTGAATCAAACTCATAAAAGCAGAAAGTAGACTGTTAGTTGCCAGGGGCTAAGGGGTGAAGGATGGGAAAGAAATGGGGAGCTGTTCAACAGATATAGGGTTTCAGTTCTGCAAGATGAAAAGTTTTAGAGATCTGTTGTACGACGATGTAAATAGAATTAACACTACTAAACTGTACAATTAAAAATGTTGAGTAGAAAGATAGATACAGAAGTTCTATAAGGCTCTAATACAAACAGAGCAAGAAAAAAATTCTGGATACTTTGAACAGTGTATTAATTAAGTCCAACTAAATTACTTGTAATTGCACAGGTCACTAGCTAATCTAAAGAAAACTAGGGACATACATTGAAGCAACACAAACAGGTTGATTTGAAACCTTTCATTTCTTCTTTCAGTACCTACTAGATGTAGAAGCAGAATCCACTTTGCAGCCAGCCCATAAACTCAGCATCTGCTGCAATATTTTATGTGAACTACAGCCGCCTACTGTCACATTCAGCCTTCTTCCTCCGAGGTGGGCCGACATCAGTGCCCTGAGTTGCCTCTGCAGAGCTGTGCTCATCTGACGGGTCTCTAAGTCACAGCGCTCCGCCACGCAACCAAGCTCACTGCTTATGCCTCGTGCAGTGTATGCTGGCAGCTTGCCTAACACATGCGCTGTCATTGCTCTTTTTTATGACATAACACAGAAAAGCATATCCTTTTCCTGATAAACATCGCTCATGATATTTATTCTATGTGTCTCTTCTCTCCCAACCTTGTAAAGTTTATCTGCCCTAATAACAGGGAGCCTCTGATTAGGGTTATGATGGTGCCGTCGCTGATGGCAGACGGTGGCAGTGCGAAGATACTGACTAGAATTCAAACCTAGTTAAAATTCAGAACAGAATTTCGGGCTCAGGGAGGCATTTCACTGGCCAGGGTCTGTAGGCACAGAGTGTGAGGCTCTCAACAAGTATTGCTGTCACCTTCTTCAGGATGAACAGGAATCCAGAATGTGCATTTCTTATATTTTGCTGACTCCACTGGCCAAAGTGTTCTGCTAGCACGTGATGAACAGCATTTACGTGAGAAATGGCTGCTCCAGTTCCTGTAATAACTAGTTTTTATACACTTCTTAAGGATATTTATACTGGTCAGATTTGTTTGAGAAACATTTTATATGTGAAGACTTTATTATTCATTACATGTAAAAGGTAATACTGCAGCATATCATTTAGAACATCTTAAATGCTATCATTTTGATAAAAAGCAATATTATATATGGCAGTATTGTCTGTATCAACGGATAGGTCTAGTGTTTAGCATTTGTGTATGTTGTTACTAAGAATTACATAGATGAGATTTTCACAATTTATTGTCGATGAGAAATCATCATTTATGTTCTTGGATTCCACACATAGGCCAGAATACAGCACACTCCCCCTAACCCCCAACCCAGTCCCCGCCTACCCCTAGTTCTCTATTTTACCTGACTTCAGGTGAGATTGAACATTTCAGAATGTATGAATCCTGGGAAGAAGGACAACTTACATTTTCAGTAGGCCCCAAGAGAGCTAATTTAAACAGCCTCAGTTTCCAAAGTTAAGGACATGTTTAATTATTAAACAATAGCTTTTGAGAATGCATTCCTACTTTCTGATGTTTTCCAAATTGGCCTTTATCAGAATCCTAACCTAATAAAAAATGCGGTATTAGGAGGAGCAAAACATCCCGGGAAAAAACACATTTCCAACAGTGAATGCTGCCAGGGCCAGCAGCATCACCTGTGGGGCTCAGTGAGAAATGGAAATGTGGGGTGCCTTGTTCAAGTGCGAGACAAAGGGGATGTTGCAGGTTCTAACAAGGAGAAGGTTTTCCATTTTTTCCTGCAGTTTCTCTCTGACTTCTCATGGTGTTTTAATTTGCCATTTAATATCCATCTAAGAAAAGAAAAGTTAATATTTTGCATTATTGACATTAATTTTACCATTCATTTCTATCTTGTATAATGGAAATTTTAAATGCAAATATAAGAGCATTTTTCTCATATGCAGAACCACCAAAATTATACATCTTGTGTTTCCTAGCTTGGATATGCATATGTATTCCATTCTTACAGGAAGAGTGGAAACACTGCACAAAAGTAGCTCACATGTTTTTATTTTAGTTCTTTATATGTGCAGTCAGCCAGTACCTGCAACCTTTGGCTTACTGATGAGTCCGGAACAACTGAAAGGAAAAGGAGTTATGGGTTACCCTATCTTTTCCTTTCCTTCTGTATTATCATTTCAGGGCAAATGGTTGGTGAATACAGGGAAGTAATAGATGAGTAGGAGCACCATAGGGTTCTGGGGTGTCGGCGTTTGATAGAACACCGTTGCCTTCTTTATGTGTTCAAGTTCTGCTTCAGGAGGAAGGCTTGGCCTCTGGGTGCCGTCAGCCCCCACATTTCCTCTGTCGCAGACCTCACCCACTTACCTTGGGCTCCTCTGGAGTCTTGCTGGCCTTCTTCCCTCTGTAGTGCTGGTCCCTTGGAATCCTGTGCTCATGGGGCCTCCTGAGCACGCATAAAAATGACATGGCGAGGAACGTCTGGCACACGCATTGTCCAAGCCATTCTGCCTCTCTTGCAGCCACTACATTTTGGCACTGGGTATTTTTCAAGGTTTTTCTCTCTCAGAGTTCCAACTAGGAAGCAGATTCTTTCTCATTATAATTCTCCAGAAGGCTATCGAACTTTCTCAATTTTGGCAGAAAAGTGGGGACCTCATTCAAAGGGAAAGACCTTTCTAGTTGTATCCGAACTAAATTTCTCCCTGAAAAGAGGAAGGATTTTAACTCCTTATATGAGAAAAAGAATACTATAGTATTTTGATCATTTATCTTATTTTATGGCATTTAAGAAAAACCTGAAGTTAAGAAAAAAACCCTTTCTCCTCTCAAATGAATATTTTTTGCAATGGAAAACCATAATATGGTGCCTGACGTTTTTTTGTAAGGTTCTATTTTGAAAGACAAATAGAAATCCATTTACAAGTGTGAATTCATTACACTTTTTGAGCATTGACCAAGACAGCCTTAATATTTCCCTCAGCTAAGCTAAACTTTAGACAGATTTGTTCTTAACTTCCCTTTTCATAGAACATTTACCTTTTGAATTCTTTTTTTTGTAATTGTTAATTCTTTTGATTGTTGACACTTGGAATTGTTATGACCAGGAGAGATAAGGTTACTGGTATCTAGTGGGTAAGGTCAGGTATGCAGTTCAACATTCTACACTTGCACAGGACCCTCTCACAATAAAGAATTACCTGGTGCAAAATGTCAATAATAAGGTTGAGGAACTCTGGTCTCGAAAGTAGAAATGGCTTGATTTTTGTTAATACTTAACACATCTCAATGAAATGAGTAAATTAGTTATTTTACCAGGCACATTAACACTTTGAAACCAGTATAAGATTAATGGATTTCTTCAGAGGATTTGCACATTAATGGGGAAATTCCATTCTAACCCAATAGATTGCAGTTTGCATGTTGAACTGGGTCAGGGTTATGAAGTTTCTGATAGCTGTCAAGTGGGCTCGATACATGGTAAGTGGAAAGGCTAACATAAACTCTGCACCAATTTTATCCAAATATTTGTATGTTGTTTTCTGTGAACAAAAATATTTCACCAGCAGTGGAGCTCAGGATCACCCAGTTAAAGAAAAAAAATTAATAGTAAATTTAAATATAAAATTATCCCCTTCCTTTTTTTATTGAAAGAATTCTTTAACATTGATGTAAGTGTTAAATAGACATAAATCTCCCAAGAAAAAGTTTTCAGCATTGAACATTCTATACACTCCTAGATTTATCCTATGATAATGTCATATTTTAACTTAACTTTCATAACTTCAGTTTCCATTTCATGAAAGAGACTTTTCTTTATTGGAAATCTCCTTTCTCATCCCACAAGAAAGTCACAGTGTTAAATTGCCTTTAAAAGGTATTTTTCTAAATAGATTGAGGATTTATTAACACCTGAGAGTTGAATGCAATAGCAGGGGAATAGTGGAACAAGTTGGAATTTGAGAGGTAAACAAGCATATTTTATTCCTAACATGGGAACACTACTCTAAGATTCACTGGCCAAGTGCATTCAATTTCTCTTAAGCTTTCTGTAGTCTGTAAGTTATTTCAGAATGTCAGTTTGGCTTACTGGAGTAAAAGGACTATTATTAGGGAGCTCTGCCTTTCTGTGTTACCTACCTTGAGTGGAAACATTTGAATGAAGTGAATGATTTAGTTAAAAATGAAAAATATGTGTTTATTTTTTATATCTGGGGTATTCTAAGTAATATGTTTTTTGAGGAGATGATATTTACTATTGATGAATGCCTAGTATTTGCATTCCATTTAATTAGAAAGATTTCAAAATAATATTAATATTTAAAGTAAGACTCTTTTTCCTAAAACTCTCTAATGTTTTAAGAAAATACTGCATTTTCCCTAAAATTAAAAGGTTTATAAATTTTGTGAACTAACATTCTTGGAATTGTACTGTATCTTAATGACAATACCAGTCACAGAAGTTCTATTGTTTGTCTTAATGTCAGCAATCAGACATCAGAAAGAATAATAAGCACAAAGGTAGATAATAGCTTCTGCAGCAACAAGTTCTCAGAAATAATGAAGCCATGTACAATTAGCCTGTTTATTGGGGTTTGAAGTCATGATAAATTTTCAAAGGCTTAAATGTAACCTATCTATCCATAAGTAAAATGTATTTAAAGTTATTATATAAGTCATCTGTTAATAAAGATTTGTTTTCATTTTTGCTTTATGGTCAGATATGAAAAGATGGCAAGGTTATCCTGGGGACATTTGAATTCAGTCATTTTTATGGATGTGGTGAGGACCCAAATATTGTGAGAAAATAACCAAAGAGAGTTAGAATATTTATGTTCGGTCACTGCAGGGTCAAAAAAACTTCATTGAAATTACAAATGCATTTTCAGTCACTAATTGTTTTCATTTGTGTGATTGTCTGCATCTTGGGGACGGTTTTATAACATTTCAATTTTTTATTTCTTTTTCTGATATTTTTCTATTTAGTTTTCAGTGAGTTATTTTTGCTCTACCAGTTTTAATGCATTTGAAATTTTGTCCTTACTCTGAGAGAATTGTCTGAAGGCAAAAATCCATCAATGATTATTTTGAAATTGTTCAAATAAATATTTTCATGAAAGTGGATGATTAAGAAATTTAAAAACCATTTGAAAGAATTTTTACAATTTCTCAAGTATTTTTATTTTAAAAATAAAATTTGTAGTTGATCAATGGTGGATATATTGCCTAATTATGTTTTCATCATTTTTCTTGCATTTTTAATTCTATAAAAGGATTTTCAGTAACATTTAAATATAATTTCTACCATTCAATATAGTTATATTTCTATAATGCAAAGCGATTTCTCCTTTCAAGGTTAAAGCTTTAGAAGGAATCATGTGCAGTCTCAGTTGCATTCAGTGACATGTTTAGACAGAAAATTCAACTAAGATGCTAAGAATCATGTGTAAAGTTTCAAAGCCATGTCAGAGTTTGCAAAAATTTCCCTCAGATTTAGATTAAAGAATGGAAATGCTTAAAGGTGCAATGAAGTTACAAAACACCTCCAAGAATACAAACTACTGAAAATAAATGACTGGAAATAATCATTATTGATAAATCATTATTTGTCTTTTTGAGCAGTGTCATTATGATCAATTTTTTAATCAACCAGTTCTTTTTCACCTATTTCATCTTTAGTTGAATAAAATATATCTATGTTTGCTAGTGTCAGCCCTGGAATTTCAGAGCCACTAGGAGAGAAAATTCTGTTTAAGATGACTACTTGTTAAAAAAAAAAAATTTCTCCCAAGGGAATTACCTTTTACATATAGACAAATGATGGAACATAACTTAGAGCTCAGAAGGAAGCCCATGCATATATAGCTAATCTGATCTTCCACAAGAGGGTCAAGATTACACAATGCAGAAAGGACAATGTCTCCAACAAATGGTGCCGGAAAAGTGTATATACACGTGCAAATGAATAATAATAGACCCTTATATTAAACAATACAGAAAAATCAACTCAAAATGAACAAATGAAAAAGGTTTTATACAGAAAATAAATCGGTAGCAGATTAAATAATTAAATATAAAAATTCCTGAAATAATTTTGTGGCAGTAGTTTTGAAGGTCTGCTTTTGTTGAAAAAGAAAACCCTGACACTCGAAATAGTAAGAATTTGCTGTAAGCTAGCACCACTTTCCTCTTGTCTAGGGAGGAAGAGGGGAGCCCTTCCAGATGGCAGGGCTGGGGCTGGAGTGTGAAGAGAATTGATCCAGAAGGAGGGATGAGCAAGGACCTAGCACGCCCTGCCTAGGAGTGGTTTGGGGATGGAGACAGGGAGGTGGCAGAGCTAAGGAATACCTGCACAGCTTCCCTCCCTTCCTGCTAAGGGCAGTGTGGTGTAGGAAAGGGGAGGGGAAAGCGGAGGGAAGTGTCTACTCAGATGGCTCTTCAGTTTCTCTTGCTCACTAGTGGCAGAAAGTCTGCAAAAATCCCAATGTGCTCTGAGGGACCTCATAGAAGCCAGCTGACTCGACTGGTGAGATGCCAGGGAGGTCCTGTCATCAAAGGGCTGAAGGGTCCTTCAACTGAGTCCTTTAAGTAGGCTTTTCAAACCTGGGGTCTGTAGTCATGATAGCCAGATCCTGGGGGATCTTCAGGCCAGAGAGAGGCTGAGTGGTGCCAATGCAGGAAGGGGCAAAAGCTCAGGTCCCCAGGAGCTCTCACTCAGCCCAGAGAACAGACTGAGTTGCTTTTACTACAAGCTCCCCGGCCCTGCTTCAGAACAGAGGGCTTGACCCCCACACCAGCTTGCAGAGGCCAAACACACCGGGCTGTCAGTGGCAACTTACATCAAGTGGCTGGGCCCCCTTTTTGAAAAAAAGTAAGTGTTGATCTGTCTTCATACACATCAGGAAATGAGGAGGGTGTAGGAGTATTTCAGCAGACAGATTGAAGAAGGAGTTTAAACATTGAATTGACTGAATAAATTGCCCAAAAATAACTCATTTAGATGGGAAAAATGGTAGTGGTGAGGGGAATAATGATGTATTTAATCCTCTGGGGTTTTTTTTTCCTTTTCCATCAGTGAAACTCAGAATTTGTGAGCAAGATGAGATTTATGATAGAAAATAAGCTCCCTTAGAGTTATTTTGCATGTATGTATTCTACTGTATAAATATTATTCTCATTAAAATTTATCAGTGAATTTTTATTACTTTTATTTGACATTTTACCATGTATGGAATCTGAATGAAAACTATTAGGAATCGAAGATATATAAAGACATCTTAAATACCAAATAGGATTTTTAGTCCTAATCATACTAAATGTGAAAAATTTAATGACAAAGAATACTTGTTTATTTGTTAATTTCTAGTTTTATAGCAACTGTGTCAACATGTCTGCCATCATTTTAAATGATAAATATGTAAGAAAGGAAGAAAAATAAATATTACATATTAGGAGGAAAGAAAAATTTTGTTTTTCAGTGAAATTTTAAAAATGATTGAAAGTCATACAGAAAATCTTTGTCAAATTTATTGGACACTTTCTGCACTTTTGCTCTTTCCTTGGTCCTTTATACTGCACCCTCTTCAATATTTGCCTCTGTGTGAGCAATGGAAGTTGGGGGGGATCCTCATGTTGAGACAGGGATGGTGGGTATAGTCAGAGTAGGGTGAGGGCCTCTGGAAAAAAGCAAGGCAGGATATTTACAGTCAAAGCAATGTAACAATGTAAAGTCCCTATCGAAACTCTGTGTTCAGCATTATGCAAAGTCAAGGTAACACTAACTCTCTAGGGTAAAGATACCAGACTAGGAATATAGACATCTTCAGTGAAATCAGTTAAAGGTCAAAAGACCGGGAGCAACTTCGCCTGGAATGTTTGAGTGTTCTGCAAGGGTGTCTCAGCATAACCCGTGACTTCACTGTAAACAGCCCTAGCAAACAGACAATAACCCAGCCCACCTTGAGGGCAGGGCAGGTGGTACAAGTCCACACTCTAAGCCTTCAATTTCCAAAAAAATCCTCAACTGCCTATAAATCCCCTAGACAATGCACCACCCCGGGCTCCCTTGTCCCCTCCTGGCGTGAGCCAGGAGCTCTTTCCTCTCACTTTATTTCTAATTAAAAGCCTCTGCTTGGCTCTCCTACCTTGGGTGTTTGCTAAGTTCATTCTTTGACTCTGCAAACAAGAACCCCGGCATGAATGTCATTCTGTTACTTTTATGTTTTTTTATTTCTGATTGGTCCTCTACATTCCTAGAGGCCCCTATAAATTGAGAAAATGTAGTTAGAAAAAGGCAAACCTTGGAGGGGTCATTTGATGTTGTAAGATAGCAGAGTCCTGAGAATATTTGCTTGCTCAGGTAGACAGTTAGTAGTGTGCAAATAATTGAAAAATCATGCAAGAAGAGATGAGATGGAAAAAATAAAAACCAAAACACATCATAAGAAAGATATGGAAGCACATGGGTCCCAAACCCCGGGTGAGAAGAGTCTGGAGGAGAGATTGCTCACATCTTTCTCTAACCTGAGGAAGGAAAGAAATGGAAATTCTATTAGGTAGCATGCTGATGAAATTATGTGCTTGACTCACATTTAGCAAATATCTAGAGACAGCGTTAAAAATGATCTGCTACTTGTATTTTTGCCAAAATCTAGACCTTTTCGTGTGCCATAATAAAGAATTCATGTATTTTGTATAATTAAATAAAGAGATAATTTTGAACAAGAGAACAAAAGGTAAATAGCAGCTCCTAAAAGATTTAGTGGCTGAGGTTCCTGATAATCTTGACATTAAGTCACTCAAGGATCTAGGTCCTTAATACCTATATTCTGAAACAAGATCTATTTCAAGTCCTAAACACAAATTTGAGAAAGAAGCCCATTATTTGCTAAATTCCTATTTCTTTGTTTCTTGATGTATTTATTGCTTGCACAAATTCTGCAGGGTAAAAATCATCATCTGATTTTAGACATCATAAATTTGAGGACCAGAGCATTTAATAAGCTATCCAAGGTCACACATCTAGTAGTTAATAGAAAAGGAATTAGATGTCTATGATTTTCCTAGATCACAGTGTGCTTTGGGATATAAACTTTACTCTTTAAACAAATAATGTATCACTTATAATTCAGAAAAAGACTTTGATTGACTACATGTTAAGGTAATGATTTCTTGATATACTCAGTCAGATTTTCTTTGATATTATAATTCCACACTTTAAAAATTATACTTAATATGTTTACTATTTTCACAATTTACCTAGTGTTTGAATAACAAAAAAATTATAGATAATAAATAATTACTTAGCTTCCCCAAATAGGTTCGATAATTTGTATTTAAGATACCTGAAAATATTTTTTCTACTTATTGGCATTGATTAACATTTTTTCCTAATCAGCTTCTTTATTCCTTTCACTTTCATGTTTGGCTATAGAGTGCTAACTAGTCAGTGGAGAAATTACCCTGCTGTAATTGAAGCCTCGCTGTCCATTCTGTCCTTCTCTTCTTGGTACAACAGATACAGTTTTGGAGAATCACCTTGTACACTGGAGTGGGCCCTGATTAGTTTAGACAAACTCCCTTGTCAGTATTTGGCTCACTGGTCAAAAAAAGGGTTAACTCAGCAATCCTGGGTTTCTCCACCCTGCACATTGCAAAGAAAGGCCTTTGCTGAGTTCCTGGGAAACAACCTATGAGCCTTTGGATTATTCTGCCTCTGATGTTTGCCTGAGGTCCTGAGCCATGCTGTAAGAATAGATAAGTATACCCTAAGGTATGATAGACCCTGAATGCCTGTGCTGGTGAGTGGGGGAAGGAGTCTGGTAGCTGAGGTTAGTTATGTGGTTGTGACAGCTGTGACACCAGCTTGGGTGACCTTCCCAGGCTGGCAGCATTCTGTGTGTGTTACACATTGTTGCTGGGAGAATTAAGCACATCCCCATGTAACTTCAATGGGAGGCAGTAACTGGAAGCTTGTGCTGGTTTTTCCTGGGCTGTGGCCCATGAACCCTTTCCCTTTGCTGATTTGATTGGCATCCTCTTGCTGTAATAAATCGTAATCATGAGTATAACAGCCTTTGAGTTCTGTGAGTCCTACTGAATCATCAAACCTGAGGGTGGTCATGTGGACTTCCAACACATACAGGAACCTAAATTAAGCTAATCATTGAAGTTCTTTCTCCTTAGAAATAAATAGACATGTAAATTCTTGGCTCAGTCAGAATTAACTAAACTTAACTATCAGATTACTGCTGTATTTTTATTTCCATACTAAGTCAGTAAGTTTCAGTTTTGTTGTTTGTTCTTTCTTATAGCCAGAAAACATTTTAAGTAAACACAAGATATATTATGTCCATACAAGAAGTGGTTCCTTTTGGTTTCAATCTTATTTCAGATGGAGGATCTATGTAACCTTTAGTATAAAAGCTTTTACCAGATTTTAAGAGGTTATTGGGATATTTTAAAAATACTGTGCTGATAATTGGATTGTTTCTTTAATTAGAGATTAATATTCTGCAGCTATTACAGAGTATCAAAATTATACATAAACATATATATACACCTAGAAATATACACAAATATATAAATATGTATATATTATAATAAATAAATATGTATGTATATATCCCAAATGGGTAGTTGTAGCATAGAGAAGGTATCATCTAAATACTGAAAATCTGCAAATCCCTGCTTCTGAGATTAAAAATAGTTATTGCTTATTAATGAAATTACCCTGTAATTTGCATTCCTACTGCTAAAAATAACAAATGTTTTATATAAGCAAACAATTCTTTATGGCATTCAATTTTAATAAACAAACCAAAGAGAAAAAATTCTGTGGGCAAATTTACAAAAAGAATGTAAGGAATATTTAACAAGAATGGAATGTATTTAATATTTTGTAGAAAATACACATTTTATCATTAGTTAAAGTTTAGTTTCCTTTTGTGGGGGAAAATAGAATGATTCATGTTTTCTTTCTCCTATACCAGCACAGGAAATAATCCAACATATGTTAACTGAAATATTCTTTTATGTTAAACTATTTTCTCCTTTGATCTTTAATGTTGAATTTTTAAAGACAACCCCAAAGGACATGTATTAACTTGCTGGTAATTATTTGTATGTTACATCATATAACACATAATGTATTGTGACACTTGTAAAGTGTTATATTGGATAGTAAATTAAAATGGACAGATTCCAAAAAAATATTTTATTAAATTTTATTGCTAACTTACATCACTTTGACAGGAAGTATTTAAAATAATGGAGTTTGGTGTGTACAGAATCCAATGAAAAGACCAAAATTTTTACCTCTATTGTATATTCCAATTTCTCCCCACCTGTTTTCCTTCTCCTTTTTCTTCCTCTTCATCTTCTTCCTTTGCTTATGTTTAAGTACACAATGTGCCCTAACAGCATATCTACAAAGCCAAAGAAAAACCTTAGTTATAAGATTTTGATGTTAATTTCTAAGAGTTCCCAAATGGTCTTTTAATGCCACCCTCAGAACTTCTTCACATTCATTCAACAGTTTCTTGATATCATTTTGAAGTTGAAGGAAGTGATGCCAGGGTTCTTGTTCACAGAGCTGAAGAATGAGCTTCACAAACACTCAAGGTAGGAGAGCAAGGTACAGGCTTTTATTTAGAGATAAAGTGAGAGGACAGAGCTCCTGGCTCACGCCAGGAGGGGACAAGAGAACCCGGGGTGGTGCGTTGTCTAGGAGATTTATAGGCAGTTGAGGATTTTTGGGAACTGATAAAGGGCTTGACGTGTGGACTTGTTAAAAGTGGTCTTAGGATGTTTGTCCTTGAGGAGACATTAAGTCCCTTTTGAGCATGCTAAAGTGAGTCTTACACATGATTACAAACAATTAGCATAATAAAAACATGGGCTACTTTCCTTTATCTGGGGAGTATCAACTGATCTCACTGAAGAACCACTGACTCTAGAGCTTAATGTTTAACAAGGGTTTTGGTAGGGGGTTTCCTTGCATGTAGTTACATTGCTCTGACAGTAAATATCCTGCCTTCCTTTTTCCAGAGGACTTTACCTTATTCTCACTACACCCATGGTCCCTGTCTCAGAAGTATTTTTTCATTAATGCCTGGTAGAATAAATACTATTAAAATATATCCCTGTAACTCTGGGGTGGGGTGGGGGGATATATCCTGGGGCAAAATACCTTTGAAACTGAAATCAGTCAAAGGGAGAAATAAAGTTTAAGAAATCCATTTATTTCTTACAAGTGTTACGGAAAATACTGAAAAAACCTGGACTGAATCACTGATGGAAGAACCAAGCACGTACTCAGAGGTCTTGGAGTGTTGAGGCTTTATTTCACACCAGCGGGCTCAGAGGGGAGGAATCTCCCAAAAGTCTGAGCCCCGAGCAAAGGCAAAGGGAGCAATATATATCTTTCTGCTTCTGTATCTGTAACATTCCTACTTGCACAGCAAGCGAGCAGGCAAGGGGGGTGAGTTTAGGGAGTCAGTGCCTGGCAGAGTGGGGAGTGAAGGGGAGGGGAGACAGAGGGGAGCCACCTGGGCTAGACTGCTGTCCTTGTAAATTTTTCCCTATCACTCACCCCTCCGATGCCCCTTTAAACACCTTGTTTTAGGGGGCATCATCTCCCTGGTTTATGACAGGGTCATAGTGGCTCTGCATATACATGAGCTGTATGGAGGGAATGCATTCCTTGATAAAGTTAATGAGCCAGTTAAATATGCAGGGTCCCTCTAATAGTCTAAGGAACAGCAGAATCACTGGCTCAGCAAGGCCAGTCAGAAGAGTTGTTAGCCATGGATTCCATTCAAACCATCCTTGGAACCAAGACTTTTTGTTTTCTAACATCTTATTCTTATGCTGGATGATTTCTTTTACTTTGGCTAGAGAGCTTCTAACTATGCCAGACCCATCTGCATGAAAAATAACAATCTTCTAGGGCTACACATAAGCCTCCCTGGGACATGAACAGGAGGTCCAGTCTTCTATGATTCTGCAGCACTACTTCAGCCAGGGAATCAATTTGATCTTGCAGCTGAATCATGGTGGTTTCAAGCTGCTCTAAATCTTGAACAACTTCTTCTGTTAGGGCAGCGAGCCCTAAGTCTTCTTTTATTAGGGCTGTGTGCGTACTGCAGCTGATCCGGCTACACTGAGCCCGACCAGAGCAGGGATCAGCAAAGGGGCAGCCCGTTTCACCCAGGAAATCTCACCGGAGGAAAGGAGGTAGCTCCCTTCAGGCTCACTATGCACTTTATAACTTTTGTACAGCTAAACATTATAGAGAGGTATTTTGAAAATGCAGGCTGAGACTTGAGTTCAGCTATGAGAGACAGGTAAGCACAGCAAAACAACTTAATGATTACCCAGTAGATGATAGAAAGGGCAATTTTTTTGAGGAACAGTTTAGCCAGAGGGGCAGCAGCAGAGAGTCCAATGCCTAGAATGAAAGACAGCACTCTGATGAAAGCCAGGATCCATTAGTGCAGGTGTCCATTAGTCAGAGGGCAATCATCGGATGTGGAGATGCAGAGGATTTTGGAGGTCTGACTGGGCTTTCCACTGATGTGTTTCTTCATCAGGATGATGGGCCCTTTTCACTCTGGAATGATGGACTCACGGAGTGATGCCTGCAACCTGAGGGCTGTAGGAGTAGTTAGAACAACAACATGGGGGCCAGTCCACTGAGGTTTGAGGGAATCCTTTTTCCAGTCTTTAACCCAGACTGAGTCCCCAGCCCGGAAGGAATGTACTGGGGATCCTAGAGAGATCGGGGCTCTTTATATGGTGTATTGTTGTAGCTTATTTAGGGGGGCTCCCAAGGCCTGGAGCTGTTCTCTTGCTCCCTTATCTCCTATTTGGTGTAGGTCCCCATGGGGGAAGGTGTCCATACACTAATTCAAAAGGAGAAAAACCTTGAGTACCAGGTGTGCAGTGAGCACACAGGAGAGCCAGGGGCAGTAAAACTGGCCACGGAGGCCAGTTTCTTGGCAAAACTTAGCTAGGGTTCCCTTGAGGGTGTGATTCATTCACTTCACTTTCCCTGAACTCTGTGGCCTGTGTGCAGTGTGGCATTTCCAGGTAATGTTGAGGGATTTAGTTAACATTTGTTCTACATCTGCTACAAGGCAGGCCCTGTCACTGTGGATTGTGGATGGTGGGCCAAACTAGGGCATCATTTCTCTCAGGAGGATTTTGGCTGCCTCCTGGCTTTGTTCTGTCCTGGCTGGGAAGGCTTCGGCCCAGCCAGAGTGTGTACACACTATTACTAGGAGACATCTGAGTCCTCTGCTTGGCTGGACATCTGTGAAGTCTATCTCAGGGCTTTCAAAGGGGGCAACTCCTGCTCTTTGGACAGTGGATGGGGGCTGTGGTGTGGATCGAATGTTATTGCTGACACAAGTCATGCACTGCTCACTTACTGCTCTGTATAATGCTGGCAACTGGCTGATGTAGTACTGCATTTTTTTAGTTAGGGTGGCTCCTTCAGTTATGGCTCACTCTTTTTCTTTTTTAGTGTGCTTGGGTGGAGGGGCCTCCACTGGGGGTGTTAGGGCCATAGTGAGGGAAGGAACTTTATCTGTTTTTTTTATTGGCCGCTGTTTTAGCTGCTTTATCTGCTAGCTGGTTCCCCTATGTTATAGGGTTGTTTTTCTTTTGATGTTCTTGGCAATGCAGAATTGCTGAATTGCTACTTTTTTTATGTATGAAAAGATTGAAGGGCCCTTTTCATCTGGCAGGCCCAGGGCTGGTGTCTGTTTTGAAGCAGCTTTTATTTCCAGGAAGGTGGCTTTTGCCTCTTTTGTCCATACAGGGGGCTTTCAGTCTGGCCCTCCACCCCCTCCCCCAGGAGGCTGCAGAGGGGCCTTGCCATTGCTGAGAATCCGGGAATCCAGATTTTGCAGAACCCGGTGGCCTCTAAGAATTCTCACATGCCCCCCCTCATCTGAGGCTGGGGCAAGGAGTCAATGACCTTTTCCCTCTCCGGCCCCAGTGCCCTTTCTCCCTGGGTGAGGAGGAAGCCCAAGTACCAGACTCCCTGCTGGTAGATTTGTGCTTTTTTTTTTCTATGAGGCTCAGTACCCCGAGTCTGACAGGAGTTGCAGGAGGGCCCTTGTGCCTTCCACACAATTTTCCAGGTTGCCACTGGCAAGGAGGAGGTCACCTACGTACTGGAGGAGGGCGCAGCGTGTAGCTTTCCTTGGAAAGCTGGCCAGGTCTGCAGCCAATGCCTCTCCAAAGAGAGTGGGTGAGTTCTTGAACCCTTGTGGAAGCTGTGTCCAGGTTAACTTCATCTGCTGCCCTGTGTCTGGTTCTGTCCATTCAAAGGGAAACAAGAGCTGGCTTTGAGGGGCAAGCTGGAGGCAGAAAAAGGCATCCTTTAAATCTAGGCAAGTGAACCATTTGGCAGACTCTGGGTTCTGGCTGAGGAGGGTTTATGGGTTTGGGACCACCGGTGTAAAGAGATACTCACTCTGTTAATGGTTTGCACGTCTTGAACAGGCCTGTACTCTCTTCCTGGCCTTTTGACTGGTAGAAGCGGGGTGTTCCAGGGCGCCAGACACTCGGTTAGAATGCCTGCCTCTCTGAGTCTGATCAGGTGTTCCTAGACGCCTGCTCTTGCCTCTTGTGAGAGGGATACTGCTGCTCTGTGGCAGGGCCACCGGAGTCAACTTTACAATGACAGTGGCTCGGTTATGAGCAAGTGCAGGTGGGTTGTCTCCAGCCCATACTGAGGGGAAGGCAGCTCTGAATTCAGGGGGGATACTTGAGAGGGTCTGGGCACAGAATAGCCTCCACTCCTCTTCCCTGGGTGTAGTTATTGCCAGTACAAGGGACCCTGGCTCTTCTTGGCCTGGGTTTAGTTTGAGGCTGGTGCATCCAGTTGGTTCAAAAGTTGTTTGGGCTCCGAGCTTTGAGAGTATATCTCAGCTGAGGAGGGGAACGGGGCACTCGGGCAGGTAGAGAAACTTATGTTGGGCCTTGTGGCCTCCAAGTTCATATTGGTGGGCTTGGCAAATGTGCTACTGGACTGGCTCTGAGAATAGCTGCAGTCGTTTTACTGAAGGGAGTTACGGGAGGGTGACCACAGAGTGTTCTGCCCCTGTGTCAGCCATAAAAGCCGTCTGTTGTCCCCCCACTTTTAGTTTGACTGTGGGCTCATGGGGGCCGAGCGTGAGAGAGCCTGGTCCTTGTCAATCTGAGTCTGTTCCCGCCAGACTCATGAGCCTTTCCCTGTGGGGCTCCTCCCGGCAGCGGCTGCGCCTCAGGGCTTTGCCTCGGTTGGGGCATTTGTTCTTCCAGCGCACCTTCTATTCACAGTAAGCACTCTGGTCCCTGGCTAGGGGCGTCTTAGGCTTCACCCCTCTTGGCAGCCGGCTTTTCTCTGCCTTTTGGTCATCTCTTTTTTTTCTCTTTTTTAGGGCAGTTGCCAGGAAGCTGGCCTTTTTCTTCATTTTTCTTTCAGCCTCTCTGTCGGCCTGAACCTCTCTGTTTAGATATACTTTGTTGGCAATTTGGTCAGCTGAGTGATATTTATCCCAGCAAGGCCTTCAAGTTTTTGGAGCTTTTGTTTGACGTCTGGGGCGGCTTGAGCTGCGAATGAGGTGCTGGCCATTTGTTGACTCCCTGGTGACTCAGGATTGAAGGGGGTGTAGATGCGATAAGCTTCACACTGTTTTTCATAATAGTCCCCAGGAGACTCTCCTGGTTGTTGAGTGACTGAAGATACTTTGTTCATATTCAAAGGCTTTTTGGACCCAGCTTTTTTCCCCTGGAGGAGGGCGTCTTGATATCGGCAGATCTGGTGCTGTCCCTCAGGGGTGGTGAAGTCCCACTTGGGGTGCTCCTCAGGGACAGTGATTTCAGCCCATGCACCCCAATCAAGGAACCCAGCTGCCTCCTCTCTTTTATTGTGAAAAAGATGCGGAGAAGCTGTTTACAGTTTTTTAGGTCGGCTGATGGATTTGCAAGAGGGATTCCATGAGACCAACCAGGGCTTGTGGCTTTTCTGATGGGCTGTCACTTGTGGAGAGGGTTGATAGTAAAACATGGACTGGCTGGGCTGGATGGTCCCATATTTGTTATGACTTTCAGGCTTCTGCACCTCTTGCACTGGCATCTGAGGGGTGCCTGCTCCCGGCTGAGGGCACAGTCAGCTGCTGGTCCGGGGGAGAGTGGGTTCACTGGTTCTGGAGTTGTTAGGGAGGCTGACGGTGGCAGGGTGTTTGAGACTGGGGGCTGGGTGCTGATGGCCTTGGAGGCACATAAGGCAGGGGCAATATTAGCTCTTCCTCGGGTCACCAGCAAGAATTTGCAGAGGCTTAGGCTTCTGCTGGTTCTTTGCAGGATTCTTTGTTGAGGCAACTAAGACCCTACCCTGTCCCTGCCTGTTGCAAGCAAATCACACCCAAGGGGGAAGAGTCTGGGCAACTACTAACCAGGACTCAATGTATGGGAACTGGTCAGGGTGACCTGGATCTCCAGTGATGACCTGCCAGACCTGGCAGACTGTTGGGACATCTAGGGCCTCTTTCGGAAGCTATCCTGCACTAAAGGTGGGCTATTCAGATTCACACAGGGATTTAACCTGCTGGGAGTTAATTTCACTCTGTAGTCACCTGAAAATCCCTTCCTGAAATTCTTTATCATAGTGTCAAGGACTGTGAGTTTACTGTGCCCTGACCCCATGATGTGTCCATGGACGGTGCCATGACAGCAGACAAGGGAGGGAGGGCCTCCTCTAGAGAGGAGACCAGCCAGATGCCCATCTGTTCACGCTCCTCGCAGAGACTTTGGTCAGCCTTGACTAAGCTGCACCCATATAAGTCCCGGGCCAGGTCAGCTGAAGTTGAATCACCAGTATGTCATGATGCTTGACTGCGAATGAGGCAAAGGGCCCACGCAGATTCCATAGCACAGGACATGGAATCACAGCTTCAGTGCAGACTGAATGACTTCAGCTGCCCTGCACACTCACTCACACTCTCAGGCCAGAGTTTAAACAATTTACCCACAAACCCCCTGGGAATGTCTACCTGTGAGACTTCTAAGAAGTCTCTGGGAGGTGATGAGGCTCTCCTTCCACCCCAACGGGTTGGACTGGCTGGGTCAGGAACTTCGGGGCCTTACCGGATTTGACGTCAGAACCAGGTCCTCACCTGCCAAGTCTCCTTGAGTCCGGTGGCAACAGTGGAGCGGGGCTGGCCCAAGGCGACCAGGCAGGAGACAGCCGAAAGATCAGTCGGGACATGCCTTCTCCGTTGCGATTGCCTGTTCCTTCACTGCCATGCCATTTGCCCCAAACTGGTGGCAACAAAGGGCCAGCGCAGTTGGTTTTCCCAGTCAGGGAACCAAATGTTATGGAAAATACTGAAAAAAGCTGGACTGGATCACTGACGGAAGAACCAAGCATGCACTCGGAGGTCTTGGAGTGTTGAGGCTTTGTTTCACACTGGCGGGCTCAGAGGGGAGGAATCTCCCAAAAGTCTGAGCCCCGAGCAAAGGCAAAGGGAGCAATATATATCTTTCTGCTTCTGTATCTGTAACATTCCTATGTGCACAGCAAGTGAGCAGGCAAGGGGGGTGAGTTTAGGGAGTCAGTGCCTGGCAGAGCGGGGAATGAAAGGGAGGGGAGACAGAGGGGAGCCCCCTGGGCTAGACTGCTGTCCTTGTAAATTGCTGTCCTTGTAAATTTTTCCCAATCACAAGCACTTGTCCTGACTCTGGACCCTGCTGCAGCAGAAGAGTGCTCCACCCAACCTCTCCAGTCCAGATAAAGCCTCATTCACCCATGTAATTACCTATTGATATGGAGATGGACTACTTTTCTCCACCCCTTGGAAACACCTAGTGATATGCAGATACACTAAAGCCAGGTGGGAGATTCTGGAAATACTGCAATTTTACCCACAACCCCCTATTAAAAAGGAAAGTTTATCCTATTTGAAAAATGACAGTATCTACACATCAGAAAAACAGAAAACATTTATAAAGCAAACTCACTAGAACATGTGAATATAGTGTCAAGTACAGCAACTTGATTCTACTCTGGAGTCTATTAGGAAGTGTTAGTGTGGTTATATGCTTAAGTCTATAAAAAGAAGATATTGACTAAAAGGCTTTTCTACATGTGAGGTTTCATACAGATATAGTTACATTATTCTGATACTATGTAAATATAATAAAAGTACGCTAACTCTTACATAGAAGAGTGTGGTGACAAAGATTCTCCTTGACCAAACTTTAGTCATAGTCCTCAAAACACTCTTTTTCACTAGGCTTTGACCTTGGCTCCCTGCCCTGTATTTGGGCTGTGCATCTCAGTGTCAGCAAAGAATTCTGCTAAGTCATCCTCTCACCCTTGATATCTGATCACCCTTGATATGTCATGAAGTTCCTTATCTCCCACCTTTGATGTACAAATCCTTGGTCTGCCTTTAGCAAGACTCCTAGTTTGCTAATTCAGCAAGAATCCCCTTCCCTTGATTTTTCATCTTAGAAACTACTTTCCATCCCCCCACTCTGTTCACTGAATATAAATTTCCAGCCATCTTTGCTGTATTTAGAGTTAAGCAAAATACCTTTCCCTTATTTCAGTAGTCATGATCCCCATTGTAATTGTCTTAAGTAAAGTCCTCCTTACCATCTAACGAGTACCAGAATTATTTTTTTCTTTAACTGTAGGTAGTGTTGAGATGGTTCAGTGAGGGAGTAACAAGTAAGAAATTCTGATTTTTATGCCAAGTGTTTTCCATATTCTAAAATTCACATTCTAACACTTAGTTTAATATCTTCAATAAAAATCATAGTTTAATATCTTCAATAAAAATCATTGGATTTTCCTCATTGGTTTCTTTATAAAATGGAAAATCCAATGTCATCACATTTTGTCTATAATGTGTCTCAAATTAAATTTTCCATTGCCTTAATATTTTCTAAAATGCTTCCCTTTCAAATATTTCAGATAACTTTAGTAATAATTATAGTTTAGCCACTGGATAGGCTAAGAATTTTATGCAATCTGGGCAGTCACCTCCTGGATCTGAGCTTCCATTTCTCATCAGTGAAATGATAAAGTAAAAGGCTTAGATAAAATTATCCCTGTAATTCCTTTGAACTTGGAAACTTAGTGACTTTTTATAAACAAATAAGAAAATACTACTAAAAGAGGATGTTTCCTCTAGGGAGAGATATGGATGCAGGAGATATAAAATCCTTCTTCAACTTAACCTATGAGTTGACAGAGAAAAAGGAGTATATATTTTCATAAGTGAATTTTTAAAAAATAAACAAATGGGACTATGTTCAAAGTAACTGAGTTTTTTCCACAGATCACTTGAAAATTGGGAAAATTTTGAGCTAATTGAGCAATCAGCTTACAACTAAATTTTTTTTCTGACCTCATAAAAATAAGAGGACCTTGGAAGTAGGGGTGGATTAGTAGGTGAAACAAAATGTTAATAGTGCCTCTGGAACTAAAAGCTAATTCATTCTAGGTTCTAGGTGAATCACTATCTAGAAAGGGGCCATTTGTCTGGTCATAAAATGTCGAAGTAGTACAAGAAGTAAAATCAAACAAGAATATATTTTTTTTACATACTAATAGGGTTATATTATTTATTCTACATAAAAATAATCACATAAGTTATTGAAAGCACAATTACAGGTGAAATCTAGTCAGTAGTAAGAATGACAACTTGACATTTTTCTGAAGTTATACTGCTTCTGCTTATTGTATGCTTCCTAGCTGTCAGCTTTCAGGTCTGCTACTTTATCCATTAGATATGCAATTGAGATACTTTTGGACTGTGAATAATAGTATCTACACCAATAATAGTACCTTATTATGCCTTTTTTAGTTGTTATTAAACAAAAAAAGACATTGACCAACATGATCAACTGCCTAATCCTCAAATATGACTTCCAGTGACTTTTGGCTATTAAATACACATAGGCACATGGATACAGACAGACACAGGCACGTAACACACACACCCGACAAACCTAGCATCAAAGAATTGGTGACATTTATAAGGACATTCAGAAAATGCATTATGGTTTGTGAGTGGAATGCAAAAAATAAACATGATACAATTTCAAGCAATGAAGTCGTGTTGAAAAAAATTTAAAGCCCACTAGATACCTGTTTCAAAATACTCTAGATTTATTTGGATAAATAACCTAGATAATTATCTAATAAAGCTGATACACAATATACTTTTGGGAATAATGGACACAAAATTTTCATTTGATATATATTCCTTCTTGAGAATATATATTCAATTCTAAAGGTCAAGCTTTTCGTTTTTTAAGATTCTTCTTTATGTAAAGTAATTCAAATATGGACTCTTGAAGACAATGGAGCTTGATTATTTTCTACAAGACAGTACAAAAAGACAAGTTTGCATTTATGATGCTATTAACATAAATACTTGATGCCTTAGACCTTTTGGCATGCAATAACAGAATACCATAGACTGGGTGGTTTATAAACCACCAGAGATTTATTTCTCATGATTCTGGGGGCTGGAAGGCCAAGATCAAAGCACCAGCAGATTCAGTGCCTGGGGAGGTCCGGCTTCCTGGTTCACAGATGGCCGCTTCTGGCTGTGTCCTTACCTAACTGAGGGTGGAGGCGCTCCCTGGGATGTCTTTTATAAAGGTACTAATCTTATTCATGAGTGTTTGGTTTCACAAGGCACAAGATTTTAATGAGATCATCCTAATTTGAATAATTATTGCCTTTGTTACACATGCTCCTGACATCATCAGAGATTTGAAAGTACTCATTGTTTTTAGATTGAAGTTCCTCAAACAGTACAGTCCCTCTGATCCTAGGTAACAAAAAACAGTCTACAAAATAATTCCCGAGCTGAACAGTTCAGGGAAAGAGTAGCCTGAAGCCCAGCAACACTGACTACTGTTGCCAAACCCACCCATTGACAAAAGGAAAACAAAATATATTTCTTATGATAATTTCACTCCTTTTTCTCTCCTAAAGTTTGCATCTGAGATTTTTTAGTTGGCCTGTTGTTATATAATATAAGGCATCCTGTTTCACTGCTCTCTCACAGCACTTTAAAAACTGGATTATTTCATTGCAATATTATATTATAAATGTATGAATTTATCTAGTCTGAAAATTTTGTAGTTTTCCTCAATTGCACTTTGTTATTTAAATCCAAATTACATTTAAACAATGACTTTCTCTGGAAACTTGAAATTCCTATGACTTTCTGAATATTAGAAATTACTTAAAAATACTGAGGTATTCCCATGATAATTGATTTTTGCAACTTGAAAGACCATAAAAATCCTAGAGGAACTGCTGAATATTATGTTTTATCCAATGTTTTCATTAATTTATGTATTCAAAATTTTATGTAAATTTTGGCATTCAAATTTTTGAAATGGAGTCATTCATATAAAGTCTATATGTTAAATTATTAAGTCTTTGTATGTGTTAAGAAAGATAATTGTTTTCTAACAATATCACAAATCGATAGTTTATATAAACAATCTCAGGCTTATTGTCAATGATATCAATGTCATAAATCCAGTTCTGAATTCAGCATCTTTTACACCATATACTCATATTAGAGTCCAGTGAATAACCAACTACTTGGTTAAAGATCTCTTCCTATATGAGAAAATATGAAGTAAAATCTTGTCCATCAGGTTTATAATTTCTTGATAATTATTAACATGTCTTCTATTCCTATAAGGCCAGTTGTCTTCATCTGTCTTTACATTTTTTCAGACTTTCCTTTAAACCCTTCTACCACATGTCACCACTTTTTGAACTGTTACTACAAAATGATTTCTCACCAGCTATTAAATAAGTCTTCAAAGGGCAGCAATTGCTAGTCACTACCAAACTTGGCAAATTTGGAGTAGCCTACTAGTAATAGCAGTGAAAAACATATCCATATGCCATTATTTGCCCTTGATGGTAACTATGGCTCGACTCTGAATACAAGTTCCACACAAAGATATAATTTTCTTTGATGCTTTTTACTGATATCAGTAGGTTAACCACAAATATAGATTTAAAATCTGGACAGTTTTTTCAACTGTGGCATAATCGTGCACACATCTTAAGAAATGCCACTGTTCTGCAGTTTGCTGCAGATGTCATCGGCCAGAATCTCTGAATGAGAAATGGGGTGAAAATGTTTGCTTTCTCTGGTCTTATTCTTATTCTAAATTACTTTTCTGATTACAAATATATATTTTTAAAATGCTTTGCAAGACCTAACTATACATGGAAAGAGAGAAAAAGAGAGAAAAAAAACTCAAAGAATTTATCCAGTCACTTATGTAGTTACCTCCAACCCCATTCACTGTCCAGAAGGAAAGTTTGTCTTGAAGGTATTTTTATATTGCAGTCATTTTACTGACAGTGTTATTAAATATGTTGAAGGTGTAACGCATGAAAAGTCATGTAGGTGATCTATGCACAATATATGTGTCTGTATAATGGTCAGAATTCTCCATTTTATTTTGATTGTCTTTTATTACATAAATTGAAAGTTCATTTATTCATGTAATACATTAATTGTATTATTTTCCTTCAACAAAATCTGTTTCCCAGCAATTTATTTTTACATCATTATAAGAGCACTATATTTTCTCAAGAGATACATGTTTTCATAAAATGATCTAGGTGTCATGATTTATATAATAGAAATTGTTACAGGAAAGAAAATTTCTCTGAAGGACAGATAAATGAAAAAAGGTCTGGGGGAGTTATTGTCTTTATCATTCTCTAGGGTCACATTACTAACAGCCACTTAGAGAGGAAATAAAATTTATTAACATTTCATACTGTCTCTTGGAGTGAAAATAATTTTGCTTTGTTTTCAAGAAGCTTTTAATTTTTCTTTGATTTAGAAGAACAAAGTTCTACCTGTTTTATGTGAATTAATTTTAATTGAAGAATAATCTATGGTTCAGATTTCTAGTATATTGCTCTAATGCACATATTATCAAATCAGTGTGAAATTTTTTTAGTGGTTTAAAATTGTCTTGGTATTGCAACACAGATTTAACATTTTTATTTTTAGTCTGGAAGGAAACTTTTCTATCAAAATATTTAGATTCATTTGAAAAAAATTCCCAAATCTACAAAATTGTGGGCAATTATTTAGTGCTATAATGCCCCCTAGTTTACAAAACAGAGGTCATAAAACAATTTTCAAGTTGTGTTATAATATTCCATCATAAGTATTTATTGATAATTTAAGAAAAGTTACATTTTACTAATGCTAGATTTTAAATTAGTACAGATGTCCTTTTCTTAAACTCAATTGGGAGTCTTAAAAGATATAATTCATAAAACTGTCCTATAACAGAACTGCAAAAACTGAAACAAAAAAAAATGAAGACCGAAGTTTGATCAGAAAATCTTGTGAAGTAAAATCTTTCTACACTATGTTGGAAAATAAAGGTTCTAAAATAGACTTTGATTTTTCTTTAATCACACCAACAATCCAGGGACCCTATGTCTAAATCCAGGGAATGCCTTGTACTTCTCTAGGCAAAGAATAAATTGAGCCCTGCATTAGGCCCTTAGCTGATGGATGAGGGCTAGCATACATTACACCAGAATCAATGTCATTTGGTCACTTTCCAGACAATATTTCTTTTGCAAGTGGTGTTTGTTTTATCTAGGATATTTTATTCTTTCACTTAAAAGTGGATACCAACCTATTAAATACTTATTTTACAACTTAAAAAACAGGTTGTTTGAAAGTGCTAATGTAAAAGAAAGAAACAAACAAAAAACCTGGCCTGCCAGCAACAGTATATTCACATTATATTTTATTTCACTCAGAATAAGAAAACATCCTTGCTCAGGTTTCATCAGGGATTCAACCTAGATTGCTGCAGGAAAGTTCCTAAGAAAGTATCTATGTAATGACATCTGAAAATGCTCCAGACAAAATCTCTTCTAACATGCAATCCATCTGGTACTTGCCTAGAAGGAAATTTAAAAAAAGAGAACCAGAATATAGCCCGAATATTCTCTCAAGTGATACCCAAAAGGACCTGCAAACTCATTTGCTCTATCTGTGCTTGAGTGAACCTTTTATTTAGGTTGGTATCTGTTGGAATGAGATTTTTCTTTCTTTTAGATGATATGTTCTATTTATGGTATTTTAGCCTATAATTTCATCTGTCTGTTAAATGTTAGCATCTATTCTTCACTGGATGATAATAATTTATTTCTTTGCAGTAAACACACAAGGGAGAAATGTTTGCCCTAAGCAAAGAGGAGGATTCATTCAGCATTTTTTCAGAACTTTAATTCTGTCACCTCCCTGTTTCGAGATGATGCAGCTGACACTAGAGAGCCCCTCCTGCCTTCCCTTTCCTCTCCCTTGGCCACCTAACTTTGAATCACTGCAAGAATGGGATATGGTGGTATTGGGAAACTTTGTTTATCTTCCTATTTCCTAAAGCCACGAAACCGTATCGCGTGCTTAGGGAAATACAAAAGACTTTTAACCAACTTACACTTTACTGGATTTAACTGTCAATCTTCTAAAACTTGTATCATTTGGAAGCTTAGACCTGAAAATCTTACATCACAAAGACTGCTAAAAGCAAAGCAGAGTCACACCATCTGGACTTATGACAATGACAAATTGCAAATTACAAATTCATATAAAGTATTGCCACCATGCTGAGAGTCATAAATAGAACAGTACATTTCACTTTATAATAAGTCATTTATTGAGCACTAATGAGGCATTTTCTAATCTCCTTATATGGATTGTCTCTTAATCATACCAAAACAACTTGAAACCAGTACTGTTATTCTCGATGGATGTGTAGCGAAATGGAAGCACTAGGGTTTTATAATCTGCCTAAGTCCATATTCATATAACCAGGAAGTTGTAGAATTGATATCCAATCTGAAGAGTGGTTACATAGTCATGAAAACCATCCTCCAGGATTAAAAATTCTCTCTCCAAATTATTGATATGAATGTGAACTAATCACATCATTAATATCTTAGACTGAAAGAGATTTTACAAAGCATGTACTTTGATGTTGGAATCACCTCAATAATTGTTTTTGCATTTTATGCTGTTTATTTCCACAAAGTTCATATTCATACATTCCCCTTTAACCTATATCTATTTATCTTCCTAAATATTTATACATGAATACCATTTCAATTTGAAACTACTCGATTTTTACTTTTCTTACTGAGATACATTCCAGAGCACAGCAACACCTGCCTTTGAAATCATTAATTTCTGTGATGACAGAGGGCACTTAATGTGCCCAGAAGAAAATGTCAAGTCCCACCTTGAGTTAAAGAGATACATTTTTCCAACCATGATTTTACAGACACACAGGCACACATTGAGGTGTGGGGAGGATTAGTCCCTGTTGTAAAGAGTGCAGTTACTCATACTAGAGGGAGAAAACGTAACAGATTTCTGAATGCATTGGGCAGGTATTACTGAACAAAATATTATGATTGATCCAATTTAAGACTCAGAAATCTCTGTCCAAAAGAAAAAAAATAGATTAACTATGTCTGGGTGATTAAAGTGTGGTCTATACCTCTCTCTTTAAAGCGAATTTCTTTTTGGATTCTGTCATTTTGTAACTTAGGGCAATTTACAGTCAGGTAACCAGGATGATACTTGCTTGGCTCAATCATGATAAGGATCCTGACCTCAACTGTTTGTTTGGAGGGCTAACAGTATCTTGGTAGCAACACCAAATAAAATGAGTTGACTTTTAATGTCAACCAGCTAAGGTGGCATCTTCCAGTTAGCTTTCAATAACACAGTATAGAGTTAGTTCTTACAGTATGTTTTTTTCCTTTGGATGCCCTTAATTCATTCATTGTTTCTCAGTATTTTTAAGTAAGCATTTATAAGATTTTTATTACCTTCCATGTTCTTAAAAAGCTGTTTATAAGACAGTAGAAAACTCTGAGTAAATATCATTACTTTTAAAGTGGGGAAAAGAGACTGGGTTAGAAGCAGTGATATTAATTACTGGTTGATCCAAAGAACATTTCAGCTTATTCATATTTACACAGGTTATATCAGGGAGTTCAAATTTAAGGTTTACTGTCTGGGCACACACATTCACACACACACAGACATGCACACATGTGCTGGTAGAAGTTGGAAATTTTGACATCCCTCTCTGTCTCCATCCATAGTTTCATCCTTTGATAGGTGTGAGGCTCTGTTTAAATTTGCCTGTATGGGGGTCAGGTGTGTTTCTAGATTTATAGCAAAAATCTGGATATTTCAATACACACATTCAAAATCCAGTATTAAGGAGGTTTTTAGGCTAAGAAAAAAAGTAAAAAAGTAACAATGGCTGTAGTAGTAATGTATATACCTAGAACAACTGAGAAAACATGGTAGATTCTCCAGAAGAACCTGGAAAATATCTGCATTGGTCACACCCAGGTTTACTTATGGGTAATATGCAACTACTTTCAAACTGGGACTTATCTGGAGTGCTATTTAAGATTGGGAAAGAAGTGTTGATGGATCTGGAAAAGGATTCAGACTTGAACTTATGAAGAGGAAGATAAAATATTTGAAAAATGTGTTGAGGAATCTGAACTTTTAACAACAAGAAGGAAATAATTTAGTGGATGAATGACATTAGGAATGAATATTTCTGTTCAGAAGAATACTCTAGTAAGTGAAAATGATTCAAATGGGCTATACTATAAGAAAAAATGTGCCAATTGTTATAATTCTTCATAGTTTCAATGTCTTTTTACATTAACCATTTCATTGCACACATAAAATGTTATTGAAGTAATGTAATCATACATTTTTTATTTCACTGATTAGGAAACCGAGGACAGGAAAGATCAGAAAGTTCTGATCAGATTTGTAAATGATATATTTGATAAAGGGTTAAAATCTAAAATATATAAAGAACTCACACAATTCAACACTAAAAAAAAATCTGATTAAAAAAATCAGCAGAAGACCTGAATAGGCATTTTTTCAAAAAGATGCAGATGGCCAATAGGCACATGAAAAGGTGCTCAGTGTCACTAATCATCAGGGAAATGAAAATCAAAACTACAATTATATATCATCTCTTACTAGTCAGAATGGCTAGTAATCAAATAGATAAGACACAAGTGTTGGTGAGAATGCAGGAAAAGGGAACCCTCATGAGTTGTTGGTGAGAATGTAAAATGATACAGCCACTATGGAAAACAGTAAGAAGTTTCCTCAAAAAATTAAAGATAGAAATATCATACCCTCCATCATACCCTTTGGAAATTCCACTCTGGATATTCATCTGAAGAAAATGAAAGCACTATTGAAAAGACATATGCACTCCTATGATGACTGCAGCATTATTAACAGTAACCAAGATATAGAGGCAACCTAAAGGTCCATCGATAGATGAATGGATAAAGGAGATGTACATACACACAATGGAATATTACTCAGTAACATGGATAGACCTAGTGGGTATTTTGCTAAGTGAAATAAGCCAGGTGGAGAAAGACAAATGCTATATGATTTCATTTATATGTGGAATAACAAAACAAATGAACAAACAAACAAAAACCCAGAATCAGACTCATAAATACAGAGAACAAATTGGTGTTGCCAGAGGGCAGGGGGATGGGAGGATGCAGGAAATAGTGAAGAGGATTAAGAGGTGCCAATTTCTAGTTATAAAGGAAATAAGTCATGGGATGTAACGTACAGCATGGGGATTATAAACAATACTATTGTAATAAATTTGTATGGTGACAGATGGCAACTAAACGTGTCATGGTGATCATTTTGTAGGAAAAAAAGGTAAATTGTGGTGTATTCCCACAGGGTAATATGCACAGTAATGAGAGTGAATGGGTAAAACTACACAACAGGATGGCTGAACCTCACCAAAAAAATGTTGAACAAAAGAAGCCAGACACAAAACAGTATATACTGTATGATTCCCTCTATTAAAAAAAAAAACAGACAAAAGTAGTTGTTGCTATTAGGGATCAGAGGAGTGGTTACTGTTGAGGAAACTGCTGACGGGGGAAGAACACAAGAGCGGCTTTGGGTGTGCTGGTTGTGTTTTGTTTCTTGACCTGGGTGTTGGTTACACAAATTCATTCCATTTTTGAAAATTTGCCAAGGTTTTTAGTTTTCATTTGTGCACTTCTCTGTATATATATTGTACACCAACTTTTAAAGATGTGGTAAAAAACACATAGTGTGCATCAATTGTAAAAAAAACGGTACAATACTAGAATATGTATAGAGAAGCGATCAATGGAACATGAAAAATTCAGAAATAGATCCAAATATGTAAAGCCATGTGGGTGTTATGAAGGTAGCACTCAAAAACAACAAAACAAAGCAAACCAAACAAAAAAGCCAGTACAGGCTCAAATCTCAAATACTGATTTTATTATTCTAATATTCATGGCTTCTGTTCCCTATAACATGGTGGTCTCTAGTGAGTCCAGTGCATTGTTTTCCTACAGGTGATGGAGCAAAGGTAAGGTGTGAACTAATTACAACTCAAATTCAGAGGGAATGTCAATCTGTTAGGACGTTATGAATTGAGAACTGATGCATACACTATGTGTGTAATAACATCTTCTTATCTTCTTTGTTTACAAATGAATGAATTCTCTGATAGCTCCTTAGTTTCATCTATGCTACAAATTTATCTCAGTATTACCAGGAAATGTTTAGACTGAATAGAATACTTCCATTCAATATAAGTTAGCAGCCAATGTCTCATGGAAAAAAAAAAATTCCATGAAAAACTGATAGGATGGTACAGAGACTTCAGTGCAAAGAAAAAAAAAGGTAAAGAAGACCGATTTAATAATCACTATTGTTGGGGAGCTAACATTTTTTCCTCTGCCCTCTTAGGTTCTCTGGCAGGGACTGACATAAGACAGATTAAGAGAAGAAAATCAGACAAATTTTTAGTAATTTTATGTGACACGAGAGCCCTCAGAAGAAAAATAAAGACCTCCAAAGAAGCAGTTAAAGCTGAACATTTATACACTAAGTTGGGCAAAGAGTAGTAAATTGTGAAAACATGACAAAACAAGGGGTTTTAGGCAGGGAAGTCAATGGAGGAAAAATGACTAGGAAGGATGAAGGCTAGTTTAAAAGTTTGTACAGACTTCCTCAGCCTTGACTTCCTTTCTCTGCTTCTAAGAATGTCTTCCTTCCTCCTGGCACAGGGAGGGCACCTTTCACATTGGAGCTCATCTCCTGCTTTCAGGAAGAAAAAGTCAGAGTGCCCTTCTTGCATGTGCTGTGTATCCAGTGCTTTTCACACAAAATATTCAATCTGTTGAGGGAGCATATTTTGGGGGTACATGCTCTGAACCTCTACACTTTCAACAGAAAACAATAAAAGTGCTATCCAGGGTGAGATCTGGCATTTTAATAATAGTAATTGAATTAAGCAACAGCAAGAATAATAGTAAAGTGATAAAGTGCTGTATTTTTCAAATAAATACATTTTCATCACTTTATTGTAAATAATATGTTAGTTAACAACTCAGACTACAATATGGTCGCTAGCACTAACAAAGGAGGGGACGAAGTAAAATAAGACTTGCTTTGTATGAGAATTAAAACTTGTGCTAATTTTATGGTTTCTCATTGAATTTGCCACCTGTAAAATGTGATAATTCATCAGATGATTAAATATTCAGTGATAACTTCTAGAAGAAAAGTGATGGTTTAAAAATATTGACATGGCGAAACATTCTCACATTTGGCAACTGGATGGTTGTTTAGTTTTTCACTATTCACTCAGAAGTGTGTATAAAGTATTGGTAGGAATTTTGTCATTATAAAAATTAGAGTTTACTTATGTGGTAATGCTTCATTTTTCTGGTCGATGATGGAAAATTTGAACCAGATCTTTAAAAATGGCACATTGTGGATATGAATTTGTCCATTTTGGCTGCACTTTAAAAATAATCTAATTTACATTTAACTCCTGTGCCAAGGGAACTGTTTGGAAACAGAAGTAACAGAAGTGAGCTTGTTAGGCAGAAAATACGTACGAGTGGGTGGAGGGAACATAGGCCAGTAAAGCCCACTAAAAGGGACTCAAAAAGTTAACCAGACAAAACTAGAGAGCCAGAAAAGACTCACAGTTAGTGATTTAATTAGCTGAAGTTCCAAAGGCCAAGAGTAACTTGGAATGTGTGGGTATTCCCCAGATAAAGAAAAGTATCTGAGCAAAGCCTATGTCTTCATTGTATCAATTATATCATGCCATTGTAAAATATACTTTAGCCTGCTAAAAGACCCAGCTTATTCTTTAACTTAACCTATATGCTGTTTTTATCTCTTCCTTCAGCCCCTTAATCAAGTAACTTTGTAACCAGGATAGGAGACAGACCTTGAAAGTGCAAATAAACCTATGTGGACAAAGAATTCTAAAGTTCCAAACCAACATAGTCACCTAAATAACCCTGTTCTTAAGACAGAACTTCAAAGGAATATGAATCATCTGTATACATCATGCCTTATGCTGACCCTTACCCAAAAAGGCCCTATAACCCCAGACCCCAAACTCTTAAGTGCCTCCTCTCTGAGGTTGCCCACACTCGCCTTTCTTTGGGAGTGTCACTGTAGTTAACAGGAGACACACAGGACATTAAACTTGACAGACCAGCAATAGAGAAATGATTTAAACGGCATGCATCTGATCCACAGTAGTTTTCTCTAAGAAGGCAGTTAATGGCTTTTCTATCTAAATACTTTTTCAAGCAGTTCTATTTAAATAAATAATACATTAAGGAAATATACATGTTCAACAGAATGATTAAAATAGATATAAAAATTATTAACAACATTCAGGTTAGTGTTTTTTCCCTCTGGGGAGAGAGGTGGGGAAACAGGATAGGAAAGGAATGGCCCAGGTTACATGCAAAGGTATTGGTAATGCTTAGTGACCAGGTGAAGGTCTGGATTCAGGCCATTTGGTTTAATTGTTGAATTTCATTGCACACAGATATTCTTTTTTTTGAGCAAATGTTACTAAAATTTTTAAAAGAAAATCTCTGATTTAGTAAACAAGAAGTAATACTATCAAAATCCCAAATTTAGAGAAAAATGTATTTTATATAGATATTCTCAAAAATCTTAAATTGATAATCTGTTGTGATCTTTTATCATGTTCTTATTCCCTATTTCTTTTTTTTTATTTTACTATTATTAACGTACAATTGCAAGAGCAATATTATGGTTACTAGACTCCCACTTATTATGAAGTCCTCACCACATACTTCATTACAGTGACTGTCCGTCAGCATAGAAAGATGCTATAGAATCACTACTTGTCTTCTCGGTGTTATACTGCCTTCCCGTGTCCCCCACCCCTACATTGTACCTGCTAATCATAATGACCCTTTTCCCCCTTATCCCTCCCTTCCCACCCATCGTCCCCAATCCCTTCCCTTTGGTAACTGTTAGTCCATTCTTGGGTTCTGTGAGACTGCTGCTGTTTTCTTCCTTCACTTTTTTTTTCTTTGTTCTTATACTCCACAGATCAGTGAAATCACTTGATACTTGTCTTTCTCCACCTGGCTTATTTCACTGAGCATAATACCCTCTAGCTTTATCCATGTTGGTGCAAATGGTAGGATTTGTTTCCTTCTTATGGCTGAATAATATTCCATTGTGTATATGTTCCACATCTTCTTTATCCATTCATCTACTGATGGACACTTAGATTGCTTCCAATTCTTGGCTATTGTAAATAGTACAGTGATAAATGTATGGGTGCATATGTTCTTTTCAAACTGGGCTGCTGCATTCTTAGGGTAAATTCCTAGGAGTGGGATTCCTGTGTCAAATAGTATTTCTTTTTTTAGTTGTTTGAGGAACCTCCATACTGCTTTCCACAATGGTTGAACTAGTTTACATTCCCACCAGCAGTGTAGGAGGGTTCCCCTTCCTCCAGATCCTCACCAACATTTGTTGTTGTTTGTCTTTTTGATGGCAACCATCCTAACTGGTATAAGGTGATATCTCATTGTGGTTTTAATTTGCGTTTCTCTGATGATTAGCAATGTGGAGCATCTTTTCATGTGCCTGTTGGCCATCTGAATTTCTTCTTTGGAGAAGTGTGTGTTCAGATCCACTGCCCATTTTTTAATTGGCTTCTTTGCTTTTTGTTTGTTGAGGTGCAGGACCCCTTATAGAATTTGGATGTCAACCCCTTATCAGATATGCCATTTATGAATATATTCTCCCATACAGTAGGATGTCTTTTTGTTCTACTGATGGAGTCCTTTGCTGTACAGAAACTTTTTAGTTTGATATAGTCCCACTTGTTCATTTCTGCTTTTGTTTCCCTGGCCCAGAGAGATATATTCATGAAGAAGTTGCTCATATTTATGTCCAAGAGATTTTTGCCTATGTTATTTTCTAAGAGTTTTATGATTTCACGACTTACATTCAGGTCTTTGATCCATTTTGAGTTTACTTTTGTGTATGGGGTTGGATAATGATCCAGTTTCATGCTCTTACATGTAGCTGTCCAGTTTTGCCAACACCAGCTGTTGAAGAGGCTGTCATTTCCCCATTGCATATCCATGGCTCCTTTATCATATACTAATTTACTATGTATGCTTGGGTTTGTATCTGGGATCACTAGTCTGTTTCATTGGTCTATGGGTCTGTTCTTGTGCCAGTACAAAATTGTGTTGATTACTGTGACTTTGTAGTAGAGCTTGATGTCAGGGGGCATAATCCCCCCACTTTATTCTTCCTTCTCAGGACTGTTTAGGCTATTTGGGTTTTTTTGTGGTTCCATATGAATTTTAGAATTATTTTCTGTAGTTCACTGAAGAATGCAGTGGTATTTTGATAGAGATTGCATTGAATCTGTAGATTACTTTAGGCAGGATGGCCATATTAACAATATTAATTCTTCCTATCCATGAGCAAGGGATGTGTTTCCATTTATTGGTATCTTCTTTAATTTCTCTCATGAGCATCTTGTAGTTTTCAGAGTATAAGTCTTTCACTTCCTCGGTTAGGTTTATTCCTAGGTATTTTATTCGTTTGGATGCAATTGTGAATGGAATTGTTTTCCTGTTTTCTCTTTCTGCTAGTTCACTATTAGTGTATAGAAATGCAACAGATTTCTGTGTATTAATTTTGTATCCCACAGCTTTACTGAATTCAGATATTAGATCTAGTAGTTTTGGAGTGGAGTCATTAGGGTGTTTTATGTACAATATCAGGTCATCTGCAAACAGGGACAGTTTGATTTCTTTCTTACCAATCTGGGTGCCTTTATTTCTTTGTGTTGTCTGATCTCTGTGGCTAGGACCTCTAGAATTACGGTGAATAAAAGTGGGGAGAGTGGGCACCTTTGTCTTGTTCTGATCTTAAAGGAAAAGCTTTCAGCTTCTTGTTGTTAAGTATAATGTTGGCTGTGGGATTGTCATATATAGCCTTTTTTATGTTGAGGCACTTGCCCTCTATACACATTTTGCTGAGAGTTTTTATCATGAATGAATGTTGAATTTTGTTGAATGCTTTTTCATAATCTATGGAGATAATCATGTGGTTTTTGTCCTTCTTTTTGTTGATGTAGTGGATGATGTTGATGGATTTTCGAATGTTGTACCATCCTTGCATCCCTGGGATGAATCCCACTTAATCATGGTGGATGATCTTTTTGATGTATTTTTTAATTTGGTTTGCTAATATTTTGTTGAGTATTTTTGCATCTATGTTTATCAGGGATATTTGTCTGTAATTTAATTTTTTTTGTGTTGTCTTTGCCTGGTTTTGGTATTAGAGTGATGCTGGCCTCGTAGAATGAGTTTGGGAATATTCCTTCCTCTTCTACTTTTTGGAAAACTTTAAGGAGGATGGGTATTAGGTCTTCACTAAATGTTCAATAAAATTCAGCAGTGAAACCATCTGTTCCAGGAGTTTTGTTCTTAGGAAGGCTTTTGATTACCAGTTCAATTTCATTGCTGGTAATTGATCTATTCAGATTTTCTGTTTCTTTCTGTGTCAACCTTCATAGGTTGTATTTTTCTAGAAAGTTGTCCATTTCTTCTACGTCATCCAATTTGTTAGCATGTAATTTTTCACAGTATTCTCTCATAATTCTTCATATTTCTGTGGTGTCTGTAGTGATTTTTCCTTTCTCATTTCTGATTCTGTTTATGTGTGTAGAGTCCCTTTTTTTCCTGATAAGTCTCACTAGGGGTTTATCTATTTTTTTCATTTTCTCAAAGAACCAGCTCCTGCTTTCATTGATTCTTTCTATTGTTTTATTCTTCTCAATTTTATTTATTTCTTCTCTGATCTTTATTATGTCCCTCCTTATACTGACTTTGGGTCTCATTTGTTCTTCTTTTTCTAGTTTCATTAATTGCGAGTTTAGACTTTTCATTTGGGATTATTATTCTTTCCTGAGGTAGACCTGTATTGCAATATATTTCCCTCTTAGCACGGCCTTTGCTGCGTCCCACAGATTTTTTGGTGTTGAATTATTGTTGTCATTTGTCTCCATATTTTCCTTGATCTCTGTTTTTATTTGGTCATTTATCCATTGATTATTTAGAAGCATGTTATTAAGCCTCTGTGTGTTTGTGGGCTTTTTCATTTTCTTTGAGTAATTTATTTCTCGTTTCATACCTTTGTGATCTGAGAAGCTGGTTGGTACAATTTCAATCTTTTTTAATTCACTGCGGATCTTTTTGTGGCCTAATATATGATCTATTCTTGAAAATGTTCCATGTGCACTTGAGAAGAATGTGTATCCTGTTACTTTTGGATGGAGTGTTCTGTAGATGTCCGTTAGGTCCATCTGTTCTAATATGTTGTTCAGTGCCTCTGACCCTTTACTTATTTTCTGTCTGGTTGTTCTGTCCGTTGGAGTGAGTGGTGTGTTGAAGTCTCCTTAAATGAATACATTGCAGTCTATTTCCCCCTTTAATTCTGTTAGTATTTGTTTCACATTTGTAGGTGATCCTGTGTTGGGTGCATAGATATTTATAATAGTTGTATCCTCTTGTTGGACACACCCCTTTATCATTATGTAATGTCCTTTGTCTCTTGTGACTTTCTTTGTTTTGAAGTCTATTTTGTCTGATACAAGTACTGCAACTCCTGCTTTTTCCTCCCTATTAGTTGCATGAAATTTCTTTTTCCATCCCTTTACTTTCAGTCTGTGTATGTCTTTGGGTCTTGTAGGCAGCATATAGATGGGTCTTATTTTTTTATCCATACAGTGACTCTACATCTTTTCATTGGTGCATTCAGACCATTTACATTTAGGGTAATAATTGATAGGTGTGTACTTATTGCCATTGCAGGCTTTGGATTTGTGGTTACCAAAGATTCAAGGTTAACTCCCTTACTATCTAACATTCTAATTTAACTCACTTTGTATGCTATTACAAACACAACCTAAAGATTCTTTTTTTTCCCTTCTTTTTCTTCCTCCTCCATTCTTTGTATGTTATGAATCATATTCTGTACTGTTTGTCTATCCCTTGGGTGACATCTATTTAGCCTTAGGAATACTTCCATCTATAGGAGTCCCTCCAAAATGCACTGTAGAGGTGGTTTGTGGGAAGTAAATTCTCTCAGCTTTTGCTTATATGAAAATTGTTTAATCCCTCCTTCAAATTTAAATGATAACCTTGCTGGGTAGAGTATTCTTGGTTCAAGGCCCTTCTGCTTCATTGCATTAAACATATCATGCCACTCCCTTCTGGCCTGTAAAGTTTCTGTTGAGAGATGTGATGATAGGCTGATGGGTTTTTGTTTGTATGTGATCTTTTTTCTCTCTCTAGCTGCTTTTAAAAGTCTGTCTTTATCCTTGATCTTTGACATTTTAATTATTATATGTCTTGATATTGTCTTCCTTGAATCCTTTGTGTTACCTCCTCAATGACACTTTCCATCCCTTTTTCTCTCTTCTTCTTCTGGTACCCCTATTAAGCAAATATTGTTCCATTTGGATTGGTCACACAGTTCTCTCAATATTCTTTCATTCTTAGAGATTCTTTTTTCTCTCTGTGCCTCCATTTCTTTTATTCCTTTTCTCTAATTTCTATTCCATTTACCATCTTTTATACTACATCTAATCTACTTTTAAATCCCTCCATTGTGTATGTTTCATTTCAGATAATTTCTTAATGATTGAATCTCCATCTTAAATTTATTGCTGAGTTCTTGAATATTTTTCTGTACCTCCATAAGCATGTTTATGATTTTTTTTTTGAACTCTCTTTCAGGAAGATTGGTGAGTTCAGTTTCATTTGGTCCTTTTTCTTTGGTTTGTGAGATTTTGGTCTGAACCATGTTCTTTTGACATTTCATATTTCTGTGTGGTGCTCTCTGCTGCCCAGAAGCTCCAGTGTCTGGAGCTTCTCAGCCCCTAGAGTGAGGTTGGGGGTTGTTGGTGAGCAGAGCTGGTGCCTTGGGGGAAGAAAGAACTGTTTCCTTATTCCCCTCTGCCCTGCCTGTCTCCCATATCAGAGCCAGTGGGCCGAGTACACAGGTGTAAGCCTCTGTGCTCTGCGTCTCTAGCTGTTGTGGGTGGGGCCTCCCTCTGGCTGGCCTGTCACCAGCATTGTGAGTGTTGGTTTTGGAGCAGGTACTGGCATGTCATTAGGACGGGACAGCAGGCTGTGTGTCACAGCGGGGGGCCTCTGAGCTGTGTAGCCAGCCAGGGGGATGGAGCACCTGAAGCTCCTCAAAGTTCCCAATCTTTCGGGCAGAGTGTGCCCAGACAACCTTGTCCTCCTATCCCTTCTCCCGTGCAGCAAGCTCCTTGCAAATCCCACCCCTTCAGCAGCTTCTCGCTGCTAGGAATCTGTCAGACCACCTCCCATTCCCTTGTCCCAGAGTGGCCAGGTGTGGATCTCGTCCTCCACAAATGGCTGGAATCTGTTTCTCAGCACTCCGCCTGTCCCAGCTCCCCATCCTCCAGAGCACCACACAATGTAGGTTTCTGCTTACAAAAAAGATCTCCAGGGCTAAGTGTAGAGCAGTCCCAGGCTTCCACCCCCTCCCCTGCTCCATTTCCCTTGTTGGTGAGCTGGAGTGGGGGAAGGCCTCCATTCCCACTGGATCAAGACTCTCATACATTACCCTGTTTCGTGAGGGGTCTGCTCTGTTCGTGAGGTCTGTATGCAGTCTAGTGCAGCCTTCTTTCCTGTTGCTGTTTTAGAGTTAGTTGTATTAACTATATTTTCACACTATCTGTTGTTTTGGGAGGAGTTCTGTGTCTCACCTCTCATGTCGCCATCTTGAATCTCTATTATTTCTTAACCCTTACTTGTTATTATTTTATTAGTAATGTATTAGTAGTAGTAATAGTATTTTGTTGGTATTATTAGTGTTATTTTTCCTGACTTAACATCAATGAACTATCACTGAGTTTTCTCCCAAATTACCCTAAGCTGACTTCTCTATTCTTAGAAATGCCTGCAAAAGTGGATTCTACAATCTTGTGACATACATATCCATGAAGATATTTTGCATTCATGAGCTTCTTCCTTATGTCAAACCTAAATTGCTTGTTACAAACTATACCCACTTCCTGTAGGTCGCTGAAGATAGATGCAGGAGGTGGTTGACATTTTCCATGGACTGACATTAAGGATGAAACTTGTTAGGGACCCATGTAGTGTGACAAATGGAGCAGAATCTGAAAAAAAGATGAAGTTCATTGATATTTTCCAGGTCAACATCAAATCACTTCAAAAATATTCACAGGAATTTTCAGGAATGATACCCCCAAACCTCAGTAATCTATTATAAATCTTTTCAGAAAATTATGATAAACTTAATAGAATAGAGAATGTAATAGTTCATTACACTGTCTAGGCATCTTATAATTTAAAGGATTAGCATTTTAGTTTATTCATCTGCCTATTCACTGACTTAGTAATTTCCTCCCCATATAAAACATAAGTTAGGAACAAATCACTTAGAATGTTATTTACAATTATTCTATATTTTTGAATGACATGCCTTATGTAGAAGTATATGAAATGATTGGAATTAATTGAAACCATTTTTAGTTTATTTAATAAACAGATACAGAATTTGCCAAATTTCTGTGCATAAGTATAAGCTCTTAGAAAATATCCTCACTGAATCCTTGAATTGTAAAATAGATGGCATTAATGTCCCATTTTATCTTTGACCAAAATGAAAGAGGATGGCTATTTGAAGAAGCTATGGCATAGCCACTTAAGGACATAATACAGAGCTAGAAAAGGGAATGGAAAAGATCTCTATGCAATTATATAGATTTTTAAGTTTACCTTATAGATTGGCTTTGATTTATGGATGATTTAAATATACAAAAATTATAAAGGAAAATAAAATTCCAAAAAATGAACACAATAGAAATAAATAACTATAGTAACATAATCACAGCAAAAATTATTTCAGGTGATTTTAAACACTGTTGATTGAACATTTTATTTAGAAGAATATAGTCAGGATAAATTGATCTGTAATAAAAACTTTAAACTGTGCTCAGTAGTTTAATTAGTGAGTTAATGTTGATATCATTTTTTAAACTACATATATTTCATAAAATAATAAAAATATTTTATTTTTTTAGCCGAATGATGCAGTGTTGGCAGAATTGAATAATAATCAAACATTTGGAATTCCATAATATTTGGTAAAATTTGAGAATGCCACCGCATATTCTTTTCTTAAAATAAACACCATTTTGGTCTTTGTTAGCTGAATTTGTCCAGGTGTAATTCTAATCCAGTAACAATAGCCATACCTTGTGTTTGAATTGTAGCCTCTAAATTCTATTCCAGGTCTGAGGATGAAAAACATGAAAGATCGAGGGACCCAGAAAACAATGAAGATATCAGAAAATTATGAACATTAATGGACTTGTGCCAAAGGAAACAAGGACCTGCACTGATGTTCCCAGTGCCAAAAGTAAGTCCGTTAAGCATCAAAAAGAATTATGAATGTAATGAATAGAAGTACATTGCATGCATAAAAATCTGGAAGCTTACATGTATAGTCGCAAATAAAAAGAGGCAATCATTTTATGCCATTTAATTAGAACCTGAATATTTTATTCTGAAAATTAGCTGTTAAGGAGGAAAAACTGGGCTATGACTATTCTATCCTACATTTTCTGTGTAAATTGCATGCTAAGTTTGGTGATGAGAAGTTCTTTATAGAAGTTTTCCAGTGACTAAATATAGACAAAATGATTAAAAAAAAAAAACTGACCCCTGTGCAGCTTTTTTGAAATAATTGTCCCAAAGATTATCTATGGATAACATAATCGTATGGCAGGTAATGGAGATTCCACAGTGGCCATTCCAAGGGTCACAGCTGAACCTCCTGATCAAAATAAATATGGTTATAGAAAGTTAAATTTTAACTGTCATATTAATTTGCTGTGTATTTAAAATTTTTTATTTATTTATTTATTATTATTATTTTTTTACAATTTATTTTGGTATCATTAACCTACAATTACATGTGCAATATTATGGTGATTAAACTACCCCCTTCATCAGGTCCCCCCCACCAACCCCATTACAGTCACTGTCCATCAGTGTAGTGAGATGCTATAGAATCACTACTTGTCTTTTCTGAGTTGTACAGCCCTCCCCGTGCCCCCCCAACCTTACGTCTTCTAATCGTAATGTCCCTTTTACCCTCTTATCCCTCCCTTCCCACCCATCTTCCCCAGTCCCTTTCCCTTTGGTAACTATTAGTCCATTCATGGGTTCTGTGAGTCTGCTGCTGTTTTGTTCCTTCAGTTTTATCTTTGTTCTTATACTCCACATATGAGTGAAATCATTTGATACTTGTCTTTTTCCGCTTGGCTTATTTCACTGAGCATAATACCCTCTAGCTCCATCCATGTTGTTGCAAATGGTAGGATTTGTTTTCTTCTTATGGCTGAATAATATTCCATTGTGAATATGTACCACATCTTCTTAATCCATTCATCTACTGATGGGCACTTAGGTTGCTTCCATTTCTTGGCTATTGTAAATAGTGCTGCAATAAACATAGGGGTGCATCTGTCTTTTTCAAACTGGGCTGCTGTATTCTTAGGGTAAATTCCTAGGAGTGTGATTCCTGGGTCAAATGGTATTTCTATTTTGAGTTTTTTGAGGAACCTCCATACTGCTTTCCACAATGGTTGAATTAATTTAATTCCCACCAGCAGTGTAGGAGGGTACCCTTTTCTCCACATCCTCGCCAACATTTGTTGTTGTTTGTGTTTTGGATGTTGGCCATCCTCACTGGTGTGAGGTGATATCCCATTGTGGTTTTAATCTGCATTTCTCTGATGATTAGCGATGTGGAGCATCTTTTCATGTGCCTGTTGGCCATCTGAATTTCTTCTTTAGAGAAGTGTCTATTCATGTCCTCTGCCCATTTCTTAATTGGATTATTTGCTTTTTGTTTGTTAGGGTGCGTGAGTTCTTTATATATTTTGGATGTCAACCCCTTATCAGATGCATCATTTATGAATATATTTTCCCATACTGTAGGATATATTTTTGTTCTACTGATGGTGTCCTTTGCTGTACAGAAGCTTTCAAACTTGATATAGTCCCACTTGTTCATTTTTGCTTTTGTTTCCCTTGCCTGGGGGGGATATGTTCATGAAGAAGTCGCTCATGTTTATGTCCAAGAGATTTTTGCCTATATTTTTTTCTAAGAGTTTTATGGTTTCATGACTTACATTCAAATCTTTACCTACTTTTTATAACTTACAAATACAACTTATTATTTCTGAATTAGTAGATGTCCCAGATTGGAAATTCAAGGTAGCCCTGAATTGACTTTGTAATTGAAGTTTTAAGTAGAGAATATGCGACATATATTTCATAACTCAGAGGGAGTAGATTTGGTCTTATGTAGTATCTTTGAATATGTTATCTTTCATTAAATTTTAAGGTCTTTTTTCTTAAAATATTTTTGGTACAATTCTTTAAACAGAAATGGTTGTGTCCTTAGAAACATACCTTATATATATCAATTTAATGATTAAAGTAATTCAACCTTTCATGATAAATAAACCATGGACAATATGATGTAATATTTTCAGAATTTTCTCCTTTCTCCTCCTATTTGCAAAATAGATGTCATAGAGATTTGAGAACAGGAAGGCCACATACCAGGAGTGTCAATTTGTTTCCTACCTGTAATCTCTAAAGCTAAGTCAAATTTACTCTGACTTCATAAGACAGCTACAGAAAAGACACTTTTCATGCAGCACTTTCATTTTAGCTGAATTCATAAATTTTTCACTTACAAAAGTTGCTGTGCATTTGTATGCAAATAACATTTTCCTTGATGCCTCCCTTTGTGAACACCAAAGGGCATTGTTTGCCATAGGTATTTCATCTTCACAAAAAGCCATATGGAACCAGAAAATAAATAATACATTATTATTATTTATTATAAACTAATATATTATTATTATTATAAAAATAGAGAATACTACTCTAAAACAATCCATCTAGTTGGAGTACGATTAAAGTTAACCACCTTGTAAGCTTGCTCACACTTTTACTACTGTGGTGTGTTAAAGCATGTTTTAAAAAGATTCTTACCAAGAAAGTTAATTTGAAATAGGTTTAGGGGTGTTTGTTTTTAGAAGCAAGAAAGTTAAAATTTTGAGAAACATCTATTAATAAATAAGACAGTGTAGATTATTTATATTTATAAGAGTTTCTACTAAATGGGAAAGCTTATTTCACACATTAATAAAGGGAATAGTAGATTTGGAATGATTTTCATGATATATTTATACAAAATATATGCATGGGCATATACATTCATTACAGTTTCTAAAATACATATTAAAATAAATTACTTTTTAAGTTGAATTGAATTTCCTCAAAGAAGTTGATTTACATTGCCCACAACTTTATTTTTATTTAATACACACACATTTATGTATATATAATTCATATGCACATATATCTATTTAATATGAAAAGTAAAATAGAAAGGAAGTTAATGAAGTTAACATGAAAAAATAAATTTCTAGAGGCAGTGAAGATAATACATTATTTTAATCCAATGTCATAAACATTTATGGAGATATCAAAGAAAAAAAGTGTTTCAGGAAAATTAAGCACAACAAAGATAATAAATTAATCTTAGAAAGAATATTTTCAATAGATAGCATTTAATATTTTAAACGGACAGAGAAAAAGTAAGAGACAATTGGTGAAAGGTGTATCCATCTATATATAACAGCTCCTAGAATTATAGAGCATGCATTTCTCACCTATAATCTGTCTTTTTAATTTGTGTTTCTATTTAAAAGCCTATGAAACAACCATCTGCCTTTATCCAACCAATAATGACTTATGTGCATTTCCATAATAGGATGCTAGAGATACACACTACTGGTTTAGCACAACAACAACAGAAAAACACAAATCATTGAGGAGAGGGAAAATGAGGAAAACCTTCAGATGCCAGAAATTACTAACTATATAGTCAGAGAGGTAAATAACTGCTGAAGGCACATTTAAACTTGCAGGCACTAGTCCATTCTGGTGGGCTGGATTTGGTATTTATTGGACAATGCATGTACTTATTCATGTTGGTGATAGTAGATAAAAATATCTGTGGTTCATGCAGAGCCTGTTTCTATGCAAATGGAGAGTGAAATCACAGATGCCAGAATAAAACTAGGACCAAAGCAGTCATAGAGTATCAGTGATAAACAAGAAACAAAGCCATCTAACAGAAATAGGATCCCTGATTTCTTGCCTGAACTTTACTTCTGGCATGCTAGGAATAAGCAAATATATCCCTGTGATTCTCTACTTCAGTTCTACTTTTCTGTGAGCTTGCAACGGATCCACATTAACTTGAAAGGACCAAACTAACGCAATGACAGGCCTCAGGAAACCTCAGAAACCAGAAGGCCTGAGTTTCAGTTTCCCCGAAACCACCTGAAGGAATAGGAAAATTTTAAGTAAGCTCTGAACCTTAGCCTGAGTCATAAAAACCGGCCTGGACACAATAGCTTGCAAAACAGGACCTGGGTACATAGGTTTCCAGAAACTGATGGGCCGTAAAGATAATGCTGAAGCCCTGTGGGGATCCCTAATTGAAATATTTTTGCTATCGAAACATCAGCAGACCTCCCCCTCACCTCCCCCTGGTTGTGGTTTCTTTTCCTTTAAAACCTCCTGTGAAATTCTGCTCGGGGTCAAAACTCCTCTGCCCCTGCGTGGGTTATGAGTCTCGACCCCAGAGCACTGGTGAATCAATAAACCTCTTGCTGTTTGCATCAAGACTGGTCTCCAGTGAGTGTTTGGGTCGCTGCCCATCCCGGGTTTCGAGTAAGGATCCACTCCGGTAGCCTTTCAGTCTCAGAGCAGACCAAGCATACATTTGTATCCTCAGAACAAAAACAAGTTCAAGACAAGAGTTCCTGGATGAATGTGCTCTAAACCCTGGCCTCCAGGACTCTCCAGAATACATTTCCAAAGATCATTTGCTCATGGTAAAAGACAGGAGAATACGATCTACCATGAGCAAACAATAACAGTTAAAGAAATCAGATCTGAAATGCATGACAATATTAAAATTTTAATGTCCAGTACATGTAATATTTATATTCTGCTTAAAAATTATAAGAATATAAAATGTATGACTAAAAGGCAGGATGTTATCAAAACTGACCAGGCAGTTTTGGAAAATCCTAAGTAGAACTTCTACAATTAAATATATAAACACCGATATTAAAAAATATTAGATGTTATTTATAGCAAACTATATCTAGCTAAAGAAGGAGGTAATTAACATAAAGTGAAATTAGTGTACAATACCTAGAATAATCCCAGAAAGTTAAAGAAATGAAGACAATGAAAGAAAGATCGAGACATTAAGGATAGAGCAAAAGGTCTAACATGCTTTTAAGTGGAGTTCCAAAAAGAGCAAACAAAGCATGCAAAAGCAGAAAAATTGTCCAGAATGGTACTAAACACTAATTTATAGATAAAAAATTCTCTGCAAAGTTTTAGTACAGAATAGTAAACCCAATGAAACTGGATTTCCAAAATAAGTATAAATATGACATTTTGAAACAATTGTATACTGATTTTGTCACCAACCTTGCATAGAGTAATTCCCACAGTATATAATATGAGAAAAAGCAAAATGAATATTAGATCACAAATGATTCTTAAAAACAGAGTGAAAATTCATATTGAGTGAAAAAACGATTACACAAAAACGTATGCCATATTGTTCTATTTGGTAAAGTTCTAGAAGAGTCAAAATTAGCCTGTGATGAAAAAAGTAAGATTTTTAGCCTCTGAGGGTTGGGAACAGATATTACCTATCAATTACGAACAGGATTGGCAGAGTTTGAGGCAATTTTGGGGGTGATGTTCTTTCTCTTCATAGATGTTTGGGTTACACATGTCTATGCACTTGTTACAGTACATGGAAAGGCACAGTTAAGATTTGTTTATTTCATTATACATGAATTTAACCTTGACTAAAATATAAACACAGAGTGAAACCAAATAATGATATATATGTTACAGTTTTTAGGATTGAAATGTACTGATAAATGCAACTCACTTTTGGAGGTATTACAATACGATGAATGATGGGTAGATGGGTGGATAAAATAATATGTGGCTATTTATGTCTTAGAGCAAATATAATGGTAACTATATAGGTGTTTACTGTGTATCCTTTGACTTTTTAACATATCCTGGGTAGGAAAAACAAATACTCTATCTTAAGAATCAAATTTGTAAATGTTAGTAACTACAATGAAGGTTTTTTCCAAATATCAAAAGTAGGTAGGATGTTATAAATATTTACTAAGTTTTAGGCTGTGTAGATGTTTTTAAAAATTACATTGCTATTCTAATAAGCAAAATAAAAAACACTTTTTTTTCAAATGGAATAATAGTAATAGCAAGTTCAATTTAAAGATACTGACTTTATCTAAATTTGACTCAGCAAAATTTCTGAACTAGTTCTGACTTATTAGGATTGTAATCCAAATCTAATCATCTTCCCTATCCGAGTGATTATCATTTGGTGTGTAAAAAAATATATTTGCTGTTAGGAAATTAAGGAGAACATACAAAATTTTTTTAAAGTGAAATTACCAACATGAAAAACTTAATGTGGGTTGCAAGAACGACATAATTAGACTAATATTTTCTCTTTAGCATGTTACTATGTACCCTTTGCTATTCAAGTCTAAGTAATATTTGTTTATTTAATAATATTCACTGAGTATATTTTATGCATTAAAATTATATTTTAGTCTTTAAGAATTATTTTAGGGGTCAAAGTTATAAAAAATACAAAAACAAAAACAGAAATATCATACACACACATAAAGCCAAAGAGACCTCATCTCAAAAAGAATAAATATAAGTGACAAAAGTAGAATATATAAAGAGCACTGGAGACTTTCAGATAAGGGAGAGAGAGTTTTGACTGCTAGAGATGGTCTTCAAACTCTGAAAAATTTCAGCTTTGAGTAATCATAATTCATTAAGTTTTCTTTTGTGTTTGAGCAATAGGTAAAAATATGCATTAAGGTTAAATATTGAAAAGTCATTCAGTAGAAAACAACAATAGAATAAAACAAAAAAAATATATCGAGCATTTTATATCGCACTGTTTTCTAAATTCTTTCTCCTTAGGGCACTTTTGTATAGTTGTGCTTAAATGTATAAGAAATCACACTCAACTCTAGTGGCTTAAACAATAAACATATATTGTCTCACAGTTTCTGAGAATCAGGAATCGCAGAGTGGTTTACCTGGATGTCTCTGGCTCAAGGTCTCTCATGGAATTGTAGTCAAGCTATTGATTTAGGGCTACATAATCTGAAGCCCTTGCTAGGGTGGGAGAATTCCCTTCTAAGCTCATTCTTATGGTGGTTGACAGGAGTACTCAGCTCCTTGCTGTAAGCTCATTCTTGTGGTCGTTGACAGGAGTACTCAGCTCCTTGCTGTAAGCTCATTCTTGTGGTCGTTGACAGGAGTACTCAGCTCCTTGCTGGCTGTCGGCTGGGGCTGGAAGCGTCAGTTCTTTGTCACAGTGGGACCTTCTGCAGAGTTGCCTTATTGTCTGCACAACATGGCAGCTGGAATCCCTCAGGACCAGTGATACAGAGACTGAGAGCTCAAAACAGAAGTAGTACGTGTCCTATAAACTAATCTTGAAAGTAATATTTCGTAGCTTTGCTCCTATTTTTAAGAAGTGAATCATTAAGTCCAACCCATATTCAAGGGGAAATGGTTACACAAAATGTACCAAGAGGCAGGCATCACTAGAAGCCATCTTAGAGATTGTCCACAATAGTTTTATTAATATTTCAGTTAAGTAATATACCCATAAACTAGATTTATAAAAAAGCCCTGGATAATATGTCTCTATGCTTATTTTCCCATGTAAATTATATGCTATTTTCATCTTTTATGATAACTATATGTATATGTCATTTATTACAAATCTACTCTTCAAATATTGCTTATTTTTATTAGTTAGAAATGTGTAAAGTTAGAGTATTTGTATTTGGAGGAAAATGCTTGCAAACTCAACTTTGTTGCTTGCAAGTAGGACTTAACATCTTGAGCATGTTAATTTGACTTTTAAATTTCTAAGGGGTGTAGGTGGATGCAGTATTTGCAACTTTATTCAACCACTGTATTTTACTTTAGCTTTCAGGTCCACTGTGCATCTTTCCTATTTCCGCTCTTTGTCTCAAGGGACAAGTTCACCCAATAGCAGATGGCAACAGGCTGTCAGAGTATGTAAGGGAAAGCAAGGTCAGAGTATTCCTGACTCTCTGAGGGGAATGCAGGCCCCCTCATTCAAAAGATAGGAAAAAGTGCCATCAAAAATACTAAAATAATAGATTTTTCCTTTAAAAATACTTTATGGCATAAAATGTAGTAGGGTTAACAGAGTAACAGCTCTAAGAGGAACAATGACAAGTGTAAAAATTTAAACTTAAAAATATCAACCAGTTTTTTAGCACCATAAATTTACATAATACAGTACATGATTTTATTAATGTGATACCTTAACTGATTATAAGATATTGTTGGCTCACTTTTCTGCAAATATTTTTATTATATTGTCAACATTTTTACTTTTAACAATTTCATTTTCAATTGATATACTTTAGAGTGATGCCATATGCTTTGGGCAAACGCGAGACTGCAAGTAATTTTTGAGAATTTTTCATTCTGAGTAGGAGCTTTCTGCTGAGCAACTGCTACTGAAGCTGTTAAGAGCATTTTAAAGGCTGTGATAACATTGGGGTAGATACTGGTACTTTTTTTAAATATGTACTTTAGTACATCTAGAGCTGATGACTCTTGTGAGAGAATATTTCTAAAAAGAATCGGTTTTGTGTAAGTCTGAATCTAATTTTCAATGTAAATTTATAAAGTGCCACTTCTGTTTCTTTTGACATATCCTGTAACTTGCAGAAGTCATACATAAACCAAAAGAGACATCATGATTGGTATTTAATTCAAAATGCCTCTTTATGCATTCTATTGCTGTATCTTCAATTATGCAACAATTTAAAACTTTTTTTCATCATTAATAATTGATTCACTCAAAACTTCATGAGTTTTTTTGTTTCAAACATGATAATTTTACATCTCTATTTCTAAACTTTTAAATATTTATTTTGAAATATTGCGAGTTTTTAAAACCAAATCTAAACTCTTTAGGAATTCTAATAACACCCTGATATGCTCTTTTTTTTACAATGTCCATTTATACATCATTTATTTTGTAATAATACAGGAGTGCTCAGTCCAAAGTGAATATGTGTGCAGATGAGGCAGGGATGGGTTCCAGAAAAGGACAGGCGGCTAGGCTTCTAGAGTAACCAGCATTGTTCTCATGCAGGGGCCCTTCACTCTGGGCCTGTGACCAGTGCCATCACGTCTTCTGCTACTGCTGACACCATGGCCCCATCAGTCTGGTCCCCAGCCATGGCTCAGGGCACCTCATCGGAGCCCCCAGCATCCCGCACTGCCCTAGGCAAGACTGTGCCTGCAGGGTGGCCAGGGCAACTCTGAGCACGCAGGGCCCTCTGTCCACTGGGACCGTGACCATACGTCTGAGTCCAAGTGAACATTGCCAACAGGTAGATGATATCTGCTCAGTGTATGCTCATTTGTCCCATCAACTTCACTTACAAAATGCTGGTTTAAAGATAAAATTATTAGCAATTTCATGGCTGCTGCTCCAGAGCACTGAGCCAAGCATGCATGTCCTTCTGAAACTCAGGCTTTGTGCAACTGCATGAGGTGCCAAGCCCCGAAGATGTTCGTCCTTCTGTGGCCGCAGTCCCTTTGTGGGAACCCTGACATAGGTCCAGCCCTCTCCAGGCTCTGTTAACACTTCTTCCTTGCTTAGCTGACATAAGTTTCTACTCTTCCGAGTTACTAGGCTTTCATTGTCCTTCACTCCTCTAAATAGTTTTTACTAATTTTGAATGTGCTGTTTCTACTTTGCTAATGCAAATGTGGAATAATAAAACCCTTTTTTGGTGGACCATCTCAGAGCGAACACTTGTAGCATGCTCTTTGGGAACATTTGGTTGAAGCCAAGGGTTGTCATTTGTTCTATAACCTTTCTTCTAGCCTCAGGGTGTAAGGTTTTAACTCTTAGTTAACCCTCTCTCAGAACCATAATTCGCAAAATTCACTGGAGTGCAAGAGAAATGAAGCTCTTGTTGAGGACAATTTTCTGGAACAAGCAGCTATACTGCACTGTTTAGGTGGTTACCAAATAACGGGGAACTGGTATTGGTGATAGGCAGCTGCACCGGAAAGTGGAAGCTATTCCTCTTCCTTGAGGAAGCCCTATGACTACCCTTGTTTCAAATGAGAACATATATTTTAAGCTTCCAGAAAGACAGGGTAAATGTATGTCTTTGTATTCTTTCCATTAAATAAAACTAAAAATCCTTGATATTATGTAAAAAATAAAAATAAGGAAACCCTGAAAAGTGGAGATAAGAAGGCAGATAGGCTTCGGCCTTGGGACCCATAGAACATAGTAACAGTGGGCTTCCAGAGTTTTCTTTTTGCCTCCCCTATCCCAGGCTTGGAGGTGAAGATAGCCAGAGATGTCAAGAGGCAGAGACAAAAATCCCTAACAAAAGCCTGCTCTCTGGCCAAGGAAACTGGAAAGGGGTTCTAGAAAGGTAAAGCTTTTACACAATAGCAGGTCTACTCGAACTAAAAACTACACACACACACACACACACACACACACACACACACACACGCACACGCACAAAGTCTGGCAAAAGACGAATTTCTGAAGTCCTAGAGCAAGTGAATGGTAGAGTCATATTTAGAATTCCGGTCTCCTGTGATGATTTTTTTTTTAATCTCATCCTACCTAAACAATGTTTTGATTTATTTAGTATTTTACTTACATAAAAGGATCATCTTTTGATTTATTTCTAAGTTCTTGCTTTAAGACACTATCAGATATACATAAAATATCATTAAAATACATATTATGTATTTGTATTATATTTATTAAAATTGAAAATCTTAATAAGGGATGTTAATAAAAACACTTTTGAATTCTTCAAGAATTTCTCTACCTAAAAACAAGTTGACATGTAAACTTCATTATTTCTCTCTTGCTATTGCTCTTTCCCTCTAGCTTACTGTTGCTTTTTATTTCTCTCTCTAAGTAGTTCCTTCCACTATGGATTTATACCCTTATTGGTGTCTCCCTCTACATCCCAATAGGTACATCCCATCAGCCAAAAAGAAACTTTACATATGTGCTCCTTTGGGGTGTGACTTCCTCTCTCTTTCAGTTCCTGAAAAGGTGTACAAAATTATTTCAACTCAAAATGCCTTCCAAGGTTAGAGTTTCCTGTTTATTTCATTCCTATATCTCCTACTGAACTTATTTTCCACTCTGTTTGCTAATCATGTTATATTTCTCTGTGTTGTAAGATTATCATTTGTATGTGTATTTGTATACATACATACATTTATTCATATGTGTGTATGTGTTTATCACTTCATTTGGGTAGTAAAACTATTCACTTTAATCTTCCTACATATTCACCTATCAACTAATTTGTGACTAAGGTATTTTTGTGCATAACTCTGCTTCAGTTTAGCAGATGTCACTTCATTTATCCAATCCCCAAATCCGTATTTACATGCCTACTTTCTACTGGGAATTGTTCTGTATGCCAGTGAAGCAGTGTGGTTAGAACCCAGTGAGCAAGGGGAAAAGAGCCCAATATGAGGTTGAAAGGCTAGGCTAGTGCAAGACCGTAAAGGGCGATAAAGAACTCAGTAAGACATTGGAATTTTATTACAACGTGAAGCAATTCCAAACAAGGTAATGAAATGACCTAACCTACATTTCCAAAGATCATTCTGGCTTTTGTGTAGAGAATGCCTCAGGGTTATAAGTAGAAACCTGTTTGGAGGCTGTTGTAACAGTCCAGGTGCCCCTTACGATGTCCTGAGCTAAGGCAGAGACAGTGGAGAAAGGGATTGAGAGAGAGAGAGAGAGAGGGAGAGAGGGAAGAAGGAAGAGAGGAAGGGAGTGAGAGAGACAGGGATGTAGTTTGAGATCAGTTGGGAGTGAGAGCTGCTGTTGCAGAATGAGGACTTCCTGGATGGATTGAAGGGAAAAGTGGGTGCTCACTAATAATGAAGACTCGTAACTGAATTCTAGATTTCTGGCTTGAGACCCTGTGTGGTTTTAATAATACTTTATATTTGAATAGCATTTCAGAGTTTGTATGAAATTCATTTTATATACAGTCTTTGATTATATGTTAATTTTTCTGTGCAGATAAGAAACTGAAGTTCTGAAAAGTAGTGTGTCAAAGTCACACAGATAGTAAACAGCAAAAGCAAAATCTGTGTCTAATTCAAAGCCCACTGTCCCCATTCCCACTAGTGAGGTAAAGAGCTACTTTTCAACAATCCCAACTATTTTTCTTCGGCAACAAGAAAATAGCCTTCAGGCTGACTGTGTGGGGAACTGGAAGGGAGTGAAAAATACACGGTAGCTCAAGCAGGTCACTGAAGAACAAGGGAAGGAAGCTAAGTCGGTTGAGTTACAAAACTTTTTTGAGTTATTGATTGATTATATTTTCTGTAAAAGCACAGTGCCTAAAGCACAAATCGGTCTACGAACAATTTCAGAAAACATCAAGGCTGCTAGAAGACAGTCTAGCTGTTAAGATCCATTTCTGTGTCCTCCTTGACTTTTTATCTTCTGTAAGCATTTTAAGACTCCCCACTGGAACAATAATACAGTAAAATAATGTATCTAAACATATCTGTTACTGGAACATTTTACCAGAGGTGGATTTATTTTTCACACTGCAATTGTTTTTTCTTCTTTCAACACATAAACTGAACATGTTATTACATAAAGGAGGATTGAAAAGCACATATTAAGTGAAATGATCAAAAGAGAATGACATTTTAAAAATAAAATGTCTTTGATTTCTTAAGTCTCAACAAAAAGAGAGAGAGAAAGAAAACCATTTCTTGAATCATCTAGAACTGAAATTGACTTCACACTACCAAGATAATGAGATATCAGAGAGAGCCTATATCAAGAACTTTTATTTTGTAGAGCTAGATTTCATCACCTTTTATCTTAATTCCACAGGAACAAATTTATACTCTTAAAGAATTTAATCTGTTTGGATGAAATAAATAATAGATATAGAAACAACAATGATATGATACCAAGTACACTGTTAGAAAAAATAATAAATATTGTGAATGTAAATATTCAGAAACCTAAGTGAAATTACTGGGGCTTGAAAATTATAATAGATGAAAATATTTTGAATATATTATGATTAAGGACAAATGTCATATTTTTGTTCATATGACTAGAAAGTAGACTTACATGCCTCAGAATTAGAAAATAGGAGAATAGACTAAGAAGATTAATGAAAAATTGATGAACACTGTTAGGCATTACCCTCTCTTCTAGATTCTTAATTCTTTCTACTTTTTAAAAATTATGCATACACAGCATTTGACTTTCCTTTCCCAGTCTCTTTATCTATTCCATGCCTAATTCTGTTTTTACCTGTTGTTGAAGACAGTGAGAGATGCCCAGTCCTTAATGAGTATTTAAGTCACTCGGGATCACTTACAAATTGAGATTCCTAAATTCCATTAGATAATTAAGGAAGCAAGGGTAGGATTTAGTAATTTAAAAAGTTAATCTGGTGATTTTGGCCCAAGCCTAACTCTTGGAAATCACTTGTTCTAAAGACAATGTGTGAAGATTTCTATTTCTCCATAACACCAACATCGGTGTTATCCAACTTTAAAATTTTGCCAACCTGAGTACAAACAACTATCCCACTGTTGTTGTACTTAGTATTTCTAATTTTAACAATGAATATGTATATAAATATCTTCTCTTCATATTCGTGTTAGCAATCTGAGTTTCTTCTGCTATTTGCAAATAATTTATGCCTTGATAACTTTTCTCGTAAGTTTCCTTTCTTTTTCTCTTTGATTTGTAAGATTTCCTTTTTTATTGAAGAATAGCTGGTAACACAATCTTATATTAGTTTCAAGTATACAAGATAGTGGTTCCCCGTATTATTAAATCCTCACACGAACTAGTGCAGTTACTCTCTGTCAACTAATAAAGATGTAGCAGAATCATTGGCTATATTCTCCATGCTGTACTACTATCCCTGTGACCAACTTATACTGTGACTGATAATAATTTTTGTACCCCTTTATCCCCTCACCCTCCCCAACCACCCCAGCCCCTCCCCTGTGGTAACTACCAGTCACTTCTCAGTGTCTACAAGTCTACTACTATTCATTTTGTTTTGTTTTTTTGTTTCAACAAACAAGTGAAATCATATGGTATTTATCTTTCTCCGCCTGGCTTATTTCACTTAGCATAGTATCCTCTTGGTTCATCCATGTTGTCAAAAATGGCAGAAGTTCTTTCTTTTTTATGACATTGTGTATATGTATAACTTCTTCTTTATCTATTCAACTGATGGAAATTTAGATTGCTTCCATATCTTGGCTATGGTAAATAATGCAACAGTAAACATAGGGGTGCATTTATCTTTTTGAATCAGGAATTTTGTTTTCTTTGGGTAAGTTCCTAGAAGTGGAATTACTGGGTTGTATGGTATTTTTATGTTTAGTTCTTTGAGGAAACTTTGTACTGTTTTCCACAATGGCTACAACAATTTACATTCCCACCAACAATGTAGGAGGGTTCCCTTTTCTCTATATCCTTGCCAACACTTGTTATTTCCTGTCTTTTGGATAGTGGCTATTCTGACTGGTGTGAGGTGAGATCTCATTGTGGTTTTGATTTGCATTTCCATAGTGATTGGTCATGTGAAGCATCTTTTCATGTGCAGCAAGGTTTCTTTCAATAGTATAGATACTTATCTTTTCATATTTACATTCATTTTTCATATTTCATATTTATATGAAATGGGGCTCATTTTTCTTTACAACTTGAAGATGACACCGTAGGAATTCTACTACTACACAACACTAGAAACTGTTGTAGTTTCTCCACGTTTGTCTATATTATTCTTGGTCTGTGTCATCTGTCTCACCCACTAAACTGAAACACTATGTGGGTAGGGTTCATATCTGATCCATCTCTGGAAGTGACATTGTGTCTCAAAAATGTCAACACACATTTAACACATTTAATATTTTGACATAAATAAGTAAGTTTGTTCTCAGCTGCTAAATCATTAAAAGTCATCTTTAAAGAAAGACCCTTTTGTGATTTTAGCAAATAACAGAAAGTTAAAAAAATCAGTGACAATGTGATAACATTTTTGATTAAAATCTGCTTATTTATATAAAGGTTTTCTATAAACGGATATTTTAAAAATGAAAAATTATAATTGGATTATGTACTTATATTTTTAGGTTTAAAAGGTAAATCCCAGTACATGAGCTATCTATGCCTAAAGATTTTACTGGAAACATCATTGGATTCTAAAAACACTAAGATGTATTAGAGGATTACATTTCTTAAAAAGCTGGCTCACATTTTATTAGTGTCATGTTATTCAGCTATTTGAGGATATTTAGCTTTTTAGGATGACAGAAATAAATTCCACCTGAAATGTTTAAAATAGCTGGCTATGCTAGTTTACCATCTATTATGAATATTAACATCTCATTCTCATAATTTCCTGTCTCATATATTTTCATCAGGCTGCAAAATTCATCAATCACTTGACAAGTATCAATAAAATGTGGATATGTATCTGGTGGGTTGGAGGAGACTTGAAAAAATAGATTAAATTTGGAGACTACACATTTATTTATTTGTAAGAAATTCTGCCAGCCAATGAAAGCAGTCATTTAAAACAGGTATTCTTAGATTGTTCAGTAATTAATTAAAATATTTATATTTAAATGCCAAATATAAAGTGTTCTTATCCAACAAGCTATCCTGTCAATTATCCATATTATTATTGATGATAAAGCAGGAAAACAAACACTATATAATTTATTTACATGTTTAGGTACAAAATATTATTTGTTTTCATTTTCCATGACAATGTGAACATTTCCCATGTGTCCTATATTATGTCATCAGGGTTTGTTACATAAAAAATAATCTACTCCAGATAGTTTAAGCAAAAATGGATTTGATGAAGGTATTTTAAGTGCTTAAAATGTTATTTGGAAGCCTAGAGGAGTTGGCTGTAGTCTAGGTCTCCAAAAATTTGATGGCAAGATGCCTTGGGTGTGTCCTCTAGGGGAGCTGCTGCAGCTCGCACCATCAGGAAGGGGGGGAGAAAAACACTGCCCCCCTCGGTCCCCGCTCCAGTTGTTTCATGACCCCCAGTATGAGAGACTGGACACTGGAGACACTGGAATGCTGCTCAGAGTCCATCAAGGCCACAGAAACCAGTCTGCTGGAAAGGAGTGTGGGAAACATCATTTTTAACTTTATACTTTCTCCCGGACAGGAAGCAAAATGAAAACAAGGGTGAAGATGAGAAAACAAATTTCCCATATTCATCAAAATCTTAAATTATTTTTGTTTCAAATTATTATTGATTGTATGGTCTTTTCTAAAGTAAAACAACAGATTGAAAATAAAAATAAACAAATATCCTGGTGGGTAACTGGCATATTTCTAATGCAATTTATGCATTAAATCATGCAATAAATTCAAGAGGAAATACTTTTTACTGATATACATGTAAACTCCATTTGCAATTTGTTTTAGAGCCCAGATTTTCTAACATGCTAACCTCAGGTTATTTTCAATGGAGTGTTAAAATTTGTACTATTCATTGAAGAAGCACAGCGATCATCTTCACACTCCCTATGGCCATGTGCTCAGTGAGAGGCTTTCCAGAAGGCATCACACTTTGAGAACATTAGAAAACAGAAGAGGTAGGGGGTGAAAGAAAAGGAGAAAGAGCCTAAATTAGGAAATGTACTCAGCCTGCAGTGCTGGAGGGCCACTGGTGTGCCTTATAGCTAATGTGGCACTGCTTCTACCTGGCCCAACTCAGTCTTACTGGCTATAAAGATTCTGGTCTTCCTAGCTCACTTCGTTAGTCTTTTTCAGTCTTCTGGACAGTAGGAGACAGTTGAGTGCAGTTCTTATGATCTCAAACTCACACCAAAGTCAGTCTCCCCAGGTGTGCATCTTGGGTTTGACTGTTTACTATATATTTCCTGCAGCAGATTGCTTATCTGCTGTACCTCAGTTTTTTCATCTGCAAGATGGGGGTAATAGCACCTAACACAGGATTGTTGTGAGTCTTAAATGTGTAATCTTGTTCTTGTTATAATGAGCATTTGATAATTAATTTATATTTATCACTGCAATGCTAAAGCAATCAGTAGATTTATTATAGTAATTCAAAAAGATATTTCCTCTGTTTCTCTTTGCAATAGACTCCAAGTACAGGCAGGAAAGTGCTCATATAGGCATGCATTTAGTAATGTTTAGTAATGTGTCAGAAACATCACAAAAATTGCATTAAATTCCAGCAACACATACATTCACACTCATACATATACATACACACCATAAAAATAATATGGTAATTATTTAACCACTGAATTTATTTTAGTATTTCTATTAGAATCAATTGAAAGAAAGTTGATTAAGTGATGAGGCACAGATGTCTAAAAGTCTATTAAGGTATTTTTTCAATGACATATACTGGGCATTATGATTAGCATATTTCTAGAGTATATATGCATTTCTTATTAAATTCAGTGTAAAGTGGAAAGTCACCAAAAGGTAATACTTTCATGGAAAGTTTATATATGCAAAAATTAAGCTCCAAATTTGATTTGCTGTATAAATCACAGAATACACTTAACAGTAAAAACATTTTTAAAATAGAGTGCTCTCATTCAACCGAAGATTTGTATACATCTGTATATAGTCAAAATGTGACATAAATCATATTACCAAATTTTTTACAATGGTGACAAAAGTGAATATTCATAAAAAATTATAAATGAGTTCAGAATATTTCATTGTATAATGTGTAACTCTGTGTAAATGATTCATAAGCACTTAAAGGGAATTGATAATTATAATATTTAAGAGAATTGTTTTTAAATAACAGCTAATAGGGATTTTATGCTCTTTCATTTACTTGATTTCAATAATTGATACACCTATCCTTTTAGAAATTAATTACAATAGAATGTTGCTGTTATCTTAAATAGACACACCTGCATGCAAAATAAAGTGCTTCCCAACACCTTATTTTGTTAAGCTCCTGGTTGGGTTTTGATATATATTTTGGTTTAAGCTATTGTTGAAAGCTGATCTTTTGATTGGATTGTGTGACATCAGTGCTAATAAGCTAGAGGATGAGATGTCTAACGAACCTGTGTATAAAACTAATGATAAACAGTTTATTTGGAATTCTAAAAATAGAGCACAGCCATCTGCTGAGCAGTATTTTGAACCCAACTTATTTTTAAGAGAAGTTTTATTGATTACAAAGAAGTGGGGCACATTTTAATAGTTTTTCTATCACAGAACTGCCCCAGGCATCAAAATCCATTAATTGAGGATTATAAACTTTGTTTTCAATTGGATCCTAAATTAATTCTTGATATATTGTCAACAGAAGCTCTGGAAGAAGAATCAGAAATACTAAGCCATAGTAAAACTAACTTATTTTATTTTTAATTGTGCATATCATAGCTGTCAGAGATGCTGCTGTTCATAAATCTAAATTACTTTTCACTCAAATAAAGTTTCCATTTTTGTATATTTGCAATAGTTTTTCCCCTCATAGCTACTGATAAGCTCTATCCTTTACACTTTTTTCTTATAATACCTTCCTACCAAACCCCCCTAGAAATGTTCATTCTATTCTTCCTGAAATCTTATTAATGGGCATTATAAAGAAACCCTTATAATTGAGAATTAGAAAATATTGTGTGTACAAACACGCACATATTTCATGTAGATGTAGCCTTGCAGAATCGTAATTGGTTTTATGTGAGTGTGTAAACAAGAAAAATATATTCATTGTGTTCTAATGAAATGTACATTTTAAAGAATAACACTAATGTGTTATATAAATAAGTAAAAATATGTTCTGTATATTTAGCTTTATTGTAATTTGAAAGACTCTGAATCTCTTCCTTTATACCAGAGAATAATCTAAAAGAGAGGATAACAAATGAGCATGAATGACACAGTCATCTGTGTTTAACATGCTTTTTGGAATCAGAAGACCTGGATCCCAAACCATGATAGTCCACTAACTGATTATATCTTTTAGTTTCTTAATTTCTCTAGGCCCCGCAGTTTGTACATCCCCCCCAATATAAATTGAACCATTGTGTCTTGTAGAAACTTGTGTTACATACGTACACACACATAAATGCATATGTATTTAATTTGGGTAGAAGTGACTGTCTGTAGATTTTAGTTATATGATTAAATGCAGTTGATGGCTGCTGTTTTTGCCCTCCTGGCATCTATCTACAGCTTCTTCTGAAAGAGAAAAAGCAACCACGGCTAATTCATCCTAAAGAAGTATGGTTTTAGTGCTGTTGACCTCACTTTAATATCTTATTTTCTTTACCATAGTGATAGGATCAGGAATAAACACATGGACAAACTGGTGCAATGAGAGAGTGTAGCCTAGGACATTGTAAGTTCATTCTTTAGGGCTGGGTTTTTCGTGGGGTAAAAATGACCCAGGAGCTACTGAAATACCCTTTGTAGCACAAATGGAGGACCTGACTATGAATGAAAGGCCACAATGAAGAGCACAGATGGAGCAGAATGGCCTCTGGAAATTGTCTCAGCTGCTAAGTTCAATATTCCTAAAACATGTATCTCTCATTAAATTTTAAGCTACTTTTGCAATAATTTACTTTCATTTGATTTAAGTCAAGAAGGAAATTGGATATAAATGAAAAAATTGAAATGCAAAAATGAATGATGGGCAAGGAAAAAGAAAAAAAGGAATGGAAAACATGCATAAATCTAAATAGGTTATTACTGTAAAACAAAACAGTAAGAGCTGATTTAAGGGTGGCTATAAGTGGTAAATGATTCTATAATCCAGGTTTATGCTTGAGTAGGTTACAAATAAGGATTGCTTGAGAATTTGTTAGAAAAAGAAAACAAACTAAGAATGTATGTATCAGCTACCACTAAAAAGATTTACAATTCATCTTTTTCAGATCAGTAGAGAAAAAAATTTGGAATAATATAAAATGTGTTTAATACAACAGAAGACTGTCATTCCAAATGGTGTTGTACTTTCACATGTTGAACCCTACCACCATTGCTTGTAGCATGTCAATGATAGATAAAAATAAAATGTTGTCAAAATTAAAAAAGACATATCCATATGCCAGAACAAAATAAATATCTTTGTGGACAGAAACACAAAATGAGGACAGGGAGCACGGCCAGGGATTGTTATCTAGAAAGCAGGCTGATTGCAACCGGGACTAACTTTTCCAGCTTAAATGAGGGTCTAGAGCTAAGCGCACTGCTTACAGTGGGGGTTGGGGTTGCCTTTCTCTTTACTGTTGAGAGATTTAATGGAAATTTTTGCCAGGTGTTACCTGCAGTTTGAGAGTTCAAAGCCAGGTATCTATGAAAGCCGGAGAAAAAAACATGCTTTCTTGTGTCAGGAACTGACCCAGTTGTTCACTTGTCCAGTTACTACATTGCTCACAACATCTCTAGTGAACAGGAAGCTAGAACCACAGTGTAAAATTTGGCCATGGTTGGTCATGATAGATAGGGAGCAGAAGGAGGAACAATATCAAGATTGCAAGACATTGATAAGTAAAGATAAAGAAATTAAAACAAACAAATGTATATTAAAATACACTTTTATGCAGATAATCAAATTATCTCATATAAAATGTGTTCATGTATAAACACACACAAACATAAATAATACAATTAAAAAGAGTGACAGAATGCTTATGTTTCTACATGTGGGAGAATTTTTTACCTTTCTGAAACTAATCTGTCTAACATGCAATACAATTACAAATAAACTGTTGCTCTAATGGCTTTTTGATGCGTCGACCTGACTAAAGTCCCAGAATTTTCTTTCTAATATGTTTCAGGTCAGGAATACCTACAAGAGCCAGTCTTTTATAAGAGTTGGGAAATGCAGGGAAAGGGTACCCATTTTTGTAGCATATACATGTCTTACACCAGTGATTCAATCAAACAATAATCTAGGTGCTGCCATGAAGGGATTTTTGCAGATTTGAGTAAAGTTACTAATGAATTGGAGTTAAATTCTTCAAAAGTGAGATTATGCTGGATAAACCTAACTTAATTAGTTGTAAGTCCACTAAAAGAGGTTTTAAGCCTTCTCTGAGCTCGGAGTCCATCCAGCAGATGGGTCTGCAATTACTCTGTTTGCCCCCCGGTCTCCCCTTACTGACTGCACACGGACAGTGAGATCCAGCACAGACTCAGCATGTGCCGTGGGGCTCCAGCTTGCTCTTGTTCTGCTCTTTCTGATCGTCTGCCCTGGGGATGCTCAGCTTAGCCAGCATTCAAATTGATTGATGATCTCCCACTCGTACTGCTTCTGCTTTTCTGGTTGAACTTAGATAGATACAGTTGCTTAAAATACCTCCAAGGATTTGGAAATAAAATAGAATATAAAATTTATCCTTGGTCAAAAAGAAATTATAATGGAAATTGTAAAATATTTGTTTCAAATTATAATGAAATCACTACACATCCAACTAGTATTATTATGTAGTTAAGCATTATAAATTATATAAAGTGGGATATAGTTTTTGGTGAGAGACAATGCATTTTATTTTGAACAGGTTGAATTTCAGGAAACCGCTCAGATCCTGCTGGGGATAGGCATTGAGAAATAATGAGTGCCACTTTTAGACAAATGATCAGTATTGAGGGTAAAAGTTGATATTACGGGAGAGTATTATAATGAGTGCAGAGAGGCAATCAAATGGGACTTTGGGGATATATATGTATTAAAAATGACAGAAAACATAATAAAAGCATATGAAAGAAATTGTGTAAGAATGACCAGGACACAATAATCAAAACTAGGGGAACACAAAGCAGGGAAAACAAAACAAAGCAAAACAAAAATAAAGCAAATAAACAGAATCCTCAAAGTTGGAGGGCAGGAGAGTGTTTGGAATTATAAATGACAACTTGGACATAGAGAAGTCACTTAATTACCTAACTAGTGATTATTGGTAACCACAAAAACATAAAAGTTCACATTCATCATATAACCAGATATATTAGTCAGGACTCACCAGAGAAACAAACAGAACGTAGGAGATAGATATAGATACAGATATTGATATATAGATATACATAGATCGTAGGTATAGATAGAGATATGGAGAGATATAAAGGGGCTTAATTTAATGAATTGGCTGTCAAGATTGTGGAGACTATGAAGTCCCATGATCTACAGTCTACAAACTGGAGACCAGGGAAAACCTGGGATGCAGTCCCAGTCTAAGTTCAGAGGCCTGAGCCTGGAGAACTGATGGTGTTTAAGTTCCAGAAAAGAGCAGGAAACTATCAGCTCAGGCCATCAGGCAGAGTGAATCCTCCCATCCTCTGGTTTTTGTTCTGAATGGATTGAATGATGCCCCCCCCACACTGGGGAAGACAACCTGCTTTTTACTCAGTCAGCTGACTCAAATGCTGACCTCTGGATACACCCTCATAGATACAGCTAAAAATAATGTGTATCCAAATATCAGGCATCCTATAACCCAGTCAAATCGACACATCAAGTTAGCCCTCGTACCAGGCTAGAGAATGATGCATTGAATAAGGAAAAAGTGTAAGGGGCAGTCAGTGACCTTCAGTCCAGGATCCCTGGGAACGCACCTACTAAGGGAATGGGGGGAAAGTGGACAGCAGGCGAAACCCTGGGGCACCTCAGTAAGGTGGCTTTAGAAAGGGCTTAATGTGGAATTTGGTCTTGTGTAGGTGATGGCAGCAGGGTGTAGGGAGAGGTCAAGAAAGAGCAACTTTACTCTGGATTGTATATTGTTAGACTTCTTCTGTGGTCGGTAATCTTTACAATTCTTATCTTACCTACAAGGCCTTATCTTACAATTCTTATCTACAAGGCCAAAGTTAAAATTCAGTTCCTAAAGAAGCAGAAGTCACTCATCTTTGCCAGAATAAAGGGGTATGTAGCTATTTTTGTATTGTGGACAACATTCTTGATTTTGTCCCTGTTCAGATGTGATGACAGAAGGGCCTTGTTTTGGGGTCCATCATGATCCACGGAATGGCCTTATCTGACGTTGTGCTTCATGAAATTACTTATGTTCGAGAGTACAACCCTAGATGGGTGCTCAGCCAGCCCCTACAAACATCGGCCCTGAGTCCCTAATAACAGAATAAGAGACCGGCTCCGACACGGTGCTCTCTCTTTGGGGGGTAAGGCTGGAGCAATGTAATCCATTCATTTATTCAACACATAATCATTGATTTCTATTATGTCATAAGAACTATTCCAGGGGGCTTTTTCATCATTTCTATATTTGTTTTAAATGAATCAATTTTATTAAAAAAATATTTACACTTCAGAGTTTTTCTGGCTTTTTTTTTTTTGGTACATTGTGGCATCCTTACAAACCAGTTAGAGTCTGTTTATGTCCACTTCACTTTTTTCTGTTAAAAACAAGTAACTCCATTTCTTTGGGAAATTATATTTCTAGGAGTTAGTGTCCAACATGATAATAAGTCAAAAAAAATGAGATTAAAAAAGCTTTTGTTATTTAATCTCCCTGAAAGTCGATTGCAACAGTTAAAGTAATATCTACTCTGTATACCTACTAGAATCATTAGAGAAGGAAATAAAGCTAACATCTGGAAAATCTCTTTATGAACTAAAAATCATTTCCTCATATTTAACTTGAGATATTAAAATGATCATGAGAAGAGAGTATTTAAAAGGATAATCTTTAAGGGTCATTTCTATGAGTGGGACATAATTTTCCAATATAAAATTATTTTAAGAGTTTTAACTCTTCTAATTAGCTTAAATGATATGCTGTCAAACATATCTATCATTCTGTCAAGCCCCTTTTCAATAATAAATACCTAATTATATTATGCCAAATGAAAAATAGGGTATGTTTTAATATGGTTTGATTTTTGAAAAAGTTTTAGGGAACCCATTTTGTAGAAAAGCAAGGATTACCTATTTTTTTTCTTGATTAAGGGAAATAATGGGATTTTTTTGTAATAGAGAATAGCAATGTGAATACATTTTAAATATCATTTTTCCCAATACTATCTCTAAAAATTACTATATTAAAATTCTTCTTTTATATCCATAGCCCTCACTTGAGACATTTACCTAGACAGGAAATATCTTTTTCCTCACTTAGTATCTCCAGCACTCAGCAGATTTCCTAGAAAACTGTAAGCATTAAATACATGAACTGAATGAATATCATGCATATTTTGGAAAAATCGATCTCATGTGTAGGTAGATTAAAATGAACTGTTATTAGGCTTTGATTTAGGAGACTGCCATGTATATCCAGACACGCAAGGAAAGCAGCCAGCAGAAGGGTTGTAGGAGTGCCAGTAAAATGTAAGACGGTAAGAGAGACAGACTGAGACAAATAGAAACTCTCTCATGTCCCTTTTTGGACTTTTGCCTAGATTGATTTCTAAATCTAGCAAGCTCATTCTCTTCCTCATCTGTAATTATCTCTAGCCTAAGAAAGAGAGGATTGAAGCCGCTTATTCCTTAAAATTTTCTGAATACTACAGTACAAATTTCCTTCTCTGGATAGTTAAAAAAAATTAAATTGATGCAGTAGAAAGGCCAATAACTTTGAAGTAGATTAAAGGGCTGGGCTAAATTAAAAGCCTGAGTTAAAATTCAGCTCTGCTGGTAACTCGGCATTAATACAGATGGCTCTAAGTAAATTACTTAATCTTCCCGGCGCTGTTATCATATCCTATAGGGCTGTCAAAATTAAATTAAATTAAATGGCACATAAAATATTTTTGTATAAAAGTTGGTCTTAATCTCCACTGTACTTAAAATAAATTGGCATTGATAGTAAACTTTTCTTAAATATTTTAGTTTTTTCACTCAACTAAAATGTATTACTATAATGGCCATAAAGGTCTTCGTAATTTCCATGGCACTGAGTGTATGATTAATACATTTTTGTTCACTATTTGAAATTTTTGCAATTAGCTCTACACATTTATATCTGTTCTTGTTCTCCAACTATCGGCAAACTAGCTGAAAAGTGTCTAAAATAGTGCCACAGACATGAGTATTTAAAACTTAGAGATGGAGAAAATGATGAATCATCTGGGTCTACTGAAACCTGAACTTTAAAATTAGATACATTAATGCTAACTGTGAATATTAGTATCTAATCACTAGCAACTAATTTGAAATGACAAATAAATGATGATAAAATCTCTGAGGATTATTTTTTCAGGGCTTTTTCATTGAGGGATAAAAGATTAAAAACAATCACCAAATGCTAATGTACTTAATTTTTGCATACACCTTTTTTGACCTGTTATTTTGCAGCCGAGCTAAGTCAACCAACAAAATTTAAACTTTAAAGCAAATGCTATTTTTGGCTTGAATCATTGATAAAAGGTAGAATGACAAAACAAGAAGTATTTTTCTAAGTTCCCATCAATTTATGTTCTAGTAAAATGATATATTTAGATAGTATGCCAAATACTTCAAGTAAATAACAAAACTATCAATAGAAACTATTATAAAGTACATTTGTTTGTAGTTTACCACAATTTTTGCATTGTCTTTAGAAAGTTTCTGCATTATCCTTTGAGCATGTTTAAAAATATGTAATTTTTATTGATTTTTCCAAAAAGTTACATTCATTTAAGGTAATAGCAAAAAACACACAACTCACAGATTTGTGAGAAGTTAATGTCAGATTTACGTCAATTATTCACTTTGCTTCGTGCTCTCATTCAGCTCTCTTCTGCCTTAAGAGGCACGTAGGTAAAAGTGATTAGAGCTCTAGTGAGTTGGAACCTCATGTTTCCACTAGAATTACCATAGAGAAAATTTTAGTTGACAAAGAATCTATTGAAGAAAGTTAATAACTGAAAATGAGATCTAGAATTGATCTATCATAGTAAACGTTTTTTAACAAATGCAAGACTTTCATTCAATAATTCTCTCCACCACTGGGATTTTTTAAGTCAGGAAATTAAAAATAACTTGAGAGAAGCTGTATATCTCTGTAATTCAGTGCTCAAAATTTATAAGAAGTATCAACCAAGTGAAAAATTAACCCAGCTTGTTATTATTATATACCTTCCTATTAGTAAGTCACCCACATCCCTCCCTCTAAATGTAATAATGCAACGATAATGTAACAGTTCAGCCTTTTTTTTTTTTTTTGGTGTGGGTGAAGACATTTAAGTTAGCTCTCTTAGCAAAGTTCTGTTATACAACATAGTGTTTTATCAACTATAGTCCACATGTATAGCATTTGATCATCAGATCTTATTCATCTTATAACTACGTTTGCACTCTTTTACCAATCTCTATTTCACCCGCCTGCTACACACTTGCGGGCACTTTTCTACTTTATGTTTCTATGAGTTTGACTTTTTTTCCTTTTCTTTTTTTCTTTTCTCCCTCTTTCTCTCCAGATTCCATATATAACTGGTATCATGCAGTATTTCTCTGTCTGGCCTATTTTACTTAGCATAATGCCCTCTAGTTTCACTGATATTATCACAAATGGCAGGATCTCCTTCCTCATTGTTGAATAATGTTCTTTTGTATATATAATGCATTATCTTTATCCATTCATTTTTTAGTGGACATAGGTTATTTCTATGACTTGGCCATAGCAAATAATGCTGCAATGCACATAGGAGTACAGATATCTCTTTGAGATAGTGATTTCACTTTTTTGGATATATATGCCAAAGTGAGATTGCTGGATCAATAGTAGCTCTATTTTTAATTTCTTGAGGAGACTCCATACTATTTTCCATAATGGCAGTGCCAGTTTACATTCCCATCAAAAATGTACAAGAATTCCCTTTTCTCCACATCCTCACCAACTCTTATTATTTCTTGTCTTTGACACTAGACATTCTGAGAGGTGTGAGATGATAGCTTATTGTGGTTTTGATTTGAATTTCCCTAACTATTGGTGATGTTGAACATTCCATTTACCTGGGGGCCATTTGTCTGTGTTCTTTGGGAAAATGACTATTCAGGTGCTTTTCCCACTTCTCAATTGGGTTATTTGTTTTTCTCCTGTTGAGATGTATGAGTCTTTTTGTATATGTTGGATTAACTCCTTATCAAATACATAATTTTCAAAAAACTTCTCTAATTTATGGGTTGCCTTTTCATTTTGTTGATGTTTCCTTTGCTGTTCAGAAGCTTTTCAGTTTAATATAGTTCAACTTATTTTTGTTTTTGTTGCCTTGCTTTTGGTGTCAGATCCAAAAAAATCATTGCCAAGACCAATGTCAAGGGCCTTGCCACCTATGTTTTCTTCTAGGAGTTTTTTTTATTGAAGTATCATGATATACAATCTTATATTGGATTCAAATATACAACATAGTGGGTCAACAGTTACCCATATTATTAAATCCTCACCCCCTCTTGTGTGGTTGCTTTCTGTCAACATAGGAAGATGTCATTGACTATATTCCCCATGCTTTACTGTATATGGCTTTAGGACTTACATCCAAGTCTCTAATCCATTTATACTTGCTTTTTATTTATAAGATGGGGATCTAGTTTCTCCTTCTTTTGCATATGGCTATCTTCCCAACACCATTTATGTAACAGATTGTCCTTTCCCTATTGTATATCTGTGGCTCCTTTGTCGAAAATTAATTGACCCAACATACATGGGTTTATTTCCAGGGTCTCTATTCTGTTGAATTTATCTATGTGACTATTTTTATGCCAGTGATACATTGTTTTGATTAGGGTATCTTTGTAATACAGTTTGAAATCAGGAGGTGTAATGCTTCCACCTTTGTTCTTTTTCAAGAATACTTTGGCTATTTGGGGTCTTTTGTGGTTCTGCCTTTGTCTGTCTAGAAAACTCTTTATCTGTCCTTCAATTCTGACTGGCAGCTTCGCTAGGTAGAGTATTCTTTGTTGTTATATGGAGTCCTAGAGAATTGTATCCTGTGAAAGAAAAGGAAAGTCATGTTTATTTTAAATATCCTTGAAACATTTTCACAAACCCAGAAAGTTAAAACAAAAACAATATTTAAAACATAGTCCACAGAGAAATATAATTAAGAAATCAGTAGCTGAAGTCTTAAAAATGCTTGGCCTTTCTGGAAATTAGATATTAGTCTCAAAAATCAGTCATAACATTTCTGTTACTGAGATAATGACAATAACATGATACAGCATATCCAAATGAGTTTCAACAAAATTTGTGTTCATAGGTTTCTGGTTTTCAATATTAATCACAAGAAAATAAAAATAAGTGAACTTGATATTCAAATCAAAGAATTATAAAGAAAATATTTAAAATAACCCAGGGAAAGGAAGGAAAATATTAGATAATAAAGCTGAAATCCATAAAAAAATGATACAGCAATACAGTATAACTGATAAACAGTGGAATAAAGGAAGAATCCTTGAGTTTCTCATGTCGCTGTCACTTAGCAGACATGATTTTCATGGAGGTTTTTTAACTTTTGGGAGGTTTCCTTATCTGTGAAAAGTTAATAATAATATTTGCTTCTGTGCACTTGATTCCTATTTGAGTTTTAACAGATTAAAAAGTATGGATTATTGTTAGACAACATCTTATTTGGTCATTGATTTACTTGCTTATTCATCCTTCGTTTATTCACTTAAGAAATATTTTCTGAGATTCTCTCACTTATCAGGCACGATCTGGGGTCTTGGAATACAGTAGAGAACAAAGAAGCAAAAGGCTCTGAGCTCCTGCAGTTTATGCTCTGCTGATTGCATGATTGCAACATGATTGATATAAACAGATAAGTTATAGATTTAAGGGGTGCTCATGTGTAAATGCACGAACATTTAAAAACATTTCTAGGTCAGTAATTCATTGCACCTGATACAAAGGTTGATTGGATGGTTGATGCACTCTTTTTAAATTTATGTTCCATTTTCAATATTCAGAATCTTTTTTTTTAACTTATTCTCCATATTAGAACTTGCATTTTTGTCTCTCTTTGATTAAATTATTTTCTTCTCTAATTTTATCTGTTTCCTGGACATTGATCATGATTAGTGTCAGTTTACAAAGTGATTATTGCTTTAAAGATTGTTTTGAATATCTACATTGGCTGAAAGTTTGTTTCTTCTAAAGAAATTGGACATCTGTGTTTTTCCTACAATTTTCATATCTTGGATTAAAGTGAAATGAAGGGGAAATACATGACTGTTAAGTCCTGATGATCTGCTTGATGAATTATTGCACTGAAATGCTCATAGTACTTATGGGACATAAGTATTATTAGCACCGTTTAAACATAAGAGAATGAAGGCTTATTAGGTATGTGGTGGAATGAAAATTTCAACTTACTTTATCTGATTCCATAGCCCATTTATTTTCTTCCTCCAAAATGACAATGGATAGGTTAGAGAAAATCAATATCTTACATGGATGCATAAACCCCCCAAAGAGAAGGAAGACAAAGCAAAAAGATAACTGATAGGAAACTACTAGCAAGTGAAGTTTATACAAACTTAAATCTAACTCTGTAGCAAGTATGGAACCCCTGTTCTATAGGAATAACATTGGTCCTTGATGAGACCTTTGTTTATATAATCTTTAAATGTCTGGACTTAGCACAAAGCTATGACCCAGCATAAAACAGTCAAGCCAATGCCAGTTCAAACTTAGAGTTTTCTGCTAAAAGTTACTTTTAACTAATACTTCATTTACTAAATACTTTATACAAATTTTAGTGTTTTTGACCCACCAGGACTATAGCATAGTCAAGGTCACAAGCCTTTTCATTGCTGTCTTGTTCACAAACCCATGGACCCAATTCCTAAGTATTTTTCAAGCAACAGCTTCATCAATCCCTTCAAAAGTCACTGGGATAGATTGAAACCCATAAAAGGTGGCATTGCTGGTGATGGAACAACACAGTAGGAAAGTGGTATGGATGAAAACTTGTCATCATCTGTATATACAACCTACTTGAATTTTCATGCATTAGCAGAAAAGACCATAAAATCAGCAAGTGCAATAACAGGTAAGGACTGAAAATGTAAGAATATTTTTAACTTTTAAACCTAAAAATCTGTCTTTCTGAAATACATCTTTCATGATATTTAATTGTTCATTATTATTTGGATGTTTATATAATTTATTCCTAAAATTGTTCTACAGAGTTATTAATTAATGATTTATTCAAAAATAATAATTTTAATAATTACCCCAACAAAGAAAATAAGGCAGTGAAGAAAAATATTGAATACTAATTGAAGAACAAATACCCTTCGTAAGTGCTAAACTCATGTATGAGTTTTAATAGAGTTTTATAGAAAGTAGACTTAATACTTATTTATAGAAAATCACAATCTCCTGAGTTTCTAGGCTCACAGTCGTTGGTTGGGGGCTTTATCTAGTCTTAGTGTCACTTCTGTTACTCCCATTATGCCTTCCCAAGTTTTGACCCTGCCAATACATATTGATCTGCAAATGGGCTGCCCAAGGAATTGTTAAGTGATTTGCAAACAATTAGAGACCTTTTCACTCTTACACAAATGGATGGTGGGAGCTCTCAGCCTGATCACGGAGTGGTGTGGAATCCTAAGAAATGTCCTCTACATCTATCCTTTTCCCACTCCTCACGGTAAATACATGTCATGCCTTATATTTTCATAGTCTTCTTTTCAGAGAGATCTTTTATGAGGGTTCTTTGTGTATCTATAAAAGCAAGACTAATATATTGGCTCACAACAGTTTTTTAGCCAGTTCTCGGTGAAAATTCAGGCTCAAAGAAAAAATTATGAGCATGAAAAAAACAATCAAATGCATATGTAAGTTAAAAATATATTGTAGTAAAAAACACACAAATCACAAAAATTCATACTTAGATATGATTAGCATCTCTGATTTCTGAACTAAATAGAATTCACCTTCTAGAAACATCCCAACATAACGGTTCCCATCTTGGCTCAAATCTAAGGCTTCAAAACTAAAAACATGACCTGTATTAAAGATTTGGATAATTGCAAAGCATTTTCACACCCTCTACCTCTATAATTAAGAAAGATAAGAATGGCTTTCATTGAGTTCAGTGCTAGCCATAGTAATAGTTTTCCTTCTTATCTGTGAGATGGATTAAAATACTCAAGAATATAAACAGTTAAATGATCCCCTTGATATACATGATTTAAATTTTAAGCAGAGTTCAAATTTGGAGGCTAGTATGGGGTCTTGTCTTCAAGCTTGATTAAGCCAACTTTTAGCAAACTATTAAAAATTGGCCTATTTTTAACTCTTGTATTATCGTTTTATTATTTAATTTTTCAATACATATTATTTTTATCTCACCAAGAAAACAATAACACCACAGAGGGATGGTGCTTCTGTGTATTAACATACACAACAATGAATTTTTCCACAAAGCCTAGTCAAATACAGACACCTGGTTCATTTATTCATTTAATAATCCAAGAAATATTTATCTTGCACATACTTAAAGCCAAGTACCCTGCAAATTATGGAGATTTTTGTGGAGAATAAAAGAATGAGACCTCACCCTGATTTTTCCAATTAATTTGGAAGAATGTCTGTATTTAGGCATTCCTGGTAGTCGAGCAGAGATGTTCCCTTATCCATTCTACACTGATTGGTGAAACAAAATTGTGGCACACAGTTTGGCATAATAAGAGTAAACAACAGACCATGGTTTGGGAAATGTGGTTACAGGAAACTTGTGTTCTTATCCCTGACAATAAAGAGGTATGTGAACATGAGAAACTTATTTAAATGTTTCCTTATGTGTTTTTGAGGTGTCTCTTCCTCTATCCTTCAGCTGTCTCTCATCATCATCCCACAGGTCCTAAGCTTCTTAAAGAGGGAAGGTCTGGACTGTGTCTTGCTTTTGGTTTTCTTCCCTGATCCTGGGCTTAATTCAATATCTGTGGTCTAGTAAGAGTCCAAGTGAAGAATCTTTCAACTAAACTGAACTTAGAGAAAAAAAATAGTCTGAACCAAATATCCCCTATGAATCTCACAAATCGAAAGTATAGCTATAGTTAATATTTATCTTAAGCCACCATTCTAGGAAGTAGTACATATGAAGTTCTTATATATGTTGGTCACTGTTCTACTGACTTTGTGAGTATTCTTTTTACTTAATATTTTCACATGATAATCTGAAAGGGTGTACCATTTTACAGATGAGAAAATTGAAGTAACTTACCCTGAAATACTCAGTAGAAGAATGAGACTTCCTTATTCACATTAATATAAACTTTTCCCTTTCATAGGAGTTCACTTCTAATTACAATAGTGTGTTTTCCTCTGTCCCATCTTTCTTTCTTCAACTTATTACTTTGGAAATCTATAAGTATATACAAGTATAAGTAATAACATTCAAACATTCTTGTTTCATGTATACTGCTAACCCACTTACCGCAGATAGATTATTTTAAAAGTCTCAAATATTATATAAGTTCATTGTTAGTAAATATCACTAAAACATGATCATTATATTTAAACAAAAATAAAGTAATTAATAAAATCAATATGTACTTGTCAATTTCAATATCCCTCATTGTATAATAGTTATTTTATAGAGTTGATTTTTAAAACCAGGAACCTAGCCACATATAATTCACTTTTGATATACTGCTTTTAAGGGCCTTTAACAGCCTACTATCCTCAGTCCTTCCCTCTCCTAACTTAATCTTCATAAAACATGATTTACAGCATTCCAAATTTTACTCTTTTACCATTTTTCAAATCTCATTTTAACACCACATTCATCCTACAAAAATACTGATGAATTCTCCTTTGATGGTCTTACTAAATTGCTGTTTAATTGACACCCCTGGTACTCAGGCTGGAATTATATGATATCATTGTAATAGGGAATAAGATCCTGAGAGAGACACAATGTGCAATTTGGTGACAATTTTCAACTGTCACTAAATGGAGTATAAATTCCAGTGATCTTTTTCATAGCATTAAAACATTCAATTTCTTTAATCAATCCCAACATTATATTCAATAGAATTTAAGGTATTGACCTACTGTAAAATATTGTAGAAAATACTTTAAATAATAAAGATAATCTTTAATCACTCCAGCCGGATCAAAGATAATTACAATTAATATTTTGATATATTCTGGAGGTGAAGAAAAGACGGTGATATGACTGGTGTGACAGAAATCTCCCCAAACCACATATATTTTGAAAATACAGCAAATACAACTATTCCTAAAACAGTAACCAGAAGTAACACTACACCAGCCAGTCTACACCTTGGAGAAGTCAACATTTCATGGAAAAGGGTAAAGAAAAAAGCCACAACCTGGCGGGACCTGAGCACTCACCCAACCCCAGCTCACTGGTGGGAGGAAAAGAATTAGAGCAGGGAGGGAGTGGAAGCACAGGACTGCTAAATACCCAGCCCTAGAAATCTACCTCAGGAGCAAAGACCCACATTGCATGGTGCTCTGGACATTAGAGGGGCTTAAAAGCAAAGTCTGAGACTAAGACTGTGACCAGGTTCCCACACTGGGCTGCCCTGGGAAAAAAGAAAAGCAAGTGCTTTAAAAGACTTCTCAACAGTCAGAAAGCAGTTAAAGGGGCAAGGGTTTAGGAGAAGGAACAGGTGGACAAAATCATCCTAGCACACTCAGCCCAGCAGGCTGGGAGCTTTCAGGAGCTTCGAGTGCCCTGTTCTCCTGGTTGGCAATGCAGCCCCGAGGCTCCTCACCATGATAAGCAGGCTGCTGCTCCTTCCTCCTTGCTGGCACCTGCGTGCAAACTGGCTGTCCCTGCCATTGCTGCAGACCAGCTGCAGGGAAGCCACGCCTGCAGCAACTACACAGCTTAATGCAGAGACTTCTCCCTGTCTGCAGTTAACCGGACAACACTGAGAGGCTGCTCCCTGTGTGTAAGTTAACTGGCACAGACAGCTGAGACAGGCGCTCAGAACAGGAAATACAAAAGGGCTTTGTTCTCACAGCAGAACCCGTGCCAATCGCCTGCGACCCATGCCTTCACCCTAGGCCATCCCAAGGGCTACACCACTCGTGGAAGTTTAGGGGATTAACCCAAAGGGAGCTCCTTGCACGTAGTTAACTGGCACAAACAGCAGAGAGAGGCACAGTGACTTGCAAGCAGGAAGGGACTTTGTCCTCCCAGCTGACACCAGCCCCACTTGCCTGTGACCACTCCAGTTACTCCAGGATTATGAAAAGGGAGAAGAACCTGTTTCAATATAAAATCCCTCAAACACCAGAAAGAGGGCTCAGCGAGACTGAAATCACCAGTCTTTCTGAAAAAGAATTCAAAATAAAAGTCATAAGCATGCTAATGGAGGTACAGAAAAATATTCAAGAGCTAATAGATAAAATCAGGACAGAGATAACTGAAATGAAAAAACAATGGAGGGATTTAAAAGCAGATAAGGTGAGGTAGAAGAGACAGTAATTGGAATAGAAATCAGAGACAGGAATACAGAGAAGCTGAGGCAGAGAGAGAAAAAAAGGATGTCTAGGAATGAAAGAATCTTAAGAGAACTATCATCAGACTTCTCAGCAAAAACCTTACAGGCCAGAAGGGAGAGGCATGATATATTCAGTGCAATGAAACAGAAGGGCCTGGAACCAAGAATACTCTACCCAGCAAAATTATCATTTAAATTTGAAGGAGGGATTAAACAATTCCCAGATAAGCAAAAGTTGAGGGAATTTACCTCCAACAAACCATCTCTACAGTGTGTTTTAAAGGGACTGCTCTGGATGGAAGTGTGCCTAGATTAAATATCTGTCACCAGAGAAAATAAAACCACAGTAAAGGAAGTAGACCTACTAAATACCAACCAAATGCTAAATTAAACCAGCTACACACAGAGTCAGTCAAGGGACACACAAAGTACAGAATATGACAACTAACATATAAAGAATGGAGGAGAAAGAAAAAGAAGGGAGAAAAAAAAGAATCATCAGACGGTGTTTATAACAGCATAATAAGTGAGTTAAGTTAGACTATTAGATAGTAAAGAAGCTGCCCTTGAAATTTGGAAACCACAAATCCAATGCCTGCAATGGCAATAAGTACATATCTGTCAATAATCACCCTAAATGTAAATGGACTGGATGCACCAATCAAAAGACACAGAGTAATAGAAAGGATAAAAAAGCAAAACCTATCTATATGTTGCCTACAAGAGACTCACTTCAAACCCAAAGTCATACACAGACTAAAAGTGAAGGGATAGAAAAAGATATTTCACGCAAACAATGGGGAAAAAAAAAGCAGGAGTTGCAGTACTTGTATTAGACAAAATAGACTTCAAAACAAAGAAAGTAACAATAGATAAAGAAGGACATTACATAATGATAAAGGGGGCAGTCAAACAAAAGGATATAACCTTTATAAATATCTATGCACCCAACACAGGAGCACTTATATATGTGAAACAAATACTAACAGAATTAAAGGGGGAAATAGAATGCAATGCATTCATTTTAGGAGACTTCAACATACCTCACTCCAAAGAACAGATCAACCAGACAGAAAATAAGGAAGGAGACAGAGGCACTGAACAACACATTAGAACAGATGGACCTAACAGATATCTACAGAACTCTACACCCAAACATCAGGATACACATTCTTCTCAAGTGCACATGGAACATTTTCCAGAATAGATCACATAATAGGCCACAAAGAGAGCCTCAGTGAATTCAAAAAGTTTGAAATTGTACAAACCTCTCAGATAACAAAGGTATGAAACTACAAATAAATTGTACAAAGAAAACAAAAAGGCTCACAAGCACACGGAGGTTTAACAACATGTTCCTAAATAACCAATCAATTAATGATCAAATTAAAACAGAGATCAAGCACTATATGGAGACAAATGAAAACAGCAGCACAATGCCCCAACTTCTGTGGGATGCAGTAAAGGCAGTTCTAAGAGGAAAGTATATAGCAATTGAGGCCTATTTTGGAAGGAAGAACAATCCCAAATAAATAGTTTAAAGTCACAATTATTGAAAACGGAAAAAAAAAGAACTAATGTGGCTCAAAGTTAGTATAAGGAGGGACATAATAAGGATCAGAGAAGAAATAAAATTGAGATGAATAAAACAATAGAAAAAAATGAATGAAGCCAAGAGCAGGTTCATTGAGAAAATTAACAAAATAGATAAACCCCAAGCCAGACTTATCAAGAAAAAGAGAGAGTCTACACACATAATCAGAAATGAGAAAGGAAAAATCACTATGGACACCACAGAAATACAAAGAATTATGAGAATACTATGAAAGATTATATACTAACAAACTGCATAACCTAGAAGAAATGGACAACTTTCTAGAAAACATAACCTTACAAGACTGACCAAGCAAGAAACAGAAAATCAGAACCGACCAATTACCAGCAATGAAATTGAATCAGTAATCAAAAAACTACCCAAGAACAAAACCCCTGGGAACAGATGGCTTCACTACTGAATTTTATCAGACATTTAGAGAAGACATAATACCCATTCTCGTTAAAGTTTTCCAGAAAGTAGAAAAGGAGGGAATACTTCCAAACTCGTTCTATGAAGCCAGCATCACTCTAATACCAAAAACAGGCAAAGACACCACAGAAAAAGAAAACTACAGACCAATATCCCAGATGAATATAGATGCAGAAATCCTCAACAATATATTAGCCAACCAAATTAAAAAATACACGAACAGGATCATCTATCATGATCAAGTGGGATTCATCCCAGTGAGGCAAGGATGGTACAACATTTGAAAATCCATAGTCATCCACCACATCAATAAAAATAAATGCAAAAACCACATGATCATCTCCATAGATGCTGAAAAAGCATTTGACAGAATTCATGATAAAAACTCATTCATGATAAAAACACCCATTCATGATAAAAACTCAACAAAATGGGTATAGAGGGCAAGTACCTCAACATAATAAAGGCCATAAATGACAAACCCACAGCCAACATTTTACTTAACGGCAAGAAGCTGAAAGCTTTTCCTTTAAGATCGGGAACAAGACAAGGATGCCCACTCTCCCCACTTTTATTCAACATAGTACTGGAAGTCCTAGCCTTGGAAATAAGACATTACAAAGAAATAAAAGGTGTCCAGATTGGCAAGGAAGAATTTAAACTGTCACTGTTTGCAAATGACATGATAGTGTACATAAAAAACCCTAAAGAATCCACTCCCAAACTACTAGAACTAATATCTGAATTCAGCAAAGTTGCAGGATACAAAATTAATACAGAAATCTGTTGCATTCCTATGCACTAATGATGAACTAGAAGAAAGAGAAATCAGGAAAACAATTCCATTCACAATTGCATCAAAAAAAACTTCCTAGGAATAAACCCAGCCAAGGAAGTGAAAGACCTATCCCCTGAAAGCTGCAAGACACTCTTGAGAGAAATTAGAGAGGACACTAATAAATAGAATTTCATCCCATGCTCTTGGGTAGGAAGAAATAATATTGTCAAAATGGCCATCCTGCCTAAAGCGATATAGAAATTCAGTGCAATCCCTATCAAAATACTGACAACATTCTTCAGTGAACTAGAACAAATAGTGCTAAAATTCATATGGAAACACAAACGACCCTGAATAGCCAAGGAAGTATTAAGAAGGAAGAATAAAGCAGGGCGATGTCTTCCCAATTTTTAGCTCTACTACAAAGCCACAGTAATCAAGACAATTTGGTACTAGCACAAGAACAGACTCATAGACTATTGGAACAGACTAGAGAGCCCAGATATTAACCCAAGCATGAATGGTAAATTCATATACTAAAAGGAGCCATAGATATACAATGGGGAAATGGCTGCCTCTTCAACAACTGGTGTTGGAAAAACTGGACAGCTACATATAAGAGAATGAAACTGGATTAATGTCTAACAACATACACAAAAGTAAACTCAAAATGGATCAAAGACATGAATATGAGTCATGAAACCATAAAACTTTTAGAAGATAACATAGGCAAAAATCTCCTGAATAAAACATGAGCAACTTTTTCATGAACATATCTCCCCGGGCAAAGGAAACAAAAGCAAAAATGAGCAAGTGGGACTATATCAAATTAAAAGGCTTCTGTACACCAAAAGACACCATCAGTAGAACAAAAAGGCACCCTACTGTATGGGAGAATATATTCACAAATGACATATCCGATAAGGGATTGACATCCAAAATATTAAGATCTCACACAACTCAGCAACCAAAAAGCAAATAACCTGATTTAAAAATGGGCAGATGATCTGAACAGACGCTTCTCCAAAGAAGAAATTCAGATGGCCAACAGGCACATGAAACGATGCTCCACATTGCAAAGATTCAGTGAAATTCAAATTAAAACCACAATGAGATATTACCTCACATCAGTGAGGATGGCTAACATCCAAAAGACAAACAGCAACAAATGCTGGCAAGGATGTGGAGAAAGCGGAACCCTCCTACACTATTGGAGGGAATGTAAATTAGTTCAACCATTGTGGAAAGCAGTATGGAGGTTCCTCAAAAAACTCAAAATAGAAATACCATTTGACCCAGGATTTCCACTCCTAGGAATTTACCCTAAGAATGCAGCAGCCCAGTTTGAGAAAGACATATGCACCCCTATGTTTATCGCAGCACTATTTACAATAGCCAAGAAATGGAAGCAACCTAAGTGTCCATCAGTAGATGAATGGATAAAGAAGATGTGGTACATATACACAATGGGATATTATTCAGCCATAAGAAGAAAACAAATCCTACCATTTGCAACAACATGGATGGAGCTAGAGGGTATTATGCTCAGTGAAATAAGCCAGGCAGGGAAAGACATGTATCAAATGATTTCACTCATCTCTGGAGTATAACAACTAGTCAAAAACTGAAGGAACAAAACAGCAATAGAGTCACAGAACGCAAGAATGGACTAACAGTTACTAAAGGGAAAGGAACTGGGGAGGGTGGGTGGGAAGGGAGGAATAAGGGGAATAAGGGACATTACGATTAGCACATATAACATGGGGGTGGGTGGGCATGGGGAAGGCTGTATAGCACAGAAAAGACAACAGTGATTCTATAGCATCTTACTACGCTGATGGACAGTGACTGTAATAGGGTATGTGGTGGGGACTTGATAATATGGGGAATGTGTTAACCACAATGTTCATGTGACTGTATACAATGATACCTTAATAGAAACAATATTTTGATATATTCTATTTTCTCTCTTAAAAATATGTTGAAAATTAATTAGTACTTATTTTCTGGACATTAAATGGGATAATACAGGAAAGTGCTCAGAACAGAGTCTGACAGTTAGTTCTGAGAAAACGTTATTTTTACCAGGATCACCACTTTGCGTGAATCCTAAGGTACAGAGAGCCGAAAAACTCCCAGTTCTTCCTTTTATACAGGGCTTGTGCTGAGGGGTATCAAATCCTGGCTCTACAGACTCTTTATACAGTTTTCTGAATAAATGGAGTGATGGAAAACTGTAAACCCTAGTCTGCTGTTTCTATTATCCTATCCATATGTTTGTCAAAAATGCATTCAGTGTTCCATTTATGGCAAAAAATTTCACAGGGAAAAACTCCTTCCAGGTATTGAAACAATAGAGAAGAAATAATAGGTGAGAACAAAGACATCAGCAATATTGATTGGATCGTGAAGTTTGGTGAAGATCTCAAATTGTCTCCCAACAGAAACACTTGAACATGTAATGGATGAGATATGAAACGTTCTCCGACCTTCCATCAGTCTCTTACTTGCTCTTTCGATGGCATTACGTGTGAGGGCCAAGGATTTCGCTTGTCAATAAAAATTCATTACACTCACCTTAGGAATAATAGTCTACGATTCTAGCAACATACTGATTATTAGTCCTTTTTAGAAAATGTTTTCTATACCTGTGTTTTTTTTGTTTCCCCATCCTCAAGGTTAATTTATTAATAATTTGAGAAAGGCCATGAGAATGACAAAAACTATTACTTAAAAGCCTTTATGTTAAAATCTTTAATCCTGCTTTTGTCACCAAATTTAAAGCATTTTAGTGACCTAAGCTTACATATAATATATATAAAGAAGATATAATCATATAAATATATTCATATTTTTTAAGATATAATCATATAAAGAAATAACAAATATAATATCCAAGACTATCTCCTTTTGCTAATCTATTCATGTCATAACATGTTGGATTATATTTTATACAAACGTGCAACAAAGTTAACTTTTTAAAATATAAGTTGGCAAACTTCATCAATCACATAAAGATTACAGCCCACCAGTGTTATAAATGTATTCTGCTAGGATCTCAGGTGGTAATTCACCAGTCTTGTAACAACCTAAATATAAAGAAAATATATGCCTTTCTATTCACCTCTACTCACTTTCAAACCTACTGGGCACAAAGTATATCAGTAGCCAAAACACCTATGAAATAAGCAGATGTTGGTTTATATTTTCAATTTCTATTAAATATCCAATTTACACATAACCAAAAAATAAGTGTAGAACCAAAAATAATTTTTTTCAAATTCCACAAGAATATCTGTCTTTAAAATGTAATTGCTTTGACTTTTTAGACAAAAATATATTCAAATTTGGAGGAAAACACAGATATTTATTTTTGGAATTCAGGATTTTCAAATTATATAACTCTTTTGCATTATACTTTCCCTTGTTATCCTGGCAGGATAGTATAAAATAATCCTGAAAATATTTACAAATGCTTCAAAAATTTTGAGTTCTGTGCTAGACTCAAGAAGCAAAATGATTGATTTTAACAAGAAAAAAAAATGCAGGACTTTAAATGCAGTGGAGATTTTTAAAAATCCATCCCAAAGAAACATGGGAGAAGATTATAGCCCTAATAGAGAAGGCCCAGATACCACATTTTTTGCCTTCATCTCAAAGTTCCATTAATCACTGAAACTGTGAGTTTCCACAGAGACTACAGGCATTGTTCTGTTTCTCTGACTTTCTGCTTGACAGATACCCCTTGGAATTTAAGGCCTGCCTGTGTCTAAACTGTAACATAATAACTCTGGTAAATTCAAGAATGTGCTTTAAATTAACCAAACTGTAATATAGTTGGGCAAATACAGCAAGTCCTTAAAAGATATAGAAAATAATTTAAAATCGCTAAGTTCAACCATCCCCAGTTAAAACAGGTTTTGTCCAATGAAATATGTAAGTACGTCTTGCTAAACTGGGCCAGTGGCTCACGTGGAAGGTTGAATCTGGTAGGTCTGGTGGATGAGGTGAAGAGGAGAAGCTGTTAGCCGGGTCATGCAGAGATAGGAGAGTAAGCAGATGGTCCTCCCAGTGATGTAGATATGATCATAATCATCCCCAAAACCTGAGGAACAAAGAATTTAATAACATGTCCAAGGTCACACAGCTAGTGAGTGACCTGATACTGGAATGTGATTGATAGACACTCTGACTCCAGTCTTACACTATCAGCAACCAGACTGTGACACACACATTTAATGACAATTTTTCAGCATAGTCTCCTCATTTTTACCCTTATTAGCTGAGGAGGAAAAGAGAGGGAAAATCCACTTCTGGATTATCTTTCCTCATAGTCTTTTTTTTAAACCCAACAGATTGTACAAAATATTCAGACTTTACCAATAAAGATTATGCTAAATATGACACTCTGAAGCTTTAAATATTGAATTTTTATAGGTAAACTATAATTTACTTAGAAGCAATAATTTTAGAAACATCTTTTCTCTTGTAAGGAATACCAAAGTTATTTAATACAAGAAAATATTTATTAGTAATTGAAACTTTTCTCAATAGAGAATGATAATATTAAAAAGGCTCTGGTGATGATTCATGTTTCAGTTTGAACATTTAAAAAGCTTGGATGCCACCACTTTTGTCCTTATAAAAAGAGACCAGCTGGGCAAACTAAAAATCAATGACATATCTTAGACCCATCAGATAATTGAGTTTACTCCTAAACCTGGGGAGCTGGGCATATGCTGAGATATGCAGCAACTGAGATCTGTTTACCTGGAACCAAAACTGCTGGAGCCATAAATAGGTAGAAACAAATGGTTATTTTGAAGGCTGGCCAGAGACTTTGTAGACACTAGCATGAATGTGAGAAACTCCTGGGGAGTGATACATAGTGGGAGCAAGCCTGAAAAACTCTCTTGGGCTTTGTCCCCAGAAGCCCTGCAACATTTTCACAGTGAGGATACAGTGAAGATTCCCTTAAAGTCCCCTTAAAGGCAAGCGGCAATTGTTTCATGTGTTATGTGTCATGTTTTACTGGGAGAGTAAATCTTATCCTAGCTATAATATGTTGCCTGGAATTGGACACTTAATTGCATTCTAATGGACTGCTATTTAAACTTAGTTATTATCTCTTCTCACCATAAAGTAAATGTTTCATCAGAGAGAGTGCTTGGAAAGTAGACCCTGATATGTAGTTTAGTGTACTGGAGGTTATTGTGATAACACTGTTAGGAAAGGAAGAAACTGGATTGAACAAAGGGAGAATTTGGATTACACTGTAATCTGAACGAAGACCTCACCAACCTCAAGGAGTGAGCCATGAATTTGGAATGGCTAGAGTTCTCCCTACTGGAGGGAGGGGCCAGGATTTATACTCATGAATTGACCAGTCACCACAATCAGGCTGCTCCTGGGGTGCAAGCCTGACAAAATAGACTCTTTGACCAATGACAGTCCAGATGTGGCTTGATAGCTGAGTGCTATCAGTTTGCATTATTCCCCCAATAATGGGGCTCTGGTAGGCACAGCAGTGCAGCCACTTCAAAATAGTAGATTATAATTTATTTAGAATGAAACAATGGTCTTCAGTGCCTGAAAAACATGGAGACAAATAATCACAATTATAGTACAAATTCATACTATAAATAAAATGAAAACATGCAGCTTAATAGTTATAAACTTCCCAAACGTAAAATTGTTGAAGTTCTTATTTCAAATGTGTCTTCCATATCCTGACTACTTGAAATATTTTGTTGTAAGAATAGATAATTGCTTTTTAAAATAAAAATTTCCAAACGAAGTTTAACCTCAAACAATGTTTTTATAAAATATCAGCAAGTTTTCAAAACTGTGGTATCAACAATGGTTTGATTGGAGTAATAGGAAATACATAGAAACGGACCAGTTTTTAACTGGAAAAAATTGTTTAAAATTATTGCAGTACTCAAAATGCTGTCTGTATCCAGGAAGGAGAGGATGATCTGATTCAAATAGCATGTAATATATTCATAGCCATCATCGATTCTATGCTTGGAAGAAGTGTCTGATGGGAGAAGCAGGTAAGACATTCCTTCCTTCAACAATCAACAGAAGCATCCTGTTTACAAGAACTAACAAGTGTTGGCAAGGATGTGGAGAAAATGGAACCCTCACACACTGATGGTGGGAATGGGAATGTGAATTGGTGCAGCCACTGGGGAAAGCAGTATGGAATTTCCTCAAAAAACTAAAACTAAAAATACCATATGACCCATGAATTCCACTTCTGGGTATACAACCAAAGAAAACAAAATCACTGATTCAAAAGGATATATGCACCCCTATGTTTATTGGACCATTATTTACAATAGCCAAGATATGGAAATAACCAAAGTGTCCATCAAAAATGAATTGATAAAGAAGAAGTGGTACATATACACAGTGAAATATTATTCAGTCATAAAAAAGAAAGAAATCTTGCCATTTGAAACAACATGGATGAACCCAGAGGGTATTAATTCTAAGTAAAATAAGCCAGGCAGAAAAAGACAAGTTCCATATGATTTCACTTATATGTGGAATCTCAAAAAACAAATAAAACAAATGAACAAAACAGAAGTAAACCTACAGACACTGGGAAGGAACTGGTGGTTACCACGGTGGGGGAGAGGGTATGTAGGTAAAATAGGTGAAGGGGATAAAGAAACACACATGTCAATCATAATATGATTTAGTCATGAAGATGAAAGTAGAGCATAGAGAATATAGTCAAGAATCCTAAAACATCATTCTATGTGGACAGATAGTGACTACATTAGTTGGGGTAAGCATTTAATAATGTAGTTAACTGTTGAATCACTATTTTTATATATGAAACCAATGTAATATTGTATATCAACTATATTTACTTTTTGAAATTAAGGTATCATTGATATACAATCTTATGAAGGTGTCACATCAGCCACATTGTGATTTCGACATTCATCCATATTATCAAGTACTCCCCCAACCCAATTACAGTCACTGTCCATCAGCCTTGTAAGATACTGTAGAGTCATTAATTGTCTTCTCTGTGCTATACTGCCTTCCTTATGACCTACCTATATTGTGAGTGCTAATTATATTGCCCCTTAAACCCCTTCTCCCTCCTTTCCCACCCACCCTTCCCAGCCCCTTCCCATTGGTAACCGCTTCTCCCTTCTTGATGTCTCTGAGTCTGCTACTGTTTTGTTCCTTCAGTTTTGCTTTGTTGTTATACTCCACAAACACAAATGAGTGAAATCATTTGTTACTTGTCTTTCTCCCCTGGCTTATTTCACTGAGCATAATACCCTCTAGGTCCATCCATGTTGTTGCAAATAGTAGGATTTATTTCTTTTTATGGCTGAATAATATTTCATTGTGTATATGTACCACATCTTCTATATCCATTCATCTACTGATGGACACTTCCATGTCTTGGCTATTGTAAATAGTGCTGTGATAAACATAGGGGTGCATATGTCCTTTTGAATCAGGAAACTTGTTTTCTTCAGGTAAATTCCTAGGAGTAGAATTCCTGAGTCAAATGCTATTTCTATTTTTAGTTTATTGAGGAACCTCCATACTGCTTTCCACAATGGTTGAACTAATTTACATTCCTACCACAGTGTAGGAGGGTTTCCCTTTCTCCACATCCTTGCCAGCATTTGTTGTTGTTTGTCTTTTGGATGTTGGCCATCCTAATTGGTGTGAGGTGATATCTCATTGTGGTTATAAAATGCATTTCTCTGATGATTAGCGATGTGGAGCATCTTTTCATGTGCCTGTTCACCATCTGTATTTCTTCTTTGGAGAAGTGGCTGTTCAGATCCTTCACCCGTTTTTTAATTGAGTAATTGTTTTTTGGGTATTGAGGCATATGAGTTCTTTATATACTTTCAGTGTTAACCCCATATTGGATATACCATTTATGAATATATTCTCCCATATTGTACATTGCCCTTTTGTTCTGCTGATGGTGTCCTTTGCTGCACAGCAGCTTTTTAGTTTGATGTAGTCCCACTTGTTCATTTTTGCTTTTGTTTCCCTTGCCCGAGAAGATGTGTTCAGGAAAAAGTTGCTCATATTTATATTCAAGAGATTTTTGCCTATGTTTTCTTCTATGAGTCTAATAGTTTCATGACTTACATTCAGGTCTTTGATCCATTTTGAGTTTACTTTTGTATATGGGGTTAGACAGTAATCCAGTTTTATTCTCTTACATGTAACTCCCAGTTTTGCCAACGCCAGTTGTTGAAGAGGCTGTCATTTCCCCATTGTATTTCCATGGCTCCTTTATGGTATATTAATTGACCATATATGCTTGGGTTTATAGCTGGGCTCTCTATTCTATTCCATTTATCTATGGGTCTATTCTTATGCCAGTACCAAATTATTTTGATTACTATGGCTTTGTAGAAGAGCTTGAGGTTAGGGAGCATAATCTCCCCTCCTTTATGCTTCCTTCTCAGGATTGCTTTGGATATTTGGGGTCTTTTGTGGTTCTATGTGAATTTTAGAACTATTTGTTCTAGTACATTGAAGAATGCTGTTGGTATTTTGATAGGAATTGCATTGAATCTGTGGATTGCTTTAGGCAGGATGGCCATTTTGACAATATTAATTCTTCCTATCCAAGAGCACAGGATATATTTCCACTTATTGGTGTCTTTTTTAATTTCTCTCATGAATGTCTTGTAGTTTTAGGGTATATCAACTATATTTCAATCAAATACAATAGTAATAAAAAAATCCAGTATTTTGTCACTTGACACAATTAGATATCACACTATGGCCTTTAATACCACATGCCCTGCCAGATTTAGGTGTTCTTTAATTCGTTAGAATGAAAGTGGGATTAGCATTAGCAGCATCCCACCAATTAATACAGAGAAAATGTAGAAGCAGAGCAGGATCATTCTCTATACCCTGTATCTGTATTCTATATGAGTATCTTAATAATCTTTATTTTCATCTTTTGATTCTTCTGTCCTTATGGGGTATATACACATCTTCTAGGAAGCATGTAGATATCAAGAAACTTAAATACTACCACAAATGATATTATTTCCATGACTCAGCAAATTGTTTTGACCTTATAAACAGAAATGGATTAACACTCACAGTAGTCACTTTTTATAGACTAATTATTACCTGATGCTTTCTTAAGACCAAGACATTTGTTACCTCATAGGCATCTTAGAAACTCAATCTCTTAAAAAATAGTATTTCTTTTAATTTCTTTTCCCATTAAAGCTCAGCTCAGTTAATGTAATTTTCCTTTTCTATGGGTGGAAAATTTATCTTAAGGTGGCAAAGGGAAAAAAAATCCAAAATTTTGGACAAGTTTTATCCAGGAATGTAATGAATTTAGTTAACTTTTGTAGTGAGTTTGAGATGAAAGTAAGCAGTTAAATTTAAGGTTAAGCTAGTCTGTATGTGTGTTTATGGCACCAAAATTTTAATAGCAATGAATAATTCCATATTAATATAGGTTTTTCCATAAATGGTAATTTTAAGATTTACTTGTGTGGAAATAACCAGGTGAATGGGGTACCAGCACTGAATGCTGGGATTTAAGACACTGTGTGCAATTGGTTTTTACATTACAGTAGTCTTACTCCCTTTGAGTGAAGGTGCTCAGATTGCATGTGGCAACATTTCCTTAGGCTCCAAGAGCAAAAGCACCTACACTAGGTTATCAAATTAGGCAACATGTCTCACTAGAGTTCTTCCCAGTGGACCAGGAATGTAGAAAATTGAGAAACATCTCACAAACCATGGATTGTTCAGAAACACTTAAATGTTAGTCTGGGCATGGGTTCCAGAAACTCTGTAGGGCAGAATTTAAATTTAGTCTCACTCTGTTTCAAACATGTACCTGTCTGAATGCCAAGGGGGCGAGAGATGGGGAAAGGCCCCGGGGAAATTTGTACTGAAAGGAGGAATGATAGCTCCTGGGGAAACTATTATGAGAGAAGAAATTCAGCAGAAAAGACCTAACTGAAAATAAGAGACTATAATGGAAAATGGAGCACTGCTTCCATGGGCTGTGTGAGATTGGGATATTCTGAGGAGCGGGGCTGCATTTAAAGGAAAGAAGCACGTCAACGAGGATAATGGTAAGAGGAGCCCCCAGTCAGGGAACTGTACTTTAGAGGTCCTTCACCTCTCTCTCTCTCTTTCTCTCTTTCTCACACACACATTAAATACATTTAATCAAGAACTTTCAGGTCTTTTTGTAACTCAGGATCTGGTGTTCAAATCTGGCACAACAAAACCTGTTACCATCAATATCTACTTTAGAAATTATGGCATTCCACCCTCAGGGACTTGTATCTTGTCATATCCTGTTTTGACATGAAAACAAAAGGTGACTATTAAATACTGAGAGTTTTGTGGTCTGTGCCATGGGGTAAACATCACAAATAGGCACTGTGTTGGAGATCAGGGAGAATTTGATCAGTGAAGGTGCGTAGAGAGGTGAGAAGAAATCCTTCCTCTTAGGTCACATTAAAGCCAAAGATTCATGCATGCTAAAGCATCATCCTTTCTGAGTAGTATCAAGGGCCTCTTTTCAGAATGAGAGGAAAAGGAAGGGCTCAGTTAGATTGACTTCTTCTAGTCCAATGATTACTTTTTTGAAGCCCAAAACTCACATATGCTTAATGGGTAGAAATTATATCACTCCGGTAGTGCTAAATAGCTAAAATAAAAGGAATCTGTTAACTATTAGAGTTTTGTTTTGCTTTGCCATCCTTACCACTTACAGACTGTGCCTATCAAAAGACACAACAATTACTATGCACAGACCTAAATTTTGCCTTTGGAACAGAAGAAATCGACAAAATGTGTGGTAAAAAAATAAAAGCAAAAAGTCACCCCTAATGGCAGTAGCTAACACAGGTACAGCTATCAGCTTAATTGATATTAACACCTTTCTCAGTGTGAGATTTAATTTTCTTTTATATGCTAGCAATGTCTAGGGACATTTCTTATAAGCTGATTTGTCAGAATTTCGCACTGAACATGGTGATAGCATGCTGATGTTTACCTTGGGAAGAAAAAATATGCCACCCCCAAACAGTCCATACCAGGAGACCTTATTCTCTGCTGTCAGTAAGTCTACATACAGTTAAGTAGATATAGAAATCATGTCCATTTAATCATGAGCACCACCCTTAATTTTCTGAAGCAAAGAAGAAAGTATTTGTTGAAATTTATGAAGTTAAGAAATAATGGAATGAAAAATATCTCATATGATTATGTCTATAAATTTTACCTAAATGTTACATGATTAGAAGTAATATAACCATAAACAAGCTTAATATGTACCATCTTCTAGACACCATTCAATAACAAGCCACTTTCTAACATTCCACCAAAAGATAAACTCCATGACAGAAGGAAATGTTGATTTTTTTTTCACTGCCGAATTCCCAGTAACTGGAATAGTGGCTGACTATAGATAGTAGGTGTAAGAAATGATCAGTTGAATGCATGAATGAACAAACAACATGGTGTCAGTCAGAAACCAATTGTGAAGATATTCCTAGTTGAACAGCCGTGAAGAACTTGAAAGACTAAGCATCTTTATTAAAAACATCATAAATATATTTTTCTTTTTTATTAAAGTATATCAATATACAATCTTTGTTGTTTTCAGATGTACATCACAGTGGTTCAACAGTCCCCATGATCAACGTATACTGTGATTGGGAATTATTGTGCCCTTTTATCCTCTCTCCCACCCCCCTTCCGCCCCTCCACCCCCAGCCTCTCCTCCTTGGTAACCACTAGTCACTTCTCAGTGTCTGTGAGTCTACTGCTGTTTTGTTCCTTCCATCATAAATATATTTTAATCCTATTTTTAATCTCTTCTCCATCTCTACTCCTTTTCGTAGGGTTTTGTTATTTTTCATCACGTATCCTACAATACCCTTCATGTAGCCCCACAATTAATCCTCCATATTACAACTAAAATTGTATTTAAAAAATGCTCATATTATGATTATTTTCCCTCTTTATGAAGTTCCATTTACAAAAAGATTAAGATGAAATTCCTTATTATGGCATAAAATGCCCCAATTGTCTGGCCCCAGCTTAGCTTTCAAGTTTACTATAGCCATAGAGTCATTTCCAAAATATCCAATGCTCTTTCATATTTCCATACTTTTCCATGAGCTGTTTTATCCCCTAATAATTTCCCCCCTTATGTCAAAATAGCTATTTACATTTATCATTTAAGCTTAGTTAATAATCTCTCCTCTGGGAAATAGTCTTGATAACATTTCTCCCCTTCCCTTCAAAGAAATTTAATGTCTGCACTCTCTGGTTCCAAAGTAGTTTATATAAATATTCAACACACTGTCTGTTACACAGAAATGATATATTACTATGCAAGCACAATACAATGTGAAATACTAGGTTTAAGACAGATATTACTCAGTTATCTATCTCCAGAAACCTATGTGTGTAGAAAATACAGCTGCTCAAAAACTATAAATAAATAATAAATTTATACATTCATAAAGTATTTTAATTTTTTATACTATTACACAGTTGCTAAATATGTCAGATATAAAAATGAAAAGACACAGTACCTATCCTCAAAGAATTTACAGTCCAGGAGGAAGATACATTTGCAAACTATTATAACACCACACTATATTTGAAGAAACACAGAGAGGTAGTAAATTCAGTAGAAAATAAGCCAAACAGTATTTTACATATATCTTGAAGGGGAAAGGAAAGCTTCACACTGTTGATAGCATTGAAGCTGAGACTTGAAAATAAAAGAATTTGCCTATACAGCAAGAAAAAATTCCAAGAATTAACACCCAAAGGCTCCACCCAAGAGAAAGGTGAGCTAGAGATGCTACTAGTTAATCACACCCTGTTTGAATTAGGTTGCTTTTCTAGGAGTCCACTAAACCGTGATTAGCAAAATTTAGCAAAACTACAAACTGCCATGCATAAGCCTTAACTTTGCATTTCAGCCAGAAGACTTTTAAGGAGGAATTCTCTCTGGAGGAAGATAAATAGGAGCCTCAAAATGTCACTAACATTATCCAAAATGCAGTGAGAAATTACATGGAAGACCAGGAGAAAAGAACCAATGATTTAAACAAGAGAAAGAAACAGAGTAAAAACAGACTCTAAAGATCCATGTATTCAAGTTATTAAATATTACACTTTATGATAACTGTAATTTATAGGCTCAAGAATTATAAAAAAATTAAACAGAGACAGAGAAGGCAGTATAGCTCAGAGAAGACAAGTAGTGACTCTATAGCATTTTACTATGCTTACTAGGGACAGTGACTATTATGGGGTATGTACAGGGACTTTATAATAGGGGGGGATGTAGTAACCACAATGTTGCTCATGTGAAACCCGAGCATAAGATTTTGTACCAATGATACCTTAATAAAAAAAAATTAAGCAGAGAACTACAAATTATAAAATATTAAGTTGAAATTCTAGATGAGGTACAAAATAATTAGTTAGCAACTCAGTGAATGACTGTGAGAGCTGATTCAGCAGAAAAGATAATGAATTAGAAAATAGAAATAACCAGAAAAAATCTTAAATAGATACACAAAGGACAATTTCAAAATCATAGAGAAACTGCTAAAACCAAAATATGAGAGAAGTTCCTAAAACAAGTCATAGAAAAAGGGCACACTATACTCACAGAAACAAAAATAAAATTGACAGATGATACATCAACATAAAAAATGGAAGAAAACAATGAAAAGATGTCCTGAAAATGCTGAAGATAAAGAACTGAACAGGTAGAACACTTTGTGTCAACGTTTTCAAAAATAATGCCAAGCTATAAAATCTCTGAAAGAAATCATAGGAGAGAATCTTCACATGTGCAAATATTTTATAGGTAAGACACAAAAATAACAAACCATAGCAGAAAAGCAAATAGTAAAATAAGTATAGTAACAACCACAAAAAACTTCTGTCCTCCAAAGACCCATCAATGATAAATGATGTTCAAAAATAAATATACAAAGACCAGACATAGAATAAGAGCAGATATTCATAATATATTTATCTGACAAAAATTTGCATTCAAAATATGTCAGAACTGTCATAACTTAGTAAGTGGAAAAATAATCCCCCCAAAAATAGCCGACTACTTTGAACAGAAGCTTCATAAAAGATAATATGCACATAGTATCTTTCATAATGAATGGCCAATGTGCAAATAAAAAGATTTTCAACAGTATTAACCATCAGGGAAATGCTCATAACCACAATAGAAACCACTATACACCACTTAGAAAGATTAAAATTAAAAAATCCGATCATAGCAAGTTCTGTATTTTATAGAAGTTTGCCTCATACAGAAATGTTGCTACAGATTAGTTGGTGTTACTCTCATAGAAAGTCTGAATTGTTATTTCTATTGACCAGAATTTTCAAGATGTAGTTCATATACCAAAAGACATTGCATTGTTATTTAAATGACCATAGCCCAGTCATAGTTTTTCATTAACTTAAAGGTTAAAATACTGTTTTATTTTTTTAATTATTAGTTTTCTGCTTAATAAAAATGCAATGCCAAAATAATCGTTAATTTTTCCACAAAAGTGGAATAATCTTGGCATATTTCCTGTAACAACATTTTTTGTTTGCAATTCTTATTTCAATATAAGTGGATGGATAAGTTAATGGTTTTACAATGGTATCCTTACCCTACAAATTATTTCAGAATAAGTGTAAATTAGAGATCATCATTTAGAATACAGTGAGTTTCAATGCAGCCACTTATGATATAAATTGGTAATGCAATGATAAAAACATTCAAGCGCTATCAATTACTTTCTTGAGCTTTTAGGTTTCATTCATTAAAAGCACGCATTTTCTTGTAGATACTGATTAACCTGGTATGACTTAGAAATTTGAATGTTAAAATTTAACTGTATTTGAGGAGGGACTCAAGATGACAGCATGAGTAGGGCAGCGGAAATCTCCTCCAAAACCATATCTATTTTTAAAAATACAACAAATACAGCTACTCCTAAAAGAGAGACCAGAAGATACAGTACCACAGCCAGGCTACATCTACATCTGCAAGAACTCAGCATCTCACGAAAAGGGTAAGATACAAAGCTGTGATCTGGTGGGACCAGAGCTCACCAGCAGGAGGAAAAGAATCAGAGTGGGGAGGGAGTGGAAGCACAGGACTGCTAAATAACCAGCCCTAGTAATCTGCACTGGGAACACAGACACACATTGCATGGTGTACTGGATATTAGAGAAATAGAAAAGTAAAATCTGAAATGGAGACTGCAAACGGGTCCCCTGGGACAAATGAAATGTGGGTGCTTTTTAAAAGTCTTAAAGGGACAGGGGCTTAACAGCTGGACAAATTCATCCTGGCATACTCATCCCAGCAGGGTGGGAATCTTAAGGAACTTCAGGTGTCCTAACCACCTGGGGGTATCACAGGCCCAAAGCCCCTCATGGTGATAAGCAGGCACAGACTGCCATTTATTCCCCCTGGCGGGTGCTGCAAGCAAAACAGCTGATCTGCCATAGCTGAGGAGAAGCTGGGGAACAGCTCTGACCACAGAAAATACAGTCTTCTCCCATCGCCCAGCTAACTGGCACAGACACAGAGGCAGGTGCCGGCACGCAGCTGCCCAGCACAGACAGAGGAAGCCAGAATAAGGTCCAGAAGGCACAAAGGGGGCCATTCTCATAGGAGAACACACCCTGTGCATCTGTCACACCCCTCAGGGCTCTAGGATACCCCGAGGGCTGCCCCACCCATGGCAGGTCTGGGGATTATCTCAGAGACTGCTCCCGGTGTGCGGGTAAATGGCACAGGCAGCGGAAGCCAGAGCAAGGTCTGGAAGGCACGAAGGGGCGCCTTTCTTGCAGGAGAACACACCTGACATGGCTATGAAACCCCACAGGGTGCTAGGCTATCCCAAGGGCTGCCCCGCCCATGGCAGCTCAGGAGATTATCCCAGAGACTGCTCCCTGTGTGCAGGTTACAAACACAGGCAATGGAGAAGGGCGAGGTGGCCAGCAAGCAGGAAGGGACTTTGTTCTCCCAGCTGGCACATGCACTACCTGCCTAAGACCACTTCTATCACCATGAAAAGGCAGAAGAATCGGGTCCAGTCAAAAATCACTCAGACAGTCCCAGAGAGAGGACCTGGAAAGTTAGATATAACCAATCTTCCTGAAAAAGAATTCAAAACAAAAGTCATAACCATGCTGAGGGACCTGCAAGAGCTAAGGGATGAAGTCTGGAGGGAGATAACAGGAATGGAAGAATCGATAGAAGGTCTTAAGTGCAGATGGGATGAGGTGCAAGAGACTATTAATGGAATAGAAACTAGAAAACAGGAATACAGAGCAGCTGAGGCAGAGAGAGATAAAAGGATCTCTAGGGATGAAAGAATAATAAGAGAACTGTGTAACCAATCCAAACGGAACAATATACACATAATAGGGGTACCAGAAAAGAAGAGAGAGAAAAGGGATAGAAAGTGTCTTTGAATAAATAATTGCTGAAAACTTCCCCAAGCTGGGAAAGGAAATAGTCTCTCAGAACATGGAAGCCCACAGATCTCCCAACACAAGGGACCCAAAGAGGACAACACCAAGACATATAATAATTAAAATGGCAAAGCTCAAAGACAAGGACAGGGTATTAAAAGCAGGCAGAGAGAGAAAAAAGATCACCTACAAAGGAAAACCCATCAGGCTATCATCAAACTTCTCAACAGAAACTTTATAGGCCAGAAGAGAATGGCATGATATATTTAATGCAGTGAAACAGAAGGGCCTTGAAACAAGAATACTGTATCCAGCACAATTATCATTTAAATTTGAAAGTGGGATTAAACAATTTCCAGACAAACAAAAGTTGAGGGAATTTGCCTCCCACAAGCCACATCTACAGGATATTTTAAAAGGACTGCTCTGGATGGAAGCACTCTTAAGGCTAAATAAATGTCACCAGAGAAAATAAAATCACAGCAAAGAAAGCAAACCAACCAAACACTAACTAAAGGCAAAAAAATAAAATCAACTATCCACAAAAACAGTCAAAGGAAACACAGAAGAGTACAGAATAAAACACCTAACATATAAACAATGGAGGAGGAAGAATAAGAAAGGAAAGAAATAAAGAATCATGAGACTCTGTTTATAATAGCTTAATAAGAGAGTTAAGTTAGATGGTTAGATAGTGAAGAAGCTACCTTTGAACCTTTGGTAACCACAAATCTAAAGCCAGCAATGGCAATAAGTGAATATCTATCAATAATCACCCTAAATGTAAATGGACTGAATGCACCAATCAAAAGACACAGAGTAACAGAGTGGATAAAAAAGCAAGACCCATCTATATGCTGCTTACAGGAGACTCACCTCAAACCCAAAGATACACACAGACTAAAAGTGAAGGGATGGAAAAAGATATTTCATGCAAACAGCAAAGAGAAAAAAGCAGGTGTTGCAGTACTTGTATCAGACAATATAGACTTCAAAACGAAG
>JAQQAC010006877.1:4529833-4591097 GCA_029783875.1 Phataginus tricuspis | reverse complement strand
CACTCTCCCCACTGTTATTCAACATAGTACTGGAGGTCCTAGCCACAGCAATCAGACAAAACAAAGAAACACAAGGAATCCATATTGGTAAAGAAGAAGTCAAACTGTTACTATCTGCAGATGATATGATATTGTACATAAAATACCCTAAAGACACCACTCCAAAATACTAGAACTAATAACTGAATTCAACAAAGTTGCAAAATACAAAATTAATACACAAAAATCTGTTGCTTTCCTATACACTAATGATGAACTAGCAGAAAGAGAAATCAGGAAAACAATACCATTCACTATTGCAACAAAAAGAATAAAATACCTAGGAATAAACCTAACTAAGGAAGTGAAAGACCTATACCCTGAAAACTACATGACACTCTTAAGAGAAATTAAAGAGGACACTAACAAATGGAAATCCATCCCATGCTCTTGGCTAAGAAGAATTAATATTGTCAAAATGGCTATCCTGCCTAAAGCACTCTACAGATTCAATGCAATCCCTATCAAAATACCTACGGCATTCTTCAACGAACTGGATCAAATAGTTCTAAAACCATATGGAACCACAAAAGACCCCGAATAGCCAAAGCAATCCTAAGAAGGAAGAATAAAGCAAGGGGGATCTGGCTTCCCAACTTCAAGCTCTACTACAAAGCCACTGTAATCAAGACAATTTTGTACTGGCACAGGAACAGACCCACAGACCAGTGGAACAGAATAGAGAATCCATATATTAACCCAAACATATATGATCAGTTAATATACGATAAAGGAGCCCTGGATATACAATGGAAAAATGACAGCCTCTTCATCAGCTGCTGTTGGCAAAACTGGACAGCTACACGTAAGAGAATGAAACTGGATCAGTGTGTAACCCTATACCCAAAAGTAAATTCAAAATGGATCAAAGACCTGAATGTAAGTCATGAAACCATAAAACTCTTAGGAAGAAACAGGCAAAAATTCCCTTGGACATAAACATATGCAACTTCTTCATGAACATATCTCCCCGGGCAAGGGAAGCAAAAGCAAAAATGAACAAGTGGGACTATATCAAACTAAAAAGCTTCTGTACAGCAAAGGACACCATCAGTAGAACAAAAAGTCATCCTACAGTATGGGAGTATATATTCATAAATGGCACATTGATAAAAGTGGACATCCAAAATGTATAAAGAGCTTATGCACCTCAACAAAAAGCAAATAATCCAATTAAAAAATGGGAAGAGGATCTGAATACACACTTCCCCAAAAAGAAATTCAGTTGGCCAACATGCACATGAAAAGATGCTCCACATCGCTAATCACCAGAGAAATGCAAATTAAAACCACAATGAGATATCACTTAACACCAGTATGGACAGCCTCCATCCAAAAGACTAGCAACAACAAATGTTGGTGAGGATGTGGAGAAAGGGAGCACTCCTACACTGCTGGTGGGAATGTAAATTAGTTCAATTGTTGTAGAAAGCAGTATGGAAGTTCCTCAAAAAAACTAAAAATAGAAATACCATTTGACCCAGGAATTCCACTCCTTGGAATTTACCCTAAGAATGCAGCAGCCCAGTTTGAAGAAGACATATGCATCCCTATGTTTATCACTGCACTATTTAAAATAGCCAAGAAATGGAAGCAACCTAAGTGTCCATCCGTAGATGAATGGATAAAGAAGATGCGGTACATATACACAATGGAATATTATTCAGCCATAAGAAGGAAACAAATCCTACCATTTACAACAACATGGATGGAGCTAGAGGGTATTATGCTCAGTGAAATAAGCCTGATGGAAAAAGACAAGTGTCAAATGATTTCACTCATATGTGGAGTATAAGAAGAAGGAAAAAAACTGAAGGAGCAAAACAGCAGCAGACTCACAGGACCAATGGACTAACAGTTACCAAAGGGAAAGGGATCGGGGGGGAATGGGTGGGAAGGGAGGGATAAGGGGAAAAAAAGGGGCATAGCGATTAGCAGACATAATGTAGTGGGGGGGCAGGGAGAGGGCTATGCAACACAGAGAAGACAAGTAGTGATTCTATAGCATCTTACTGTGCTGATCAACAGTGACTGTAATGGGGTATGTGGTGGGGACTTGATGTTGAGGGAAGTCTAGTAACCATAATGTTGCTCATGTAATTGTAGATTAATGATACCAAAAGAAAAAAAAAAGAAAACGCAGAACAAGAGAAACACAGAAAGGGCAGTCACTTGACGATGGAGGGAGAAACTGGAGTGATGCATCCATAAGCCCAAGAACATCAAGGATTACCTTGTGCCAAAGCAGAGGGAAGGGGTAAGGAAGGACTGATTGTTCCCTAGCCTCTTCAGAGGGAGTGTGGCCCTGCGGACACCTCCATTTCAACCTTCAACCCTCTGGAACTGTGAAACAATACATTTCTGTTGTTTTTAGCCACCAAATTGTGATTTGTTGTAGCAGCCTAAGAAACTAATACAAGACCACACGTTTTCAAGGCTGTCCCTCCCCTGGTGAGGCTGTCAATGACTATCTAAGACCGGGTGACCTATTAAAATATCCAGTACCCTTGATCACAATGATTTGAGGATGGTCACCACAATGGACTGAATGTTCATGTGTCCCCCAAAACATACATGGAAATCCTAACCTCCAGTGTGATGATATTTAGAGAGGGACTTCTGGGAGAGCATGTGGTCATGAGGGTGGAGCCCTCACGAATGGGATTAGTGCTCCCGTAAAAGAGACCCACCGAGTTCCATTACCCCTTCTGCCATGTGGGGATGGAGCAAGAGGGTGGCTCTCTATAAACCAAGCAATGGGCCTCTCCAGACACTGAGTCTGCCCATGCCTTGGTATTGAACAGCCTCCAGAATTGTGAGAAATAAATATTTGTTTGTTTAAGCCATCCAATCTTTGGTACTTGTGTTTTGACAACCCAAACAGACTAAGATAGTCACATAACCCAAAGGAGGCAATTAGTTATCCTTTGAATTTGTAGAGCTATTGGCAAAGAAGTATTTCTTGCCCTGAAATTGGTAGATGCAAGAACAATGTAACCACAGGCCATGGGTAGCCACTGTTGTCACCCCCAGAGAGCAAGCCCGAGAAGGAAGCCGACAGAGAAGTAAGCAGGGCCAAAGGTGTGAAGGGAAACACAAGCATTTAGACCATTCCCACCCTACAAACAGCCATACCTAAATACACATTTAAAAAATTAACTGTATTTGATATTTATTTATCAGATAACTGTATATTATGAACATAAATAAACTAGCAAATTTAAACTTGATATTTTAATTTTGCATCAAAATTATCAAGTCAGAAAAATTACTGTCACACTGCAAAGTAATCTCAATCAAATGCTTCATATGTTTTATATCTAAGATGAATTTAGGTTTGTTTTATGTTAAAGCAAATGGCTTCAAAAGTTTTTTTTCTATGACATATTAGATGATTTTAAAGTTGTGTAGGAATCCCAATTTTTCTTTACTCTTCAAAGCATATTTCCTTTCTCGTGATATTTTAGTAGCCTGCATTTCCCCTTGCTGAATCAAGCATTTTGGAATTATTGCCTCATAAAGTAAAATGAAAAAACACCTATTCTGTCTTATTTTTCACTCCCAGATTTAGTCAATTGCTGAAATAGTCAATTTTCTTTATGTCAAGAATACTATGAAAGAGAGATTTTCTTGGGATCAAAGGAACAAGAGAATTCGAAACATTTATCATACAGATTCCCTTATATTTTACCTGGGGAAGCCCAGGCAAGGATTCCTGCAGAGCAGTAACTCTCTTCCCTTAGAGCACTGAGCTCCTGTGGAAGAGAAGCAATGCCATAATCTCACTGAGTTTTACAGAAAAAAAATGTATCATAGAAATGCTAGGCAGAAAAATATGCCCATCTCCCATTTTTGCTCTGTCAACAGAAAGTTAAGAAGCAGTCAGAGAAAACAGAGTAGTGAATTGAGACTAAAAGCAGTAATGATAGAAGTTTGAGGCAAATTTAGATAGCAGGGTTATAGAACTCATGAAGAAAACTTTTTTTGGTATCATTAATGTACAATGACATGAGCAACATTATGATTACTAGACTCCCCCTATTGTCAGGTCCCCACCACATACCCCATTACAGTCACTGTCCATCAGCATAGTGAGATGCTATAGAATCACTACTTGTCTTCTCTGTGTATACTGCCTTCCCCGTATCGCTCCGCCATTACGTTATGTGTGCTAATCGTAATACCCCTTTTTCCCCCTTATCCCTCCCTTCCTACCCACCCTCCCCAGTCCCTTTCCTTTTGGCAACTGTTAGTCCATTCTTGGGTTCTGTGAGTCTGCTGCTGCTTTGTTCCTTCAGTTTTTTCTTTGTTCTTATACTCCACAGATGACTGAAATCACTTGATACTTGTCTTTCTCCGCCTGGCTTATTTCACTGAGCATAATACCCTCTAGCTCCATCCACGTTGTTGCTAATGGTAGGATTTGTTTTCTTCTTATGGCTGAATAATATCCCATTGTGTATATGTACCACATCTTCTTTATCCATTCATCTACTGATGAACACTTAGGCTGCTTCCATTTCTTGGCTATTGTAAATAGTACTGTGATAAACATAGGGGTGCATATGTCTTTTTGAAACTGGGCTGCATTCTTAGGGTAAATTCCTAGGAGTGGAATTCCTGGGTCAAATGGTATTTCTATTTTGAGTTTTATGAGGAACCTCCATACTGCTTTCCACAATGGTTGAACAACTTACATTCCCACCAGCAGTGTAGGAGGGTTCCCCTTTTCCATATCCTCTCCAACATTTGTTGTTGTTTTTCTTTTGTATGGTGGCAATCCTAACTGGTATGAGGTGATATCTCATTGTGGTTTTAATTTGCATTTCTCTGATGACTAGCGATGTGGAGCATCTTCTCATGTGCCTGTTGGCCATCTGAATTTCTTCTTTGGAGAAGTGCTTGTTCAGATCCTCTACCCATTTTTTAATTGGCTTCTTTGCTTTTTGTTTGTTGAGGTGCCTGAGCTCTTTATATAATTTGGATGTTAACCCCTTATCGGATATGTCATTTATGAATATATTCTCCCATACTGTAGGATGTCTTTTTGTTTTATTGATGGTGCCCTTTGCTGTACAGAAGCTTTTTAGTTTGATATAGTCCCACTTATTCATTTTTGCTTTTGTTTCCCTTGCCCGGGGAGATATGTTCATGAAGAAGTTGCATATGTTTATGTCCAAGGGATTTTTGCCTTTGTTTTTTTCTAAGAGTTTTATGGTTTCGTGATTTACATTCAGGTCTTTGATCCATTTTGAGTTTACTTTTGTGTATGGGGTTAGATAATGATCCAGTTTCATTCTCTTACATGTAGCTGTCCAGTTTTTCCAACACCAGCTGTTGAAGAGGCTGTCATTTCCCCATTGTATATCCATGGCTCCTTTATCATATATTAGTTTACCATGTATGCTTGGGTTTATATCTGGGATCTCTAGTCTGTTTCATTGGCCTATGGGTCTGTTCTTGTGCCAGTACCAAATTATCTTGATTACTGTGGCTTTGTAGTAGAGCTTGAAGTCAGGGGGCATAATTCCCCCCACTTTATTCTTCCTTCTCAGGATTGTTTAGGCTATTTGGGGTCTTTTGTGGTTCCATATGAATTTTAGAACTATTTTCTGTAGTTCACTGAAGAATGCTGTGGTGGTATTTTGATAGGGATTGCATTGAATCTCTAGATTGCTGTAGGTAGTATATCCTTTTGACAATATTTATTCTTCCTAGCTAAGAGCATGGTATGCATTTCCATTTGTTAGTGTCCTCTTTAATTTCTCTTAGAGGAGTGTCTTGTAGTTTTCAGAGTATAGGTCTTTCACTTCCTTGGTTAGGTTTATTCCTAGGTATTTTATTCTTTTTGATGCAATAGTGAATGGAATTGTTTTACTGATTTCTCTTTCTGCTAATTCACCATTAGTGTATAGGAATGCAACATATTTCTGTGTATTAATTTTGTGTCCCGCAACTTTACTGAATTCAGATATTAGATCTAGTAGTTTGGGAGTGTAGTCTTTAGAGTTTTTTATGTACAATATCATGTCATCTGCAAACAGGGACAGTTTGACTTCTTCCTTACCAACCTGGGTGCCTTTTACTTCCTTGTGTTGTCTGATTGTCGTGGCTATGACCTCTAGAACTATGATAAATAAACGTGGGAGAGTGACCATCCTTGTCTTGTTCCGGATCTTATAGGAAAAACTTTCAGTTTCTTGCTGCTAAGTATGATGTTAGCTATGGGTTTGTCATATATGGCCTTTATTATGTTGAGGCACTTGCCCTCTATACCCATTTTGTTGAGAATTTTTATCATGAATGGATGTTGAATTTTCTCAAATGCTTCTTCAGCATCTATGGAGATAATCATGTGGTTTTTGTCCTTTTTTTTGATGCAGTGGATGATGTTGATGAATTTTCGAATGTTGTACCATCCTTGCATCCCTGGGATGAATCCCACTTAATCATGATGGATGATCTTTTTGATGTATTTTTGAATTTGCTTTGCTAATATTTTGTTGAGTATTTTTTGAACTATATTTGTCAGGGATATTGGTCTGTAATTTTCTTTTTTTGTGGTGTCTGCCTGGTTTTGGTATTAGAGATATGTTGGCCTCATAGAATGAGTTTGGGAGTATTCCCTCCTCTTCTACTTTTTGGAAAACTTTAATGAGGATGAGTATTAGGTCTTCACTAAATGTTTAATAAAATTCAGCAGTGAAACCATCTTGTCTGTGGGTTTTGTTCTTAGGTAGTTTTTTGATTACCAATTCAATTTCTTTGCTGGTAATCGGTCTATTCAGATTTTCTGTATCTTCCTGGGTCAGCCTTGGTAGGTTGTATTTTCCTAGAAAGTTGTCCATTTCTTCTAGGTTATCCAGACTGTTAGCATATAATTTTTCATAGTATTCTCTCATAATTCTTTGTATTTCTGTGGTGTCCATAGTGATTTTTTCATTCTCATTTCTGATTCTGTTTATGTGTGTAGACTCTCTTTTTTTCTTGATAAGTCTAACTAGGGGTTTATCTGTTTTGTTTATTTTCTCAAAGTACCAGCTCCTGCTTTCATTGATTCTTTCTATTGTTTTATTCTTCTCAATTTTATTTATTTCTGCTTTCATCTTTATTATGTCCCTCCTTCTACTGACTTTGGGCCTCATTTGTTCTTCCTTTTCTAGTTTCATTAATTGTGAGTTTAGACTGTTCTTTCGGGATTGTTCTTTCCTGAGGTAGGCCTGTATTGCAATATATTTCCATCTTTGCTGTGTCCCACAGATTTTGCAGTGTTGAATTATTGTTGTCATTTGTCTCCATATATTGCTTGATCTGTGTTTTTATTTGGTCATTGATCTGAAAATGTTTTAAAAAATATATCTTTGTAAAGAAAAAAGGATTTAGTGAATAATATTCAATCAAGGAGAAAAAAAACTGATCATTAGATTTAGTCACAGAAAGTCTGTGTGTGAGAGCAAAGGAGAAAGTGTGATTTCACGAAGGTGAAAGGAAAAGAATGGAGAATTGAACACATATGCTTTACTCTTCCTCCCAGGACCTGAAATCTATTTCCATTTGTCTATTTCTTTCTCTTCTCTTTCTTCCTTTCCTTCCTTCCTTCCTTCTTTCCTTCCTTGCTTCCTTCCTTCCTTTCTTCCTTCCTTCCTTCCTTCCCTCTATATCATCTCTCATAAAATCTATCCATCTGTCTGTGATCTATCACACTCTATCTACAGAGGGACAGAGGCAAAGTCAGAAAGAACACTAGAGAGGAGATGATTGCAGGGGACAGGTGAGGTGTCAACTTATTTTTAGGATGTGGGAAGCATATGGATGAGCAGTAAATGACTTATAACAAAGATAAAACTAGAAACCATGTGTCTGTAGAGCAGATGTCAGGATGAAACAAGCTCCATGCTGCAGAAAGAACCCTTGGAAAAATTCCTGAAATGGAGGCACTGTGGGAGTAGTGAGGGGTGGACCTATTTAATAGTCTTCATCAAGGAGAAGGTAAATGCCCAGATTTGCCTTCCAACCCTGGACAGACAGGTGAATATGTCTCTCTGACTAGGCAGGAGATGAATAATGTATCTTCTGAAAAAATTGAGTGAAGGCAAGGATACCTGAGGGTGAGGGTGAGCAACTCTCCTGACAGCAAAGGAATTAAAGAAATTCTAAGAATTAGCTCTGTGATTCCTATCTTGGGTCTCTATCCAACTACACTGTGAGGGCTTTCATATTATAGCCCAAAGGAGAGATTAGAAAATTTATCTCTGAAAAAACTGACCAGTCTGAAGGATAAAAAACAAAACCTACAAATACGGACAGTTTGAGGTCCAAATAAAACTTCACTGTAGAGTAAAGCTATCCTTCAACAAGCACATGTAGAATTTCAATCAGCTGTTTTATTGTGTTTTAATTGCCTTTCTGAGATATCATTTGCCCATTTACAGTGTACAATTCAATGATTTTTAGTGTATTCACAGTTGTGAAGTCTCATCAGTTTTTTGAATGTTTTATCTACCCCTAAGAAAATCCTATACTCATGAGCTTTCATTCCCCTTTTCCCCAGACTCCAGCTGTCATAGAGAATTGCTAATATTTCTGTCCCTATATATTTGCCTATCCTGGACATTTCATATAAATAGAATTGCATATTGTGTGGCCTTTTGTGACTAGCATCTTTAACTTAGTATAATGTTTTCAAGGTTCACAAAAAAGTTTTTTAAAATACACATAACAGTTTATTGAGATATGTTTCACACATCATACAATTTATCCTTTTAAAATATACAATTCAATACTTTTTAGTATATTCCCTGTTTTATATCCATTACCACAATCAATTTTAGAAAATTTTAGTACTCTGAAAAGAAATCCTGTTTTCCATTAGCAGCCATACCCATTTTTTTCTGACATCCCAGACCTAGACAACCTCGAATATAATTTCTGTCTTTATAGATTTGCCTGTTCTTAACCTTTCATATTGAAGCACACAATATATGGTTTTTTATGACTGGCTTCTTTCACTTAGCATATTTTCAAACTTCATCCATGTTGTGTCAACACTAGAATCCTTTTTATTTTCATTAGTAAGCTTTTTAATACTTCACTCTTAATTGTAATTCAGCAGCCAAAGATCAATAAATATTTGATGAAATCTTATAACATGATAATGTTGAAAACATTTCCCAGAAAGTAAAACATGAAGGCAAATGTGAAAATAGAAACAAATAAAGTATTATATAAAGTGCCCAGTATACAACTAACGGGAATGAAAAATTGAACCAACAAGAAATGGGAGGAAATTATTGAATAGGTATTCAAAGAAATCACATAAAGATAATTAAATTCATAGCCACATTAATAGATCATAATTGCCCAATTATGACAATTGGAAAAATGGCCTTTCCAGGATGACCTTCCAGTAATTCAGAATACAGAGATATTAAAACAAAAATCATATGGTGAAAAATAAAGCCTGTCGTATACAATGCAACATAAATTAAAAGTCATCAGACTATTAGTAGCAATCCAGAGAGACTAAATGCAGTGGCGCATGCCTTCAGAAGGCTGAGACAAACTGATTTACAATCCAGACTCCATACCCAATATCAATCAGGATTGAGGCTATTATCAGACTATTTTCAGACATGTAAATACTTAAAGAAACTTATTACCCACGCATCCCTTCCCAGGAACTACTGTGGGCTGAGCGGCCTCCAAAAGCGAGTAGACCAAGAAAAGGAAGGGACATGATCCAAGAATTTGGAATTAGAAACAAGAGAGAAATCAAGGACAGAAAATGGATAATAGTGACAGGACACCCTAAGACTGTGGCTGTAGCAGGCCAGAGATCACACAGGACAGATAGAAGCAGGTTTAGGATGAGGAAATGGAATAGAAAGTTTCCTTGGTGTGTTTACTAGTGGGGAGGAGAGTTTCAGAATTCCTTTAGATATACTATTAGGATGAAGAAAAGGAAAAATGCTGGTGGGTGACGGGTGGGGAAAGGGCGGAAATTAAGTCAATTTTCATCTTTGATAATGTAAAATAAATGATTAATAAAGTTGAAAAAATAAAATTAAACAGCAGCATTAATATATTATTTTGCAATAAAGAAGTAAATACCATAATAAAGAGATAATTTGCGAAGGTTGCAAATTTTTTGGGACTCAGATCCCAGAAGAGGAGAGGATAAAGTGTTTACTATAATTTACTTTTTTTTCCTTCCCTCTTTCCTTCTTCATCCTCATCCTTGTTCTCCTCCTTCTACTTCTCCTTTTCCTCTTCTGTGTCCTCCTAATTTTTTATGTTGGATATTAAATACTTTTACTTATTTAATTTAAAAACATGCTTTGATAAAAAACCACACTGCAATTATTTTTAAAATGATGAGTAGTGAGAAAGTGATTTTTATTCCGATATCTGTTTTCTAAGTTAATTTGATAACTTTAGCATGTAAGAAAGTACATAACTTGCAGTATGTACATTTGGTTTTTGTTTTGCTACTTTAAGTGTATACACATTTCTATTTGCTTGTTTTTGTTTGCGTGTATTAAAATGGATAAAATGGGAACATGTTTGTAGACTAAAGGGTAAATTCCAGTGAATCAGGAAAAATTGATAAGATAAATAAAAGGAGACACAAATAATGGAGAACTTTCCAGCAAAAATGGGAGTAAGTGGGCACAAAATCATGAGCAGAGCATGTGAGGCCCTATAGTAACAACTAACTTTATTAAATGTTAATTTTGTACCAACCACAGATTACTTCATTTCAACATCCCAATAATCATATGACAATGGCATTATTCCTATTTTACAATCACTAATCCTGAATTTTAAATGTGTCAATAGCACTCAAGATAACAGGTTTAATAAATGGAAGAGTGGGAATTTAAACCAGTGTCCTGCTCTGAAGCCCGCGAGCCTGAACTGTGAGCCTCAGTTTCCTCATGTGTAGAATGTGGCAGTAGTGCCTCCCCCATCTGTTTATTTAAAAAATGAAATGCTTAAATAATGAGCATGGAATTCTCCCTTAACTGACCATGAGGGAAATTGCCATTAGGTGCCATCATCGTTAATATAACAGCTATTAATGGCAAAATAGGAACAATAAGATTAGTGAATAAAAAGAAGTCATATTTCAACATGGTGAGACTAAATTCTCTTTACGTGTTTGTTTTTTAGTGGCTACATATAACTGCCAATATAATTTATTGCAATAAAGTCAAAATAGACATAAACAAATCAGAAAACCTGTTCAATAAAAATAGAAAAAGAAAGGCATACACATCTTTAGATAAAAATGTTTTATTGATTGAAGCAGTAAAAACTCTTTTCACACATTTGCCCAAAAACACTGAAATTTTTATATAAATCCAATTAGAGTTGAGAAAATAGACTTCAGTCAATAATGCTGTAATATTTTTCTGTGTTGACAGATAGTAATTACACTAGTTGGGGTGAACATTTAATAATGTAGATAACTGTTGAATCACTATGTTGTATACTTGAAACCAATATAATATTGTATATCAGCTATACTTCAATAACAAAAGAAAAAGTCTTCCAAAAATTAGCCTAACTTCCAACCTAATGTCATTTAAAATGAATAACTAAAATTATTTGTGTAAATATGCATATATATAACTCAGATTTATAATAAAATATGTAGTAATACACATCAGATTCACTTGTACATAAGAAAAAACATATTACTTCATATTAATGCATCTCTGCCTAGCTATAATGAAAAAAGGTGACAGCACACCAGGCTGCCATGCCCTCCGCAAATTTCATTCAATGAAATTGCTCTTGATTGTTGAGTTCTTGATTATTGTGCAGTGTTTTCCACTTCTGTAAGCCAGTTATTGAAGACTCTAGAAACCTTCAATAGTTGGGGATTCATTCCCATTTCATCTGAATTTCAAATAGGAGAAATCAGGCACTAGAGTTAAATACATTCTCTTAAACGGGAAGAAAAGTTGGAACAGAAACAAAGAAAAATTAAGTAGAACTGTTGCATGACAGCAGAGCTCTGCACCTGTGATTGCATTCAGACAGAAGTAAGCCTGTGTTTCTCCCATGTGACACTTACCTGACTATCTTCTTCAGTATCTCTGAAATCACACATTGTTCCTCCTTCTAATTCTAGTATATGTGCCATACATTTCTCTTTAATTTCTTTCTCAACTGTCAATGTGTCAATGTAATGAATGAATCTACACACCTATTAGAGAACAAAGTGATACAAAGAATTATTAATACATTACTAGATGTCTGCCATAAACAACTTCAACTTTAACTTATTTAATATGTAAATTAAATTCACCCTCTATTGATGAATTAGCAGTATTTACAAATGCATAGGTAGACACCAGATGCTAAATTAAAATTACTAGGCTGCAGAAAAGAAGGCTGGCAAACCCAAAACTACTTTGTTCAGTAAATAGATTTTTCTGTAATTGAAATAAAAGGAACAAGCTAGTCTCATTAATGTAATTCAATCTTAATTATTGCCCTAAGAGGCTACTTAAATATTTATGAACAATTCTTTCCAAATGCCTTTTCAGCTGTATTCATTTAAAGAGCATGCTGTCAGATGTACTTTTTGAAAATGACTTTGGTTTCTTCATTACATTGTGACCCATGTCACTTAAAATTTGTACATAGGAGCCGCAGGCATCTAACGCTGGTTTCATTTAGGAGCCCAGATCCTGGCAGTTTCTGAAGCCCTAGACAGTGGCTGTTGTTTTGAGATTAAGCACCTCACAAAGAAAAGGAGGAGCATATGTCTAAACTACATGGTCCAACAGTAGTTGTATCTGTGTATTAAAGAGTTGCTCTTCTACTTGTTCCACTGAAGGTCACTTACCAAGCTGAAGTCACTTGTCTGTTTTCCCACAGAAAGTCAGTAAATGGTTGGAGAAGTTGGAACCAACACGTCATTGTGCTTCCCATGGAAAGGCGGCCTAGCTAATAACACAACTGACAGCTGTGTCAGATTCACCTTACAAACTAACATTATTTATTTCCCTCTGCACTCTTAGGAAAAACGTTGGGGGAGAGATGCTAGCTATCAGATATTTGAGGTTTATCCCATTCATTTATCAGGATATATTATCTATATCCAGTTATTTTTACCTTCCTGAGATGACCTTTATCATGTGCATCTGCTATGAGCATATCAACCATCATTATCTTAAAGGTCATATTTCATCTTTGTTAATATTATCTACACATCAATACCGTGTGTCTGTTTGTACATTTTCATTTACTATCCTTATCTTTAAAGGTTCACTTCCAAAATTCACAAGAGTGCCATTCATTGTGCAAAGCAGAAAAACACTCTTTGACAGAGTAACAAATTGTTGTGTATTTTGTTCACTAAGTACAAAAGTCGTAAAGCTGTCTTAAAATATCTTGCAAATATCTACCTGTCATAAGGAAAGTATGAGCAGCTATTTAAAAAGCAAGATTTTTTCACGAGTTATAGATTATTAGGGGTTTCTAATCCTGCTCTTATCCAATGTGTTTAGCAAATATAGAACATATTTTTATACACATTTTTATAAGTTTAGTTCTGAATATGTTCTTTAGTGTTTAAAACTCTAGGATGCAGATAAAGGAAGCAGGCTGACTTACTCACTGCCCTTCTCCTATCCTGATTTATTTCTTCAGAGTAATTCTTCTTTAATCATTATTGGAATTAGCAAGAAATGGAAATTCTTTGACTAGGAAATAAAATGTAAAGGATCCTATTGTAAGAAACAGAATTCCACCTTTGCCTCTTGTTTGACTATAGGAACGAGAGGGTAGAACATCCATTCGGTCAAGCACATTTTCCTATATTAATGTCAAGTGAGCAGTAAGAAGATCACTGTCAGACCCTCTCAGTGAGCTCATCCCGACTTGGCCCTGACAGAGCCCCCCAGTCATTCAGGTTTGGGCCATGGAAATGTGCAGGTATAAATAGATCCCTGTTAGCCTGGTCACGCCAGCAACACAAGAGGTCCAAGTCAAGGATCAGCGATTCTTTCCCTCTTCTGTAGAAGTCCAGTATTTGGAATTATATAGGGGAAATATGTCTTACCTATTGTTTTATAATTCATTAAAATTTTATCTTAGAGTGAAAAGATAATCCATTACTGCAATACAGTGAGATAAGTGAGTACATGTAAATGTAGCAAATAGAGAGAAGTCCCTTTTATTTATCATACCCACAGAGCACCAGAAGAAAGCACACAATTTATAACTGTCACTGATCTCGGTCCGGTTTTGTTCCACCAACCTTTTGGAATGATGCAATCTTAACTTCTCTTGGGATTCGTAAATCTTCTCATTGTTAAGCCTATGATTTTATGTAAATCTGTATCTACCTTTTTGTCCAAAAGGTACTGCCTACACACAAAGGTACCAAACTCTATTAGGCCACATAATGGAATGCTGAAAATATCATGGTGATTCATATTTATTTCCATTGATATATTTCAAAACAGCAACGTTTTGAAAGCTCAGCTCCATTTCTTATATTTTCAACATTTGCCATCCAAAATAATTATTCTTTAATCAAAAGTAAACTGGCTTAGTAATTTTGTTGGCATTACACGAGACAGGTTTGAATTCAGCTTCAGATCTCAACTAAACTCATTTGTATGGCTGAAAGTCGTAGAGATTTTTTTTCAGTAATTTAAAAAAGAGGTGGCCCAGAAAGAAATTTCACATATATATGTATATATACCTACAGTATTCTTTAATAGTTTTCTGATCATGTATAGTATATTTTAAACAGGTATAAAAGTACAGATTAAAAAGCAATATTTATGCTTGAAATGGCATTTAAACTTCAGATTTAAAATATTTTAACAGCTGAATAAGTTAATTTATTGTTACAGTAAATTCTGGCAAAATTGAATACTCTTTTATAAAAATGGAAATATAGTATTAATTATAGAATCCCATATGTTCTGCCTCTTAAATGGATTGTGATTGTTGCTTTAGTTATATATTCTAATTTTTACTTGTATTATGTATTTCAGTTTATAAAGAAACTTTATACACATTGGTTAACCATTTCACATTAATTCAGGCATTCTTTTTCTTATGCCGATGAGAAACTGGCTGAAATGTTGAAGCCCAGATAGCAAACCCAGGGACCTACTATGCCTAAGCTTGGTGTCCTAGAATAAATGTTAACAAAGTTTTTATTCTTACTCTTAACCACACAAAGCGGTAAAAGGTCAGATATGTTTAACTGGAGAACAGAAGTTCCGGTGGGAACTGGAAATACAGCTTCGGTGCCCAGAGCAGTGATCAGGAGTGACCGCCTTGATTTTGTATTTTGAAATTTCTGTTGCTGTCATGACGCTGGTAAGTCTATCCTGGAGCAGAAAGATGTGGGTAATTTCTGTGTATGATACACAGAAATAGAGGAAGGCAACAGTTTGGGTTTAAGGTTTACTGTTTGATACTCAGATTAAACTGCTTAGAAGAAAAATCCCTAAGGCAATTATCATTCTCCTTTCTCTTTAAACATATGTGAAGTAGGTTTAAAATGAGCTGAAAGAGAAAAGAAAGCAGGAAGCAAGAAGTGAGGAAGCCTGTGAATACGGTACATTCTCCCAGCATAATCAGACAAGGGTGGGTCTTTTAATTTGAATTGTTGTAAATAAGAAACACCATTTAATGGTGTTCCCTACTTTCAGTTTCTTTTATGCTATTTTTAATGTCTGTTGATATATCACAAAAGAAAGTGCATTTCTAAATTTAAGAAATTCAGTCCCTGTTGTTCATGTCTTGTATTTTTTTTATATAACTTACTCCTAGTACATCAAATGAGAACAAGATATGGACCATCTACCATAGACAAGGTTCCTAAATTGAATTTTGGACATAAGTGTATAGCTAGATATTATCCTAACAGACTAAGGTACTTAGAATACTCTTTGACCTTAACTTCTTTCTCCAGGTAATATAATAATGTAATCAAATCTATGTTAAGTAAGTAAAATATATTCTGTCTAGTTTCCTGAATGGGTGATGTTAGTCATGTGCAGATGCCTCCCAGCTGGTCGGTGGTCGTCTCAGCCTACAAATTCTAGGTCTTCTGTGGAACCAGTGATGTAATCTTGCAACTGGTAGGATCTTGCTCATGTCAGATTCTTGTAGGATCTGAAACAACATGTAGCACATGATTGCAGTTTCTAAAACATTTTGAATCAAACTGAATTAAGAGATGAAGAATAAGATTAGAAAAAAGCTGGTTCCCTGTTGTTCCAGAGCAGTTTCTATATTAAGATCATAAGTGGCCCTGCCAGGGACCATAATTTAAAAATCATACTTCCTAGGAATTTGAAAAAGAAAAACATAAATAACAAAGAGGGAGGAAGAAACCTGTTGCTTTCAGCAAAACTGTTGCCTGAGAAGATAGCAATTCACTGCCTTAGAAGAGGTAAGAGCTGGAAGGTACAGAGTTTGATTTATCCTTTCTCCAAGAGACAGCCAGAAGGAAACTACAGAAAAAATGAAATGTTTGAATGTGGTACATCTTCTGTCAAGAAAATGAAGATATCGGACAGGAATGCAGTTGTGGCAAGTTCCTTTTGCTCCTTAACCTCTCTGCAGGCTTCGATTCTCACACTGCTGTTGTACTGTGGTGCAGTGAGAGTCAGTGAGAGCTTTTCCATTGCAGTCATACTCACAAATCCATCAGAACCCTGTTTCCCAGCGATAAAATAAACCCAACTTCATTCTAAGAGAGCACAGAGTCAATTTCTGTAGTATCTTTAATAACATCTACTTTAAGAAAATCTACATAGTAAGGTTCTCTCTAGATACAAAGCTTGTATGTCTTCCACTTTTTTCAAAAGTTATTGTGTCATTTAAAAATGTCTGAAGATGCTAAATGAATCAGATCTATAAAAATCAGTTCAACAGTGTGAGTAACCCATTTTTCCATCCCAAGAATCTTAGAAATTAATCTTGTTATGATCAGGACTTATTTACCAGTTATCTTATATATAAGGAACTATTTCTAGCTCTGTCTTACTCAAAGGTAACCATAAGACAGAGCCTTATCAAATATAACTACTCAATCAGTCCTGTCTTTACTGTAAAGAGTCATTTATCTGCCCTGGGGTAATACCCCCATCACCAGGTGTGACAAGCAGGCTGAGGTTATCAAAGGAAAGTTATTCTTGTCCTATTTCTAGGCCTCGTTTCTTTTTTAAAGGAGCTAAAAAGTATTCTGTTTTATCATTGCCTTCCCAAAGCAATTTTTGTATTTATTGATACTTTGGTCTAACAAATCTCCCTTAACATGGAACAATTTTGACAAATAAATAACATCTGGTAAAGTTGAAATAGGTCATAAATGGTTACTGAATATTGGTTGCACCAATTTTTACTTTGCCCAGGGGAAAAACAAAACTAAACATATAATCACTAAAATAAACCCTGTTGATAAATTAAAGAGTAACAATCACTCCCACCAAATGCCAAGTATGTCCCCTAGTTTTCAAAGATTTGAAATACCTTAACAGAAAAATAATATACAAATTCATAAGTCTGTTCTTAATATCTGCAAAGCTTTTCCAGGAATCTTTATAAATGTTATATATAAACCAATAATACAGGTTTGTAAACATAGATAAAGATTAGCCAAATGTGTTTTCGTATGGAGAATTACACATTGAAAAATACTTTGCTTACAAAGTGAAAAGAACAAAACCAGAACTTTGAAATTTAAAAAAATCTTTTCTTTTCTCAAAACAAAAAAAGATTTCTAAAAGCAGCATGCCCTACTGAATTATCAAAACATCGCTGTTCCAGTATACTGAATTAAGTCTTCTTGTCCAAAAGGATGATATTTGTGAAGCGAATCACAAAGACTTATTTTTCACTCTCTTCCCAAGTTCTAAAGAAATCAAAACGAGTGTATTTTGAGTCACTATATTCTATTTACAGCCTGTTGTGTTATTTATATCATAGCTTATTAAATCATTCTCTGATCACATTAGTTTAAGAAAAAGAGAGGTTAACTTAACATATTCTTGAATATCTGATATTAAACGTGATGTTTGAGATCTGAATTCTCTCTCAAATTCAGATGTGTATGTTTCACTCCATAGGCTCTTTCCATCTGCTGTCATTAATAAAAACAAAATACATCTTCATCAAATCTGCTCATTTAACCGTACATTTTATAAGTGGTGTTTTTGAACTGACATATCACAGGAAAAGACAATCCATTTCCATAGCAACTATTGGACTTTGAAAAATGCTTCTCTTTTCTCAGAGTTTAGTACTATTGAGATTCTTTAATTATATTTGTTTTGTTTGGGAGGATAGGTTGAGGACACTAATATAATATTTTTAAAATAAATTAGGAAACCTATGTATAGCTCAGCTGTGATCTTAAAAACATTGTCTGTTTTTGTGTTCCTAGACAGTTTTCTATAGAACAATCAATAAAAAAATCTGCATGAAACAGTTATTATTTTCTCACATGTGTAGAAGACATTGTAAGATAATATAGAGATCTCAAATTTCAAAACCCAAAGAGAAAAAACAGTAAGAATAAGCTCTTCTTGAAGAACTTGAGAAGGGTAATTTTTAAAAAGCCTTTATTAGATAACTCACTTTTTACAAAGCTGAAGGTCTAGGTGATTTTCTGTACTTTTTAGTATTTAGGTCAAGTTTAAATGTTCAATTTCAAACAATTTATTAACTTTATTATAAGATAACTTCAAACTAACAGAAAATTTGCAAGAATCATATGAGACTCCACAACCACTTCACTTAGATTTACTGGTTTTTAATAACTTGTCTCTGAAAGTCCAGCGGAGCGGACCCTCTCTCATTACCCGGGATAAGCGGCAACCCAAACACTCACAGGAGACCAGTCTTGATGCAAATTGCAAGAGGTTTATTGATTCACACCAGTGTGCTGGGGTCGAGACTCATAACCCATGCAGGGGTAGAGGAGTTCGACCCCGAGCAGAATTCTCAAGGGTTTATAAGGGAAAAACTACAACCAGAGGGAGGAAGGGGGGTAGAGGGGGGTGCCCTTGTGGGGAAGCTAGCTGCAGGTTTGATGACCTAATTGCAAGACATTCCGGTTAAGGCCCCTCCGGGCTTCAACATTCAGTAACTTATTTTGTTTGTCATCCCTCGAGCACAAAGAAGCAGGAAGATCCTATCTCAAGGCTGGCCATCTGTGCCCAATGCTCCAGGCGTACGAGATGTACATGCCTTACACAAGGAGGCAGGAAGGTCTTATCTCAAGGCCGGCCATCTGTGCCCAATGCTCTAGGCGTACGAGATGTACGTGCCTTAAGAACACGGACAAATGGCCATCGGGGCCTGTTTTTGCAAACTGTATACTTAGGGCAAACTTTAAATTTTCTATTCCTTCATTCCCTATTTCTTCTTGTGCATAGTTCTAATCATAGAACTAGAGCCCTGTATCATCATAAAATTCTCTCTCGGGATTATGCAAGGACTGGTAATGGTGCCTTAATACTAGAATCTGTACGGCGCTAACCTGTTCTCTAATAAAAGCTACTAGCTTATTTAATATGCAAGGGCCAAGGATGAACAACAAAAGCAGAATCAGAATAGGTCCCAAAAGGGAAGATATTAGAGTAGTAAGTCAAGGAGATCTACTAAACGGTCCTTCAAACCATCCTTGTTGAGCCTCTCGGTCTCATTTGCGCTTGTCCAGCCTTTCTCTCAACTTGGTCATGGAGTCTTTAATGACTCCAGAGTGATCTACATAGAAGCAACATTCTTCTCTTAATGCAGCACACAGTCCTCCATCTTTCAAAAACAGCAGGTCTAGCCCCCTCCTATTCTGTAACACTACCTCTGATAAGGAAGTCAGGGATTCTTCTAGTTTGGAGATAGACTGTTCTAGGGCTCGTAAGTCTTCATCCATAGCGGCCCTTAACATCTGGAAGTGCTGGGGTTCTTGTGCTACTCCAGCTGCTACTCCTAAGCCCAAAAGAATGGCCAAAGTCAAAGAGACTGGTTCTCTTCTGTATCTAGAGGGCCAGTGGTCAAACTCATTAACAAAAGAATCTTCAGGGTGGTAGAAAACTCGGGGCACAAACTGCACTAACACACAATAATCTTTAGAAATATTAAAAATTGCCGTAGATATACACGGGGTCAGGCCAGTGCTGCAGGCCCACCACTTATCTAGGCTGGGTATCAAATAATAATTGGAAGAGGTCTGAAGGCTCTGAACAGTAGTATTGCACAAGTGTTGATATGCCCTAGGCGGGGTACCAAGGCATAGTCCTTTTCCTGAAACCTCTGTAAGAGTAAGCTTATTTCTTGATCTCCAATTACAAGAGTCATGGCTGGTGGTATTATTGTAAGCTCCAGTAGTAGCTATGCCTTCATAGTAAGGAGGACCTGAGGCTAAGCATAGCCAACATGACTCAGTGATATTAGGATTAGTATTATTCAGGAGAGTAAATGCTCCTTGTATCAGGTTTAGCAATCTCTGCCCTGTATTAAGTGAAGGAATATAATCTGGTATCTTAGAGGAAACTTTTGTCCGGTCAGAGGTGGTAGAGGCCTTTATGCTATTCTGAGGAAGCGGAGTGAGTGGGGCTAGCACTGGCAGCCGGGCAGGTGGCTTCTGTTCAGGTAATATTTTGTTGGGGCCAATTGACTGAGCAGGAGGGGTCTCTATTCTTAGTCTTATTATCAAAGTGGAACCTTCTCCTCCATACCAATGTTCCCAAAAGACTATTCCCCATGTCATGCCACGTACCCATTTACTGATATCTTCTTTTCTTCCTTTCTCAGTAAAGGTTACTTTTAAAAAATCTAAATCTCCAGAAGAACAGTCTTTTGGAAATAAAGAGACCCATGACCCCAACCCTCATACCCCTGACACATAGGTTAGGTTGACTTTGGCATCCTTTGGGTTAGCAAAAGAAATTTGTATTCTACCTTGAGAGGAGTCAGTGAACCACTTCCAGTCTCCATCATTTGATGTGACACAACTCCACTGCTTACAATAGGAATCTACAACCCCTCCACAATACTGCCTTTTGTGGGTACCTGGGCAACTATAGAAGCCATATCTGCGCACGTACCGCTGTTCCCCTCTCGCTCTTAAATTTATCTGACATAGGCAAAAGTAAAGATCAGGCCACCATGTTCCAGGAGGAGTAGTACTTTGAGTGCTGTTAAGAATAGTGCCCGTATCAGGGTCAGTAAGGAGCCAAGTAAGCTGCTGGGGTCATGAGGGTTAGGGGAAGCCCGAGGGAGGCGGCGGCGGGAGCGCTGGGGCAGCGGCAGGGTCAGCGTTATGGTGCAGGCGAAGCTTAAGAGGATTATCAGTCTTTTCCACTTGTCAGGACTCATCTTCATCTGACTCCAGTGCAGCTTTCAGGTGGAAAGCGTGGATCCAGGTGGCTATTCCTTCGACTTTCACTGCAGTGGGAGTTGTCAGCAGGACTAGGTAGGGTCCTATCCACCGAGGCTCGAGATTCCCAACACGATGTCTGCGTACGTAGACTGCATCTCCCACTTGGAACTGGTGAGGGACGGTGGTGGTCTCAGTGGAGTAGGCCTCTCTCAGTTGTTCCCACGCCTGCTGGCGAACTACTTCTAGGGCTTAGGAATTCCAAACTGGGGAAAAATTTCTTCTAGAATATTCTTGGCCACTATGTTGGCAGTTTCTGTCTTGGTCGGGTATGCCTCTACCCATCCTGTAAAGGTATCTATAAAAACTAGTAGATATTTATTCCCATATCTGGCAGGTTTTATTTCAGTAAAGTCAACTTCCCAGTAAGCCCCAGGTCAATCACCCCGCAACCTTCGTCCGGGGGGATATTGGTTGGAGCCTGCATTCGTCATGGCACAAGGAATACAGTGTTTAACTACAGCGTTGACAACTTCAGGAAGTCCAATCACATAGTAGGGGGATGATTTTACTGTCTTTATCAGATGCTTAGTTCCTAAATGGGTAAGCCTATGAAGATGTTTTACGTATTCTCTGGCTTCTTGTTGGGGGAACACAATTTTCCCATCTCCTGTTTTTCTTAGTCCATGAGGGGTCTCAATTGTAATCCCTAGGCGATCCATAAGCTGATAATCATTTTCAGTATAGGAACCCCCGGGGCTATACTCCGTCTCATGGTCATACATCATTGATAATATCTGAGTCCCTTGAGCAGCTCTCCTTGCTGTCTGATCAGCCAACTGGTTTCCTTTTGATACTTTATCGGTGGCTTTTTGGTGCCCAGGGCAATGTATGATGGCTACCTTTTTAGGCAAATGCACTGCCTCTAGTAGACTCAGAATTTCTTTTTTATTTTTAATCTCCTTACCTGCCGATGTCAGTAATCCTCTCTGCCGATAGATGGCACCATGTACTTGTGCTGTGGCAAAGGCATATCTACTGTCTGTATAGATATTGATGACCTTCCCCTCAGCTAGCCTTAAAGCCTGTATTAAGGCTATGAGCTCTGCCTTCTGAGCTGAGGTCCCTTCAGGTAGACTGCTTGCCCATACTGTTCACTCTCCATCTACCACCGCGGCCCCAGCCATCCTACCTTCAACTACGAAGCTGCTACCATCCGTGAACCAAGCGGTGCCGTTAGGCCAAGGGGTGTCAGTGAGGTCGCTTCTGACTCCAATTTCCTCGGCCAGTATGTCTGCACAAGTATGAACAACTGGCTCCTCAGTGTCCTCAGGCAGTAAGGTAGCGGGGTTGAGGAGGGCAGGCTGGCCAAAGACGATTCTCTCCGTCAGCAACAAGCTTTGGTAGTGGGTCATGCGAGCATTCGTCATCCACCAATCAGGAGGTTGGCGGAAAACACTCTCTAGAGCATGGGCAGCGATCACAGTCACCTGTTGTCCCATAGTCAGTTTGTCAGCGTCTTTGATCAGGATCGCGACTGCTGCAATGGCCTTTAAGCAGGATGGCCATCCGCTGGCCACTGGGTCTAGTTTCTTTGACAGGTATGCTACCAGCCTCTTCCAGGGTCCCAAGGCCTGAGTAAGAACTCCCCTGGCCACTGCCCCCCTCTCATCTACATAGAGGGTAAAAGGCTTGGTCAGGTCTGGCAAGTTCAAGGCTGGTGCTGAGAGGAGGGCCTTTTTAATTTCATCGAAAGCCTGCTGATGTTCTTTTTCCCATTGGAACTTTACCCCTTCTTTGGTTATGGGGTAGAGAGGGGCTGCTAAGGTAGCAAAGCCTGGGATCCAGAGTCGGTAAAAGCTAGCAGTGCCCAAGAACTCGTACCCGTCTAGATGTCTTAGGTACCGGAATTTGCGTGACAGTCTTCTTCCTGGCCTAGGTCAGCCATCTTTTTCCTTCTCTTAAAGAGTAGCCCAAGTAGATTACCTCCTGTTTACATAGCTGAGCCTTTTTGGCAGAGGCTCAGTACCCTAACCGGCCCAGCTCGGAGAGGAGGCTCTTAGTCCCTTCTAGGCAATCCTGATAAGTCTCTCCTGCCAAGAGCAAATCATCAACATACTGGAGGAGAGTTACCTTGGAATTTTCGGCCCGAAAGGGGCCAAATCCCGGTGTAGCGCCTCATCGAAGAGGGTGGGAGAGTTCTTGAATCCTTGAGGTAATCGGGTCCAGGATAGTTGTCCTGTTTGCCCAGTGTCAGGATCCCTCCACTCGAATGCGAAGATGGGCTGACTGGATGGATGTAGCCTCATGCAGAAGAAGGCATCTTTTAAGTCCAGCACAGTGTACCAGCCCCTTTCTGGGGGGAGAGAGCTGAGGAGGTTATATGGATTGGGCACCGTGGGGTGAATGTCTTGGACCCTCTTGTTCACCTCCCACAAGTCCTGGACCGGCCGGTAGTCTCCTGTACCGGGTTTCTTAGCAGGTAACAGTGGGGTGTTCCATGGGGAGTGGCATGGCACCAGAATTCCTGACTGCAAGAGTCGCTGAATGTGGGGGCGAATGCCCAGTCTGGCCTCCTGGCTCATGGGGTACTGGCGCACCGATACTGGGGTGGCACAAGCCTTCATTTCTACCACCAGGGGCGGAACTGCTCTGCTAAGCCCATTCCCCCTGTTTCTGCCCAAGCTTGGGAAAATTGTCTCAACCAGTCTTGCATATCTTCAGGGACTGACTTCTCAGTGAATATCTGATATTCTTCTTCTAATCTCAAACTTAAAACAACTGTGGGGTCTCCCTGCAAGGTGACCACAGGCCCCTATGGGGAGAAAAAAATATGAGCTCCCATTTTGGTGAGGAGGTCTCTCCCCATCAGGTTGGAAGGGCAATCAGGTATAACTAAAAATGAGTGGGTTACCCGACCCACACCTAAATCTACATTTCTTCGGGTAGTCCATGAGTACAGTTTTTGTCCTGTGGCGCCCAGGACTAAGGACTTTTTGCCTTGTATCTTTCCCAAAGGTTTTAGTAGCACAGAGTGTTCCTCCCCTGTATCGACCAGGAAATCCACCGGTCGCCCCTCCACTTGTAAGGTTACCCTGGGCTCGGGGAGGGGGTCTGAGCCCCGTCCCTCCTAATCGTCTCCATCCAGGGTTAGGACTTTGGGATTCCTGTCTCTTTTCTTCGGGCACTCTCAGGCCCAATGCCCTTTTTCTTTGCAGTAGGCACATTGATCCTTGTCGAGGGGTGTCCTGCCGGTGTCCCTCGACATCTTCCGGCCCTTGTTACTCAGGTTCCCTGTCTGTCTAGGCTTCTGAAATTCTTTTTCTTTTTCACTCACTACTGCGGCCAAAATTCTAGTTAAATTTTTCTCCTGCCTTCTGTCTCTTTTGTCTTCCCTTTCCTCTCTCTCTCTCTTCTCCCTTTGTTCTTTCTCTTCCTCTGTCTCCCTTTTGTGATACACTTTCTCAGCCTCCTTCACTAGGTCCGGTACAATAAAATCCTGCAGTCCTTCAAGGCGCTGCAGCTTCTTTCTAATATCAGATGCTGACTGCCCTATAAATGCCATGGCCACTGCTGCCTGCTGCCCCTCAGAGGTGGGATCAAAAAATATTTTGTAAGGACAGGAAGAATTTAGTCTACCTGAGACATAGACTGTGGGAGGAAAAACTGAAAAGAGAAAATTGGGAACCTAAGTCAGGGGAAGATCATTCTACTTATCCATGTTAAGGAATTTGGACATCATCCTTAATCTAATGTGTTTAATCATGGAAATGTGATTTTGAAAACTCAACCGGCCGACATTAGGAGAGGTCAGAAATGAACTTCTCTTAAAAATTGACTTGCCGATGCTATCCCCTAATAGTGACCTAAATTACACTCATTGTGAAGTAATTTCATGTCTTTCACAGTAGCAGCTTAGTATCGATTACTTTCACTAAATTATGAAGGGCATAATTTATTAAATTTATGAACTTTTCAAACCAAAATACTATTCCTTGTTGCTCAATAATCTTTTTCTAATAAAATCAGGATATTGAAGAGGCAGCTAGGTTGATTTATATGACAATGATTTTGATGCTTTGTGAAGTAGTAAATAAATTTTTTTTTTTTGCCAATTTGCATTGGCATTGGCTTCTTCTTTTATTTTGTGTCTTTGAAAATAGTTGCAGACATACACCAATATCCTAAAGTTCACAGAAACCTGTACTGGTTTTCTTTGCTACCATAACAATTACCACAAGCTTATCAACTAAACACAAAGCCCATTTATTAGCTCACAGTTCTGTACCTCAAAAGTCCAGACAGACTTGACTGGATCCTTTGCTTAGAGTCCTATAAGGCCAAAATCAAGTGTTAGGCATGTGGGGCCCAGGTAAAGATTCCTCTTCCAAGCTTATTTAGATTGTTTGAAAGACACACTTCCTTTTGTTGTAGAATGCAGGTCTCTTCTTCTTGCTGGCTGTTAGTCAAGGATTACTTACTTCCTGCAAGCTGTTCTCAGGTCTTTCCATGTGGCTCTCTTCAACAAAGTGAGGGCAGTGCTTCCAGTCCTGATCACATTTGAAAAACCTCTGCTTCCCCTATTGACATCAATCAGAGAAAATGCTGTCAGATGAAAAGTCATCTCATCATGGCTTATATTCACAGTCCTGGGTTTAGAGCAGGAAATCTTGGAGGGCCATTTTATTAATCAGACTGGCACAGAAAACAAAAATTTAAATTAAACTAGCTGATTTCACATAGTCAATGAAATTAGTTTATTGCAAAAGCATAAGACACAAATTTATTCAATTTTCGTATGAGCCAGAGACCTCAGAGAACCAAATTAAAAATAGTTCAGATTCTAATTGGAAAAGAAGCATTCATATTCTTTAACACAGCCTCTTACTTGATTAGAGCTTTCTCTTAAAATTAACATTCCCATTTATTAATTCAAGTAGATAGATTATTGAAGGAAATAATGGCACAATTAATTTTATAGCCTTGTTAGAATATTTCCTGAAACTGTGCCCTACACTTGTGCAACAATTGTCAAGAATACAAAGAAATGCTCTGATTGCATCACTTCGTATACTGATAGGTTTACTTGCAACCTGACCAGTAGTCTATTGCCAACACTTTTGTTAATTTTTTTATATTGTAAGTACATACACAAGTTATCAAAATTCATTTATCACAGTGCCTGGCACATAAATGTCCTCAATTCAGAATAGGTGACAAAGGGAAGGGACAAAGAGGGACAAAAAGGAAGGATGTAAAGAGAGAAGAAAAGATAAAGAAAAAAAATATATATTTTTTTGCTGCAAAAAGCTTTATTGTTTCCATCTGGTTCATGGCTTAGGAGAGGGCTCCTCTGTGGCTGCTGGGCTCCAGAGGCTCCTGGTCATGCTTGAGAGTGAGCCTTTCAAAGAGATACTCTCCCAATCCAGCCTGGGGACCAGCCAGCCTGTGGAGGTTGGTCAGGTGTTCGCCCATCTTCTTGATGAGTTTCACCTCCTCATCTAGGAAGTGGTTCTCCAGGAAATGAAGAAAGGAGGAAGAGGAAATAAGAGGGAAATAAATAACGAGGAAAGAAAGAAAAAGTTATAACATATTTTAACAGCTGAATAAGCTAATTTATTGTTACAGTCAATTCTGACAAAATTGAATACTCTTTCATAAAAATGGAAATATAGTATTAATTATAGAATCCCATATGTTCTGCATATGTGCTGCCTCTTAAATGAATTGTGATTGTTGCTTTAGTTATATATTCTAATTTTTACTTGTATTATGTATTTCAGTTTATAAAGAAACTTTATACACATTGGTTAACCATTTCACATTAATTCAGGCATTCTTTTTCTTATGCTGATGAGAAACTGGCTGAAATGTTGAAGCCCAGATAGCAAACCCAGGGACCTACTATGCCTAAGCTTGGTGTCCTAGAATAAATGTTAATGAAGTTTTTATTCTTACTCTTAACCACACAAAGTGGTAAAAGGTCAGACATGTTTAACTGGAGAACAGAAGTTCCGGTGGGAATTGGAAATACAGCTTCGGTGCCCAGAGCAGTGATCAGGAGTGACCGCCGTGATTTTGTATTTTGAAATTTCTGTTGCTGTCACGACGCTGATAAGTCTATCCTGGAGCAGAAAGATGTGGGTAATTTTTGTATATGATACACAGAAATAGAGGAAGGCAACAGTTTGGGTTTAAGGTTTACTGTTTGATACTCAGATTAAACTGCTTAGAAGAAAAATCCCTAAGGCAATTATCATTCTCCTTTCTCTTTAAACATATGTGAAGTAGGTTTAAAATGAGCTGAAAGAGAAAGGAAAGCAGGAAGCAAGAAGTGAGGAAACCTGTGAATACTGTACATCCTCCCAGCATAATCATACAAGGTGGGTCTTTTAATTTGAATTGATGTAAATAAATAAGAAACACCAATTAATGGTGTTCCCTACTTTCAGTTTCTTTTATGCAGTAGTAGCAGTACTTGTATCAGACAATATAGATTTCAAAACAAAAAAAGTAGCAAGACAAGGAAGGACATTACATAATGATAAAGGGTTCAATCCAACAAGATATAATCATTATAAATATCTATGCACCTGATATGGGGGTACCTAAATGTGTAAAACAAATACTAAAAGAATTAAAGAGGAAAGTAGACTACATTACATTTATTTTGGGAGACGTTAACAGACTACTCACATCAATAGACAGATCAACTAAACAGAAAATAAATAAGGAAACAGAGGCACTGAACAATACAATAGATCAGGTGAACTTAGCAGATATCTTCAGAACATTCCATCCAAAAGCAGCAGGATAAACTTTCTTCTCAAGTGTACATGGAATGTTCTCCATAATAGATCACATACTAGGCCACAAAAAGAGCCTCAGTAAATTCAGAAAAGCTTGAAATTGTATCAAGCAACTTCTCAGACCACAGTGGTATGAAACTAGAAATAAATTACACAAAGAAAACAAAAAGGCCTGCCAACACATGGAGGCTAAACAACAGGCTTCTGAATAATCAGTGGATCAATGACCAAATTAAAACAGTGATCAAGAAATATATGGAGACAAATAAAACAACAAATCAAGAGCCCAAAACCTGTGGGACACAATGAAGGCAGTTCTAAGAGGAATGTACATAGCACTACAGGCTTACCTTAAGAAACAAGAACAACCCCAAATAAACAGTCTAAATTCACAGTTTAAAAAACTATAAAAAGAAGAACGAATAATCCCAAAGTCAGTAGAAGGAGGGACATAATAAAGCTCAGAGCAGAAATAAACAAAATTGAGAATAATAAAACTATAGAATCAATGAAACCAGGAGCTGGTTCTTGGATAAAATAAACAAAATAGATAAACCACTATCCAGACTTATCAAGAAAAAAAGAGAGAGTATAAACACAGAAAACAAAATCAGAAACAAAAGAAATAATCACAATGGATACCATGGAAACACAAAGAATTATTAAAGAACGCTATGAAAAATTGTATGCCAATAAATTGGACAACCTAGAAGAAATGGACACTTTTCTAGAAAAATGCAACCTTCAAAGACTGACCCAGGAAGAAACTGGAAATCTGAACAGACCAATTACCAGCAATGAAATTGAACTGGTAATCAAAAAAACTACCTAAGAACAAAACAACTGGTCCAGATGGCTTAACGGCTGAATTTTATCAAACATTTAAAGAAGAGCTAATACCCATCCTTCTTTAAATATTCCAAAAAGAAGAAGAGGAGGGAATACTTCCAAACTCATTCTATGAGCCCAGCATCACGCTAATACCCAAATCAGACAGACACCACAAAAATAGAAAATTATGGACCAATATCCCTGATGAACATAAATGTAAAACTCCTCAACAAATATTAGCAAAACAAATTAAAAAATATATAAATAAGATCATCATGACCAAGTGGTATTTATTCCAGGGATGCAAGGATGGTACAATATTCATAAATCAATCAATATCATGCATCGCATCAACAGAAAGACGCACAAAAGTCACATGATCATCTTCATAAATGCCAAAAAAGCATTCAACAAAATTCAACATCGATTCATGATAAAAACTCTCAACAAAATGGGTATAGAGTGCAAATTCCTCAACATAATAAAGGCTATATACAACAAGCCCACAGCCAACATCATACTTAACAGCGAAAAGCTGAAAGCTTTTCCTCTAAGATCGGTAATAAGACAAGGATGCCCACTGTATCCACTCTTACTCAACATAGTACTGGAGGTCCTAGCCATGGCAATGAGACAACACAAAGAGATAAGACATCAAAACTGGTAAGGAAGAAGTAGAAGTCACTATTTGAAGATGACATGATAGTGTACATAGAAAACCCTAAAGTCTCCACCAAAAAGCTATTAGAACTAATAACTGAATTCAGCAATGTTGCAGGATACAAAATTAATAGACATAAATCTGTTGCATTCCTATATGCTAACAATAAATTAGTAGAAAGAGAAATCAGGAAAACAATTCCATTTATAATTACATCAAAAAGAATAAAATACCTAGGAATAAACCTAACCAAGGAGGTGAAAGACCTTTACTCTGAAAACTCTAAGACACTCATGAGAGAAATTAAAGACACCAATAAATGGAAATATATCCCATGCTCATAGATAGGAAGAATTAATATTGTCAAAATGTCCATCCTGCCCAAAGCAATTTAACATTCAGTGCAATTCCTATCAAAATACCAACAGCATTCTTCAATGAACTAGAGCAAATAGTTCTAAAATTCATATGGAAACACAAAAGACCCTGAATAGCCAAAGCAATCCTGAGACGGAAGAATAAAATTACACACCCCGACTTCAAGCTCTACTACAAAGCCACAGTAATCAAGACAATTTGGTACGGGCACAAGAACAGACCCACAGACCAATGGAACAGACTAGAAAGCCCAGATATATACCCAAGCATATGTGGTCAATTAATATATGATAAAGGATCCATGGATATACAATTGGAAAATGATAGCCTCTTCAACAACTGCTGTTGGCAAACTGGACAGCTACGTGCAAGAGAATGAAACTGGATTATAGTCTAACCCCATACACAAAAGTAAACTCGAAATGGATCAAAGACCTGATTTAAGTCATGAAACCGTAAAACTCTTGGAAGAAAACATAGGCAAAAATCTCTTTAATATCAACATGAGCAAGTTTTTCCTAAACACATCTCCTCGGGCAAGGGAAACAAAATAAAAAATGAACAACTGGGACTACATCATGCTAAATAGCTTCTGTACAGCAAAGACACCATCAGTAGAACCAAAAGGCATCCTACAGTATGGGAGAATATATTTGTAAATGACATATCTGACAAGGGGTTAACATCCAAAATATATAAAGAACTCACATGCCTCAATACCCCCCAAAAAAGTAACCCGATTAAAAAATGGGCAGAGAATCTGAACAGACACTTCCCCAAAGAAGAAATTCAGATGGCCAACAGGCACACTAAAAGATGCTCCACATCGCTGATTATCAGGGAAATGAAATTAAAACCACAATGAGGTATCACCTCACACCAGTTAGGATGGCCAACATCCAAAAGAAAGAAATAACAAAAGCTGGCAAGGATGTGGAGAATTGGGAACGCTGCTACATTTAATAATGTAGTTAACTGTTGAAGCACTGTTTTTTATATATGAAACCATCCAACAATATGAGTGGATCTAGAGGGCATTATGCTCAGTGAAATAAGCCAGATGGAGAAAGACAAATACCAAATGATTTCACTTATTTGTGTAGTATAACAACAAAGCAAAACAGAAGGAACAAAATAGCAAAATAGATTCATAGACACCAAGAATAGACTAGTGGTTACCAAGGGGGAGAGGTTAGGTAAGGTAGAGGTTGAGAGTGAAGGGGGTGAAGGGGCACAATAATTTGCAATTACAATGTAGGTTGGTCACAGGGATGGTTCTGTAATGTCTTACTACATTGATAGTGCCTGTACTAGAGGGGGTGATGCTTTAATAATATGGGCAGCTATTGAACCACTGTTTTGTATATTTGAAACCAACAAAAGATTGTATATCAATAATACTTTAATTTTAAAAAGTTCATTATTTTGATAATAAAAACAAGCATGTAAGTTTTGTATTCAGAGGCATATGAATGGGTCCATTTTTACAGAAATATATTTTCTAAACTTTTAGTTCATTTTTAATGACTTTGTAAACCGTATTGCCACCTAAAATAAAAAGACAAATGGCTTGAACAATAAAACATGGTCTATGAACACTTTTAATTGGTAATGCCTAAGTCTATGGAGAAGTAAAGAGGTTTGTAATGAGACATAATGTGGCTGTCAGAAAAGCTATCACAGACAGTTTTGCCCTTAAAGAAAGACTGAGATTTAATCACCCAAAGCTGCTTTTACAGCTACTGCCAAAGCATGTTAGCTTTGCCGTCAGGATGAGGATGCCTGTCAAGCCCGCAGTAAAGCAAACAGAATTGCTGCCAACGCGCTGCCTACAGACAACAGATGATCCTCATACGCCATTTATTTTACTTCTGCACATTTTGATCTTATGTTGTGTTATCTATAGAACATATTGAGCTTATATATCACTAAAAAAGGACTTCTAGTGGGAAAAGATTCCTGTTAACTTCAGAAAACAAAAAAGAAAATGCTTCTTCAGAGTTTATTTAAGCTATTAGTCACAATCTTGCTGCTGAATAAAGCAGATATTCATTTTGATCATATCAAAAGCTGCTACGTTTTAGAGGAACATAAAATATTTTGATTTGAAATGGGTAGGTGATAAAAAAGGCTCCCATGGTCTATAGTCAATCCTATATAGTTTCTCAATTTCTAATTCATTATCATCATGGTTATTCAATAATTGTGGGTAAATTTGTTTATTAAGTTAATTTATGAGCAATTATATGTTCTAATACTTACCCATACTGCAGGAATGCCATGCTAGAGACAGAGTTGACAAATGAGTATAAAGAGGGAGATTTTTCTCAGTATTAGAAAAATGGCTGTTTAAATTTAGGATTTTCCAAGGAATTTGTCCTCATACATTATTGTAACTATAGGAATAGAATTGTGTGAAACTTTGTCCAAGTAACTGCTGTAGAACTTATCTTTTTATCTGTTATGAATTTTTAAAATAGTAATTATAACAATAGTCACCTAGTATTAGCAGTTACAATGTGTTCATTACAATAGATCTTTGATAGGCCATCTCACTTAATTTGCACAGTGATTATAATAAGCATATATTACTCTTTGATTTTCTAAATTAAGAAAGTCTTACTCAGAGATGTAAGTAATTTCCTCGAGGTCACATAGCTAGTAAATTATTAAGTAGACATAAGTAAATCATTATAATAAATGATTAAGCCACGATTTATACACAGGTCTGTCCATTTTTTAAGCTTACGATTTTTTGCTTTACACACCACACATTCTTCTAACTCTTATGGCAGAGATTGTTTTCTTACCACTTTTCCACCACTTTTCAGAAAAAAACAAATAAGATTATGGTACCTATACACTAAATACATTGTCTTAACTCATATTGCTTTAGGTCGATAAGTCACTGAAGTGGGTTGCGTTGGGAAGAAACATTGAAAATCTGTTTAGTTAATGAATGAAGTACTTTAAGATCATTCTTGAAGTTGGCTTCACATCTCAAGAGTCTAAGGAGACTTCTGGCTGACTTTGTATTGAAGGTGCTGAACCTTAACAATAGTATTAAGCCTCTTACTTCTTCTTTTTTCATAATTCCTGAAAGGAGCCTCTGTGTTCCTAAGTGCTAGTTCCTAAGGCTGCCAGATCACCTTTGAGACAGCCCTGTCTGGCTCCACTAGGAATAGGTCACGGTGTTAAAGCAGCAATTGCCAGGGGGTTTTCCCCAGGGATTTTCCCTGCCTGTCAGCTCCAACCTTGGGCATCCACATCTACTTCCATGCAACCAGCTGTCATCTTTATTTACAAAGATGAGTCTGCAATGAGTCCCTCATTCATTATCCTACTTTTTATCATTTTCTCCTTTGTCTTGCTAACTTATTTACCTTATCTATTTCATTTTTCTTTCTCTTATTCCTTCTGTTGGTATTGTTTGGACCTTCATTCTCTCTCCCATTAAAAACTGTCTACAAATGAAAATGGGGAATGATTAATAAAGGGGACTTCCCATGAAGCCCATGAAAATTTTAAAATACGAATCTGTCTGACTTGACAAGGAAAAAAATCTGTAATGAAAAATTTCATTCTTTACACATATAGAATATAGAATTTTAATTTTGTAGACTTTCAGTTCAAGTATGTAAAGCTAAGACTGAATCATTATATTGATGAATAACTCTTCAGGGAAACACATATCAAAACCAAATAAATCTCTGCTTAAATATTTTCCTTATTGTGGTAAAATTGGTATATAACCTTACGTAAGTTTCAGGTATACAAAATTATAATTTGACATCCATGTTCACTACAAAGTGATTGCTAAAAGTCTAGATACCATCTTTCACTTTATATTTGACCCCTTTTAAACTTTTTTGACCACCCCTAACTCCCTTCTCCTCTGGTAACCATCAATCTTTTCTTTGTATCTATGAGTTTTGTTTTGTATTGTTTTGTGTATTTATTTGTTTTGGTTTTTTTTAGATTCCACATAGGAGTGAAATCATATGGTATATGTCTTTCTCTGACTTATTTCACTTATAATACCCACAAGGTATATCTATGCTGTCACACGTGGAAAGCTTCCATTCTTCTTTATGACTGAGTAGTATTCCATTGTATATATCCACATCCTTTTTATCACATTCCCTTTATCTACTCCTCTATCAACAGACATTTAGATTGCTTCTATATTGGGCACATATTGACTGTAGAAATTGATGCTTTATTATGCTATTTCATTTTTTCCCACATAGAATCTGTGAAGTGTGAAATTACATTTTTTAATATTCCAAGAATTTTCCAACAGTCCAATATTTGCCTGAAGCCAAGGAGGATTCACATCTTTCGGTCTGTCTGGGAACTGTGATAGTAGGCCCTCTGTGATCTTCAGATATGAGGTCTTTGTGATTAAGGGAAAGGGGAGAATGTGTTTGAAATACATTATAAATCGAATTGAGTGCCCCAAGAAATACATGTGGAAGACCTAATCCCCAGTACTTCAGAATGCGACCTTAATTGAGAATAGGGTCTTTGAAGATTTAACTAGGCTCAGATGATTTTGGAATGGACCCTAATCCAATATGACTGGTATTCTTACCAAAAGGGGAACTTGGGCACAGAGAGGAACACAATGTGAGGACACACAAGAAGAATACCTTGTGAAGAGTAGGATTCGGATGGAGTGTCTATGAGCCAGGGAACATCTGATACTGTCAGAAGTTAGGAGAGAGCCCTGGATCACACCCTTTCTTGGTGATTTCAGAGGGCACATAGTCCTGTTGACACCTTGACTTTGGACTTCAAAAAAAGGTTTAGTAACTATACTTTTCACACTTTTCCAAAAAATTGAAGAGAAGGAAACTTTTCCAAACTCATGTTACAAGGCCAGGGTTACCTGATACAAAAAAACAGACAAGGACATCAGAAAAATACAGAATTATAGGCCAATATCCTTGATGAACATAGATAAAAAATTCTCAACAAAATATCTCACAAACTGAGTATAACAATCCATTAAGAAAATCGTGAAGTATGATCAAGTGGGATGTAAGGAAAGTTCAACAGTCACAAATCTATCAACATCATATAACACATTAATAAAATGAAGGGTAAAAATCATATCATCTCAATAGTTATAGAAAAAGCATTTGACAAAATTCAACATCTATTTATGATAATATCTCCCATCCATGTGGGTATAGAAGGAATATACCTCAACAAAATAAGGACCATATAGGACAAACCAACACCAACAGCTAACATCCTTGTCAACAACGAAAAACTAAAAGCTTTTCCTTGAAGATTAGGAAAAAGCAAGGATGTCCACTCTTTCCTTGTGTCCTGCACATTCCAGTTCTTAGCTCAGAGCAGCTGTTCACTAAATGCTTGCAGATGAACCATAAACCGATTTTTTAAAAGAGTAACATACAGATATATTTATTGAAGTTGAAAGGCAGGACATAAAAAGGGGAAGCTCTTAGGGCATAGTCAGGCAAAGTATTTTTAGCTCAACAAATGGCTTTTGGGATCATGAAGAAAATGTAAGGGACTTGACTAAGTAGGACAGTGGCTGCATGAAAATTAGAACTGCAATCTCAGTCATCTAACCATTTATTGTTAAAGCAATATAAAAAATGCTTAAAAAAATGAATTAACATCATGTTCCTTTTAAGAAAAGCAGTCTAATATTTATTATTATCTAATCTGATGGTCTCAAACTAAGCTTATACCCAAACGGAGTCAGTGTTTCATCACCAACATCCTTGTGTTGCATGTATCAACATACTAAGTCCTTCTCATATAGTGATATCCTCTTTTTTTCCTAATATATTATCAAGGCTTCCACCATTTGCAAAACTTGATTTAATGGTTTTTAAGGATAGCATGTACTTTGTGCTATTTGTAAATTGTTTGTCTGAAGTTAGTTATGAAGCAGGCCAATAATGGTATAAATTTGTAAGTGGAGGTTGGGAGCAGCCCATATATAATAGGGCCGTCTGTTTAAGATACTTTTCAAGTAAGGTTTTAATGGGACTTCTCTTTGAGCACAGTAAGAGTACCTCACCTAGACCTCTGTCTTCTCTTCATCTTCATAACCACCAGGAAAAGCTTAACAGTTAGTCATATTTCAGGCTGTTCTCTGCCCTGGAAAGTCTTGCTGTTACTTTCAAACACAGGCTGAGGGGTGGGGAAATGTGGTGCCTGAGGGAAAATTCTATAACTTTCAGAAGAAAGATCACGAGCAATAGCAGTTTGATAGGAAAACCTGTGCCAGCACTTGACTGATCTAGTGTTTTACACGGCCCCAAGTTCAAAGAAAATAGAGGGAGGAAAAAGGAACACACTGTAGATTTTAATTGTTTCTCCAGCAGCTACTTCATGAACAGGAGCTATAAAAGTTTATCATCTGCAAAGTTTTCCTTTCACTGAAGTGTAAACCCCACTGTACATGACGATATCTTCCAAGTCACTGGCTCCAAAGTGTTTGAAAGTGAAGGAAGTGTAGTGAGGAGCACAGTGCTTTGCATGGGGCCCATCGGAGTGTTTCAGAAACTCTGCTTCTACCAACAACCACCCTCAAGGGGCCGAGGATGCTTAAATTTGTACTGAGAACATCTGTGACTTCCATCCTAATGCTTCCTACAAGAGAGTCAAACAAAAGTGCATCTGTAAGAAGAGAGTCTAAAAAAACCAGATGGCACTTAAAAGTCAGGACATAGGCAAATCCAAAGTTGAATTAAAATATCACTAGTTAGGATGAGCTGTTCCATTTCTTTTTCCATTTGTGATGGAGTCATAGGGATGTATAATAACTATTTGAGAACAGTTTTGTCAAAATTAGCCATTTAACAAAATTCAGTTACTTAACAAAAACTTTAAAAGTATACTATGGGATTGTAGGGCCCTATGCTGGTGCAGTTCTCTATGGAATGGGAGACTAAACTACCTCGTCAGCTGGAAGTTGAAACCTTATTATTGCCATAAAGCACAATTAGAGCATGTCTGAGGCAAAACTGTAGTAGTAATTGTAGTAGTACTAATAACAGGAGTAACTATGATTACTACTATTCATTAAGTAACCATCATAAGCCAAATATTGTGATTTGTCATTCATATCATTTAAATCTAATTCAGATATTAAATAAATAGTGACAGATGCATCCCACTTCCTCAGCTTGGGGTATAATCAATTTGTCACTCCACTATGGTACCCCAAATCCTCACAGTGCCCAGATTAGCATCAAAACTGATTTCTCATGACTTAATCCTCTACTACGGCACTTTGCATTTAAGCTGGCATGCAGGTAGGTTGACTTTATTCTTCTAGCTCTCCAGGGATGCAGGCAGACACGAACTGCCAAAGCATTTCTCACCTTGGTTTGAAGGACACAAAAACTGCACAAATACTACACCATCATCTCCCCCAAAGATAAAGCAGAAGATCAGCAGGCTTGTGACAAGATACCACCCTAAGGAGACTAGTATGTCAAGTTAAAGTCAGCCTCCAAAATATGGCAGCCCTTCAAGGACGGAGCCCTAGCTCCGGCAAATCTGGTTGGCTGAGCTACATGCTGTAAAAGTCCCTCAGAGATGGACTCTAATGCGACACCTCCTGCTTTTACTAATTCTGGCAGAGGTCAGGTTCACCTCTCTCATCTCCTCATCTGGTTTTCTCCCAGTGGTGTGGCTGCCATCACTGAAACCTGGGCACAAACCTCAGCTGCAAGGGGAGGGCCTGGCTATAGAGAGATTAGTTAAGTGAAGTGTCCTGTATATTCTGGGAGAAAAACAAGATCTTTAGACCTGGTTCCTGATTGGTGTCATATACAGCTGCTTCTCGGGTTAATATTGATGTTCAGTGAACCATAATATTTTTTCCTTATTTGAGAAACTAAAACAAATTGTTATTTTCCAAATTTTTATTTAGTCAGTTTAAAATAGGTTATATAGTAATAACAAAAATCCAATGCCTAAGAAACAGTATTATCACTTTTTTGTATGCTAATAAAGATAAAATAGTGAAATCTATCCCACTTTTTATAATAATAATAAATTAACTCAGTGTTTTCAGATGCCCTTGGGACAGTGAAGACTTCAAAAACTCAGAGTTTGTCACTTTGATCTCAGGCAGGGGCAGGCGCATAGAGGCAGAGCTGATAGTTACCTAGTGCTTGCAGTCTGAAATATGTCACAGACACCGACTGGCTCCATCCGGCAATACCTTGCCTATTAAGCAAAGCTCTTTTGTTGCCAGGATCACAAATCCAACACAAACTCGCAAGCAAAGGGAAGGAGTTTATTGCCTCATTAGCAAAGGATCTATCGGGCACAACATCCAGATTCACAAACATGCCATTGATTTCTCTGTCTCTGTTGTGTCTGTCTGTCTGTCTCTCTCTCACACTCATACACACACATTGCCATATACAAATTCATGCAGACAGCCAAACACACATCTTAATGCCCCAGCAATGTTCCTGCTTGCTGTTCCATTCAGTTCTCCTGCAGACAACTTTACTCAACACAGCCAGGCAAGGTGACCCAGACACCTTGAGTCACATCCTTCCAAGGTTATAAATCTCTTTGGGGAAAAATAATCTCTTTTACATCCATTTAAATTTCTTACAAGATGCTGACTTTAAACAAGCTCCCTCCTACAGGATCTATATTTAAGGAACTGTAGAGAGCAAATTAGAGAAAGTTACAAGACAACCTTAAGAAAAAAAAAGGTTGTTTGAACTATCTTGTGTTGGGCTGTAGGTAGTTGCTGCCTGAGGAAGAGGATGTATTAAAAAAATAGGAAAGCGGTTGGAAAGCTGCTCTTAGTTCTCTTTGCGGTTGCCTTTGGGTTTGCAATGCCTGACCATCCTGCTGGGGATGGTGCTAACTCAAACTGTTGTGTAGGACACCTAGGAGAGTATCGCTGGGGAAGCCAGGACATCTTGGCTGGAAGAGGTTAGAGGTGATCCTTTTCCAGGGAGATAGGCTCCAACAGCTACTTCCCATCCCCCACTGCCAAAAGACAGCAAATGGTGGGTGATTTCAGTAAAAGGAAGACTTCTTCCTAGTGTTGTTTCTCCCTGACTATTCTACAAACTTGGCATTTCCTTGTGAAAGTTTGAACACACTTCTACAAAAAGTCTATGGTTACATTCATAGACTTTGAGGTTACAGTCTTTCTATAGATCAGTTTGGGGCACATAGACATTAATGTAAATAGATTCTTGTACCCATGAACCAGGTATATCTATCTATTTAAGTCTTCTTTAAATTTTACCAGTAATGTTTACAGTTTCTTGTACAATTTTTGTCATACTTCATTGTTCTCAAGTGTTATGGTACTTTTTTAAATTTCAAATTTCTGATTGTTGGTAACTACTACATATAAAGTCAACAGAATTTGCTACATTGATTTTCTATCCTGCAAACCTTTAAAACTCAACTTGTTAGTTCAAGTAGCTTTTTTGTAGGTTTGTATATATTGACCATTATATCTTTGTTTTTTGTCATTTTCTACATAAAAAGATCGTATGGCCTATGAATAAAGGCAGACGAAATGATTCCTTTCCAATCTGGATGCATTTTTTAACAATTGTTTAAAATTACTTAGTTTTTAAGGTTTTCATTATGGTAATACTTAGTATGAAATCTACCTTTTTAACAAACCGTAAGTGTACAATAAATTATTGTTATTTTAGGCACTGTGTTGTACAACAGATCTCTAGAACTTGCATAACTAAAGATCTTGCATAACTGAAACTTTATTCCCAGTGAACAACTCCTGATTCCCCTCTCCTCCTAAGCCACTAGCAACCTCCATTCTACTTCCTATTTCTATGAGTTGGACTATTTTAGATATCTCATATAAGCAGAATTATGTAGTATTTGTCCTTCTGTGACTGGCTTATTTCACTTAGCATAATATCCTCCAGGTTCATCCATGTTGTTGCATATGGGAAGACCCCCTTCTTTCTTTAAAGATGAATAATATTCCATTGCATGTATTAACCATATTTTCTTTATCCATTCATCCACTGATGAACATATAGGTTGTTTCCATATATCTTGACTATTGTAAACAAACATGGTAAAGCAGGTATCTCTTAGAGATCCTGATTTCAGTCTTTTGGATATATATCTGGAAGTGGGATTGTTGGATCATATGATACTTCTGTTTTTAATTTTTTGAGGATCTTCCATTCTGTTCTCCAAAATGACAGTACCATTTTACATTCCATTAGCCATGTACAAGTATTCTGGCTTCTCCACATATTTGTCAATACTTGCTATCTTTCGTTTTTTTGATAACAGTTATCCTAACATGTGTGAGGTGACACCTCATTATTGTGGGTTTGATATACATTTCCCTGATTATTAGCGAAGTTGAGCACCTTTTCATGGGTCTGCTAGTCATTTGTATGTTTTCTTTGGGAAATATCTATTCAAGTTCACTGAACACTTTTGAATCTGCTTACTTCTCTATTATTGAGTCTTAGTAGTGTATTATGTATCTTGGATCTTAACTCCTCAGAGATACAGGGTTTCCATTCTTTAGGTTCCTTTTGATTTTGCTGATTGTTGCCTTTGCTGTGCAGAAGCTTTTAAACTTGGTGTAGTTTCACTTGCCTATTTTTCTTTTGTTGCCTGTGATTTTAGTATCATATCCAAGACCAGTGTCACAGAGCTTACTGCCCATGTTTTCTTCTAGTTTAACAGTTTCAGGACTTCCATTTAAGTCCTTCATTCATTTTGAGTTGGTATTTGTGTATGGTATAAGATAACAGTTGAGCTTCATTCTTTTACCCGTAGCTGTCCAGGTTTCCTCTCCTCATTTGTTGCGCACACTCTCCTTTCCCACTGATTTATAGGCTAACAACCAAGAATACCCTTGGCTTTCGTGTCCTTGGCTTTCTTGTCAAAGAATGGTGAACCTTAAATGCAAGGGTTTATATCTGAATTCTTCTGTTCAATTGTCTACATGTCTTTAGACTTTTGACTACTGTATCCCAGTACCATACTCTTTTGACTACCATACCTTTGTTATATATTTTGAAATTGGGAAGTATGGTAACTCCAGCTTGTTCTTCTCTCTCAGGATTGCTTTAATTGTTTGGGATCCTTTTTGGTTCCATATGAATTTTAGGATTATTTTTTCTATTTCTGTAAAAAATGATATTGGTATTTTGATTCTTAATCTTGGCTTATTGTGCTGGCTAAATATACCAGTTCAATGTTAAATAGAAATTTTGAAAGAAGATATCTTTGACTTGCTTTTAATTTTAGGGGAAGCACTGAGTTCTTCACCATTGAATGGTGTTAGTTGATGGTTGTTGTTGATGCTGTTTATGAGGTTCAAGAAGTTCCCTTCTATTCCTAGTTTTCAGGGAGTTTTTTTAAAAAAAGACTTTGGATTTTGATAAATAACTTCTGGATTTATTGAGATGATCAGTTTTTCTGCTTAAGTTTATTAATATGGTGGATTACACTGACTTATTTTGGAATATTAAGCCATTATTAATGGAAAGCCCTACTTAATCATGATGTAATATCCTTTTTATATATTAATAGATCCCTTCCCTACTTTTATTCTGTTCTTTTTGGTACAACTATCAGTTTGATATTGAACTTTTTGGATTAGTATTTTAATTTTCTTAATTTTTTATACTATGATAATACGTTTGTGTTCTTTTTTTTTGGAAGAGATCCTTTATTGTAATTTCCAACCCTAAAATAGGGTATTAAAAAAAATACATCTATCTTACTTTTAACTTCTAAGAACTCTTTGATTATTACCTTTTTAAAAAGTATCTGTATTTTTCCTGTTGAAATTCTATTCTGTTCCCTGCATTGTTTATATTTTCTGTGTGTTCCTGTGCTATTTATTTTGTTACAGTATTTCACAGTGGAGAGTTTTCTCAAATGTCTGATAATCATTTATGGTCTGTTTATATTTAATAACAAGGTTATTAAGCCGATTGATGGTGTCTGTGCATGGGAGGACCTTGGGAACTGGTCTACTTGACCGGAAACTCTCGTACATTGTTGAGTTACACTTAAATATTAATAATCACATACTTTTCTTCCAGAGCTGTTCAATTTCCTGAGGAAATAAATCCTCTAATTTCATGTTGAAAAGTAAATTCTGATCTACCAGAAACTTCAGGTCCAAGTGGCACAGGCAGCAGGATACTGACACCTGAGTCTCCCAATTCAATATGTAAGCTTCACATAGTCGTCATGTTCTGGCATGTTCTCCTTAGTTCAAGTGTTGTGCTTCATGTTCCCTTGACTGGAGTATCTCTTGTTCACTCTCTTCAGTGGAGAAACCTTAATATCCCTGCCAAACTTAGGTAGGGACAGGTGCCTACCTGGAATGGTTATCTGGGGAGGCCATGGTTCCCTACTGGTCTAACTGAATTTTCTTGGATTTAAAACAATTCCTTTTTTGAGTTCATCCTTTACCTTCAGGAAGTTTTATTAAAATCATCACAGCTACATCTTAGAACTAAAGCAATATTAAGATTATTGACTTACAATTTTTCTATTGATCTTATCCTGAAACTGAAGGTAGAAGGTGTATTATGATTAGCAGTTATTTACTGAGACTTGTCTCCCTTTTCCACACAATCATTAAGCTAATTCCACAGTTTTCCTTGGATACTCCCTTACTGCCAGGGAAGATAGCATTTATGTTTTCAGGTTTAGTGAACTTAGGAATTTAACCTTCAATCTCAGTCCTTCTGAACTTTTACTTTATTTCTTAATAGTGTCAGAATTCATCAAAAGTAGGACTACTTTTCTTCATACAAACCTATAAAAATTACTTAAATTTACATAATGCTTTATAGATCTCAACACATTTTTCTTTCTTTGATTGGTCTCCAAGTACCAGATCTCTGAGGTTCACCCTCCTCCTTTGGAACTTCCAGGTGCCTGAAAGGGACACCAACTCCCTCAGTACATAGGGTGCCTTCCCAGCCCAGAGATCATTTCAACAGCTCACCTGGCACTGGTTCTCCCTCTAGCCCCACACTTATAAAGAATCTCTAAGATCATATCAATTATTCCCCTGATTTCTCCAGTGGGCCTTGAGACACACTGATAATATGCTGGGAATGTGTAAATTCATGTGTAAATACCAGAAGTGCCATTTTCATTTCAAATACTTGTGATAACTGTCCTCACAAATACAGCTTTCACTACTTGTAGCCAAGAGTCTTTGGGAATAATTTGTTCCTCAGGAACTTAAGTTGCCAATGACAAAGTGATACATTTTGATTCAGATTTCACTAAGGCAAGCAATAAATTGAAAATATGCTATTTCACCACATTACCTGGGAATAGTTCACAACCATATTGTGGAGCTTTGAAAACTGATGTCCCTTTTCAGTCATTTCAGCTTTTCTATAAGCTAATGATATCTAGTTGATAAAATGAAAAAGTGTAATTTAAATTTTATTGTACAAGATTAACTTTTGTGGACATATACATCAAAAACAAGTTTTTAAAAATTGAAAGTGGCAAAGTCACATAAACAGTAAAAAGCCCAGAAATGGCTGATTTCAGACAAAGCTGGATACAGTACCAGAAATAGTGCATGTCATCAAAGACCTAGTTTCTTTCCAGGTCTTAATATCTCTTCTGTAGTGAAAGTGTGACCCTTGAGGTTCACACAGACAAAGTCACTAGTTACTGTGCTCAGACCCCAGTGGAAGCTTCCTTTCATCTCCTGAGATGTGACTGGAGTATGCCCTCATCCCTGAATTCGTCACTACTGCCAATGTAGTGAGCCATCCCTGGGGACAGAACCTACTTACTTAAAGAGCATTTTTTAGACTGCAAATGATGTTTTATTTGTGGATTATAAAGTCAATACATCAGTTTTCTACACCACTTTAAAAAATTGTATACTAAAAAAGAATAAAAAGGAAATTATCATTGTGCATCACACTTCAGAACAGTAACTTATATTTTCTGAAACTTCTTTTGTTTCATATGTGTGTGTGTAAATAAATTTTATTGTTCTTCCTTAGGACATGGTACACAAAGTTGGAACACAAGAGGTGGACAGAGAAAAGATCAGATCAGCGTGCTCTTTGAAAGGTGTAATGGATATGTGAAACAATTACAGAACTACTATATGATATTTATCACCTATTGCATTTATAATCCTTTCTAAAGAAAAAGCAGTGACAGTTTGATAAATATTTACTCTTTTGAAACTAGTTATTTTACTGTTATTTTTTAAACAAATTATTCTGAAAGCAATTCATTGCTTTCCTCTGTATTAAATGAAATACTATGTATAAAATAACCAGCATATTCTTCAGGTAAGCAAAGAGACTAAGAGACAGGAAGAAAATACTATTAGTGCTTTCAAAAGAATGGGTGTTTTTATAAACAACACAATACTCTAACTACCTGTCTTGGATCAGAGGCAGCCTGACATAAAGGAGGTCTATGTCCTGAATAAAGGGCAAGATTTATCTCAGAACAGAAGGCCTGGGTCACCCTAGATGTAGATGTTAAAAAGCGCAGCTATATGGATTGAACATTCAGGAACAGGATTAAGGGAGATTGTTATATCACAGAAATCAATAGAGCATGTAGAACTTGACTTTTATTTTCAATGTATGAGTAAAATAGAATTTTGCATTTTAAAAATCACTGTAAAGTTTAAAGGGATTTATTTTTTGCTGCTGTTTTGAATTATTTTCAGTTCCAATATGATCTAGACTGTATTCACCAAGGAAGCTTAACTGAATAGGGCAGAACATCCCCATAAGAACATCAACTGAGCTCCAGAGCATTTGTTTGTTTATCAGATTATATGTAATGCATTTCATGCTTACTCAGAACTTGTACATATTTTTCATAAAACAAAACTAAATCAGAAAATTTAAAAACTTGTTGTTAGCCACACTCCTCAGGAAGCAATCATGGTGAACCTGAAATGCCAAGGGATAGAAAACCTTGTAATGGGTGGGTGAAATTTTAAAGGGTACACTGTGTTTTCAGCCTCAACATTCTCTTATGAAATATTTTCTTATAAGAAATTCCTTTAAAATATATTTCAAATATCAAAAAGGAAAACTATAATCACCAAGGAAAATCAATATATAGAAAAAGGAATGAATTAAGCTGTGAGTATTTCAGAAACATTTGGACTAAAGGCATAGTTTGAATTCAGTCTTAGAGAATGGGTGATCTATGAATGTGGATATAATATTTTATTCTCCATTCTTGGATGTGCAAAAAATGTAAAGTTATTGTATTCAGATTAAATGGGATACAGGACTGTAGTCCCTTGAATATATCTGACTACTTCTTCCATGCCAAGCTGAACAGAAGAATCTTTGCTTAGCCTAGGACAGGACACGTTAGTCTCTCTTCCCCTGATGTAGCAGAAATCGAGTCATTGTTTTAGGAGATTTTTATACCTGTCCTGACATTTCAACCAGTAGGTGCTACGTGCCAGTCTCTCCCCTCGCACTCTCGAGCTTCCCCCTCTCTCTTTTACTCTTTTCTTTTATTTGCAGGATAGTATTCTTCTCTCTCCTCAGCCAGATCACGAATCCCACCAGGATTTTGGCTTCTGGGAAATAACAAAATGAAAAAAAAAAACCCGAACAAACTAAAGCCAGGAAAACAAGAAGTCTATGAACAATGTCTACTTTCTGTCTGGGGAAAAGAAATTCCCTCTTGTCAAAGTCAAGCAAAGTTCTGTTGCTTACATTAGCTATATGTAGAATATAGAAATATAGAATATAAACCTACATTTAAAAAGAAAATCAATATCTCCAGAAATGCTATATGTGAAGAGAGATTTGTAGGGAAGTTGGGAAGTGGAACACACATCTAAAAGATTGGCTGGACAACTATGGTTAAGATACAATTAACAAATAAATTTTCTATAATTCCAGTTTTTAATAAAACATATGGAATGCTCTAAATTAAAATTAAAGTTGAGAATATTTCAAGAAGAGTTTTTATATATAAAATTATATATACATTTGTATATAAAAATCTGTATAGAAAAGGTATTGAGAAGCTTCCTGGGATTTGAGCTGAGGTATGACCTAATCAAAGCAATGCTTTGGGAAAAATAATTCCAGGTTAGAAGGTGGCATAGATTGAGGGAGGGAAATGTGAAAAGAAGGAAGACTCAGTGGACAGTCAAGAAGAATCATAACCAAGGGGTGTATTTTTCTGAGTGTTCCTTTTATAATAATTGGTGCATGTGGGAATTTATTGTAAATGAATATGCCATTGAGCTAATTGAATTTTTAGAAGTGCTAAGATAGCAAAGGAAAAAGTTATAAAAAAGAAGATGGCATTGAGAAAGCATTCAGAATGCAGGCAAGGTCTTAGGGTTAGGCTGGAGGATATGATCAACTATTCATAAAGAATTTAAAAGTATAAAGCATATCGTACATCATTCATTATTTTGATAACAGCAAGAAAACACAGAGGTCAACATTCTGAAATCCCACTGCCTAGACATTTTATAAATAAGCTAAGCAACACAAAAATCTCCATGTAATGAATTATCCTCAAATGCTGGCACCACTTGGCATATAGAAAAGTGAATACATTTCCACTTTTTGTGATTTCTTTTAAGAGAATAGTTTGTTGTTATACTAGTGGTATTCCCTACGCTCAGAACTATTTTGTCCTTATTAAGAATGTGGAGGTTTAGGAGTTTCCTTTTAAGAGAAGCTTTAGCATTTCCAGATTTTCAGAGAATAAATGATTCTTTATATCTAGATCCAAATGTCCAAAAAATGTTTATATATATTTTAAATTATCATGATAAAGAATGTTTTAGTTACTAGTAGTGTGTGTGTGTGTGTTTAAGGAACGATCTATGAAGCCTCATTGCTACTGTCAGCTCTGTTACAAATTATCTGTGCTTATTTTATAATAATTATATCTTTTCTAAAACAAAAGGTTCAAGATACAAACAGAAGTCAGAAACAAGCTGACATCAGATATGTTCGGGAAATTCATTGCCTACATTCTGAATGCCTCCTTAACACCATCTTCCTTTTTATAACTCTTTCCTTTGCTAGTACTCATAGTGATATTTGCTTTATAATAATTTCTGACATTAAAAAAACTCAGGAGACTTCACATAATAGTGTAGATATCTGGCCTCTGGAACTGAACACGAGTTAGGCAAGTTATTTTGCGTCTGCTACATTTGTATCATAACTGCCTGAATCTAAGTAACTTGGACAGTATTTATGTCAGTGAAAGGAAATTTACAGCATTAAAGAAAAGGAACGTACCTTTGTAAAAGGTTTAGACTTTGCTTCTACTAATCTGTTATTTGGAACAAGTTCCAAATGGCAATCCAAGTTACAAAAAAGTCAAAGATAACAACAAGAAAATTTGATTTCAAAGCATTCCTAATGCTACCACACAATATGCCTGAATAACATAATGAAAAAAAATTATTTCAGTCTTTTGCTGTCTAAATTTAATACCATTAATATGTCTATCAGCAGCGTAAATCAGTGGAATAAAATTTACAACCCCTTTTCTGCATATCATGCACCATCAACAGATGGTACATTAATTGCATCTGGTCACTAATAATCTATTTTGAGAATAGTTTCAGTGTCTATCATTGATTTCTCTTGGATATTTTTTTACTCTTCTTCTTCTTTTGGGTCAGGGTCTTCCTTGGAAATGTGTTTCAAAACTATTATGAAAAAATTTAAAAGGAAATTCATTGTAGATGGCACATGTAGTATAGTATATATCTCTAAAAAAGATGTCAGAATGAACAGCACTTTAATAAATGACATTAGGAAAAATTACCACAACTCTGTTGTTTTTTCAGTCTGCCATGCGTTCTGAAAAGAACTTGGCATTTTTAAAATTATTATCATTTTTCTTATTTTGCTATTATTAATATACAATTACATGATCAACATTATGATTACTAGACTCCCCATATTATCGAGTCCCCACCACATACCTCCATTTCAGTCACTGTACATCAGCATAGAAGGATGTTATAGAATCACTACTTGTCTTCCCTGTGTTATACTGTCTTCCTCATATACCCCTACCCCATCCCCACCACCACCCCTGCTACATTATGTGTGCTAATTGTAATAGCCCTTTTTCCCCCTTATCGCTCCCTTCCCACCCATCTTCCCCAGTCCCTCTCCCTTTGGTAACTGTTAGTCCATTCTTGGGTTCTGTGAGTCTGCTGCTGTTTTCTTCCTTCAGTTTTTTCTTTGTTCTTATACTCCACTTATGAGTGAAATCATTTGGTACTTGTCTTTCTCTGCCTGGCTTATTTCACTGAGCATAATACCCTTTAGCTCCATCCATGTTGTTGCAAATGGTAGGATTTGTTTTCTTCTTATGGCTGAATAATATTCCATTGCGTATATATACCACATCTTCTTTATCCATTCATCTACTGATGGACACTTAGGTTGTTTCCATTTCTTGGCTACTGTAAATAGGGCTGCCATAACATAGGGATGAATATATCTTTTTCAAACTGGGCTGCTGCATTCTTAGGGTAAATTCCTGGAAGTGGAATTCCTAGGTCAAATGGCATTTCTATTTTGAGGTTTTTGAGGAACCTCCATAGTGCTTTCCAGAATGGTTGTACTAATTTACATTCCCACCAGCACTGTAGGAGGGTTCCCCTTTCTCCACATCCTCACCAACATTTGTTGTTGTTTGTCTTTTGGATGGCGGCCATCCTAACTGGTGTGAGGTGATATCTCATTGTGGTTTTAATTTGCATTTTTCTGATGACTAGCAATATGGAGCATCTTTCCATGTGCCTGTTGGCCATCTGAACTCCTTCTTTGGAGAAGTGTCTGTTTAGCTCCTTTGCCCATTTTTTAATTGTCTTATTTGATTTTTGTTTGTTGAGGTGCGTGAGTTCTTTATATAATTTGGATGTCAACTCTTTATCAGATATGTCATTTATGAATATATTCTTCCATAGTGTAGGATATCTTTCTCTACTGATGGTATCCCTTGCTGTACAGAAGCTTTTTAGTTTGATATAGTCCCATTCATTCATTTTGGCTTTTGTTTCCCTTGCCTGGTGAGACATGTTCATGAAGAAGTTGCTCATGTTTATGTCCAAGAGATTTTTGCCTATGTTTTTTTCTAAGTTTTAGGGTTTCATATCTTACATTCAGGTCTTTGTCCATTTTGAGTTTACTTTTGTGTATGTGGTTAGACCGTAATCCAGTTTCATTCTCTTACATGTAGCTGTCCAGTTTTGCCAACACCAGCTGTTGAAGAGGCTGTCATTTCCCCATTGTATATCCATGGCTCTTTATCGTATATTAATTGACCATATATGCTTGGGTTTATATCTGGGCTCTCTATTCTGTTCCACTGGTCTATGGGTCTGTTCTTGTGCCAATACCAAATTGTCTTGATTACTGTGGCTTTGTAGTAGAGCTTGAAGTCGGGGAGCATAATTCCCCCTGCATTATTCTTCCTACTCAGGATTGCTTTGGCTATTTGGGGTCTTTTGTGTTTCTGTATGAATTTTAGAACTATTTGCTCTAGTTCATTGAAGAAGCTATTGGTATTTTGCTAAGGATTGCATTGAATCTGTAGATTGCTTTAGGCAGGATGGCCATTTTCACAATATTAATTCTTCCTAGCCAAGAGCATGGGATGAATTTCCATTTATTAGTGTCCTCTTTAATTTCTCTTAAGAGTGTCTAGTAGTTTTCAGGGTATAGGTCTTTCAAATCCTTGGTTAGGTTTATTCCACGGTATTTTATTCTTTCTGACGCAATTGTGAATGGAATTGTTTTCCTGATTTCTCTTTCTGCTGGTTCATCGTTAGTGTATAGGAATGCAACATATTTCTGTGTATTAATTTTGTATCCTGCAACTTTGCTGAATTCAGATATTAGATCTAATAATTTTGGAGTGAATTCTATAGGGTTTTTTATGTACAACATCATATCATCTGAAAACAAGGACAGTTTGAGTTCTTCCTTGCTGATCTAGATGCCTTTTATTTCTTTGTGTTGTCTGATTACTGTGGCTAGGACCTCCAGTACTATTTGGAATAAAAGTGGGGAGAGTGGGCATCCTTGTCTTGTTCCTGATCTTAAAGGAAAAGCTTACAGTGTCTCGCTGTTACGTATAATGTTGCCTGTGGGTTTGTCATATATGACCTTTATTATGTTGAGGTACTTGCCATCTATACCCATTCTGTTGAGAGTTTTAATCAAAAATGGATGCTGAATTTTGTCAAATGCTTTTTCAGCATCTATGGAGATGATCATGTGGTTTTTGTTCTTCTTTTTATTGATGTGATGGATGATGTTGATGGATTTTTGAACATTGTACCATCCTTGTATCCCTGGGATGAATCCCACTTGATCATGATGGATTATCTTTTTTATGTAGTTTTGAATTCGATTTGCTAATATTTTGTTGAGTATTTTTGCATCTATGTTCATCAGGGATATTGGTCTGTAATTTTCTTTTTTTGTTGTGTCTTTGCCTGGTTTTGGTATTAGAGTGATGTTGGCCTTGTAGAATGAGTTTGGGAGTATTCCCTCCTCCTACTTTTTGAAAAACTTTAAGGAGGATGGGTATTAGGTCTTCACTAAATGTTTATAAAATTAGGCAGTGAAACCATCAGGTTCAGGCATTTTGTTCTTAGGTATTTTTTTGATTACCAATTCAATTTCCTTGCTGGTAATTGGTCTATTCAGATTTTCTGTTTCATCCTGGAACAGCCTTGGAAGGTTGTAACTTTGTAGAAAGTTGTCCATTTCTTCTAGGTTATCCAATTTTTTAGCATATAATTTTTCATAGTATTCTCTCATAATTGTTTGTATTTTGGTGGTATTCATAGTGATTTTTCCTTTTTAATTTCTGATTCTGTATATGTATGTAGACTCTCTTTTTTTCTTGATAAGTCTGGCTAGGGGTTTATCTATTTTATTTATTTACTCCAAGAGCCAGCTCCTATTTTCATTGATTCTTTCTACTGTTTTATTCTTCTCAATTTTATTTATTTCTGCTTTAATCTTTATTATGCCCCTCCTTGTAGTGGCTTTGAGCCTCATTTGTTCTTCCTTTTCTAGTTTCATTAATTGTGAGTTTAGACTGTTCTTTTGGGATTGTTCTTTCCTGAGGTAGGCTTGTATTGCAATATATTTCCCTCTTAGCAGTGCCTTCGCTGCATCCCACAGATTTTGTGGTGAATTATTGTTGTCATTTGTCTCCATATATTGCTTGATCTCTGTTTTTATTTGGTCATTGATCCATTGATTATTTAGGAGCATGTTATTAAGCCTCCATGTGTTTGTGGACTTTTTTGTTTTCTTTGTGTAATTTATTTTTTGTTTCATACCTTTGTGATCTGAGAAGCTGGTTGGCACAATTTCAATCTTTTTGAATTTACTGAGGTTCGTTTTGTGGCCTAGTATATGATCTATTCTTGAAAATATTCCATGTGCACTTGAGAAGAATGTGTATCCTGTTGCTTTTGGATGGAGTGTTCTGTAGATGTCCATTAGGTCCATCTGTTCTAATATGTTGTTCAGTGCCTCCATGTCTTTACTTATTTTCTGTCTAGTTCATCTATCCTTTGGAGTGAGTGGTGTGTTGATGTCTCCTAAAATGAATGCATTGCATTCTATTTCCCCCTTTAATTATGTTAGTACTTGTTTCACATATGTTGGTGATTCTGTGTTGGGTGCATAGATGTTTATAATAGTTATATCCTCTTGTTGGACTGACCCTTCATCATTATGTAATGTCCTTCTTTGTCTCTTGTGACTTTTTTTGTTTTGAAGTCTATTTTGTCTGATACAAGTACTGCAACTCCTGCTTTTTTTTCACTATTAGTTGCATGAAATATCTTTTTCCATCCCTTTACTTTCAGTCTGTGTATGTCTTTGGGTTTGAAGTGGTCTCTTGTAAGCAGCAAATAGATGGGTCTTGTTTTTTTATCCATTCAGTAACTCCATATCTTTTGATTGGTGCATTAAGACCATTTACATTTAGGGTGATTATCAATAGGTATGTAGTTATTGCCATTGCAGGCTTTACATTTGTGGTTACCAAAGGTTCAAGGGAAATTCCCTTACTATCTGTCTAATTTAACTTACTTCCTATACTATTACAAACACAACCTAAAAGTTTTTTTTTCTCCTTTTTCTTCCTCCTCCTTTCTTTGTATGTTATGAATCATATTCTGTACTCTTTGTCTTACCTTTGATGACATCTGTTTAGCCTTAGGAATAGTTCCATCGATAGGAGTCCCTCCAAAATGCCCTGTAGAGGTGGTTTGCGGGAGGTAAATTCTCTCAGCTTTTGCTTATGTGAAAATTGTTTAATCCCTCCTTCTAATTTAAATGATAACCTTGCTGGGTAGAGTATTCTTGGTTCAATGCCCTTCTTCTTCATTGTATTAAATACATCATGCCACTCCCTTCTGGCCTGTAAGGTTTCCGTTGAGAAGTCTGATGATAGCCTGATGGGTTTTCCTTTGTATGTGATCTCTTTTCTCTCTCTAGCTTCTTTAAAGTCTGTCTTTATCCTTGAACTTTCCCATTTTAATTATTATATGTCTTGATGTTGTCTTCTTTGGGTCCTTTGTGTTGGGAGATCTGTGCACCTCCATGGCTTGGGAGACTATCTTTTTCCCCAGATTGGGGAAGTTTTCAGCAATCACCTCCTCAATGACATTTTCTATCTCTTTTTCTCTCTCTTCTTCTTCTGATACCCCTATAATGCAAATATTGTTCTGTTTGGATTGGTCACACAGTTCTCTCAATATTCTTTCATTCTTAGAGATCCTTTTTTCTTTCTGTGCCTCAGCTTCTTTGTATTCCTCTTCTTTAATTTCTATTCCATTTACCATCTCTTCTACTACATCTAATCTGCTTTTAAATCCCTCCATTGTATGTTGCATTTCAGGTATGGAATTTCATAATGATTGAATCTCCAACTTAAATTTGTTCCTGAGTTCTTGAATATTTTTCTGTACCTCCATAAGCATGTTTATAATTTTTATTTTGAACTCTCTTTCAGGAAGATTGGTGAGTTCAGTTTCATTTGGCCCTCTTTCTGGGGTTTGTGAGATTTTTGGCTGAACCATATTCTTTTGTCGCTTCATTTTTCTGTGTGTTGTCCACTACTGTGTAGAAACTCCAGTCTCTGGAGCTGCTCAGCCCCTAGAGTGAGGTTGGGAGTTGTAGGGGAGCGGAGCTGGTGCCTGGGGGAGGAAAGATCTGTTCCTGCTTCCTGTCTGCGTTGCCTGTCTCCAGTGTCAGAGGCAGTGGGCTAAGCACACATGGGTAGACTTCTGTGCTTTGCGTCTCAGCTGTTGTAGGTGGGGCCTCCCCCTGGCTGGCCTGGCACCTGTGCAGTGACTGTGGGTTTGCGAATAGGTGCCTGCAGGACAGAAGGAAGGTTAAGCAGGCTGTGTGTCACAGTGGGGGGCCTCAGAGCTTAGTAGGAAGTCAGGGAGATGGAGCACCTGAAGCTCCTCAAAGTTCCCAACCAGCTGGGCAGAACGTGCCCAGGCAGTCTTGTCCAGCTCTCCCTTCTCCTGCGCAGCAAGCTCCGTGCAAACCCCGCCCCTTCATCAGCCCTCTGGCTACTAGGAAACCTCTCAGACTCCCTGCCTTTCCTCCGACACAGAGCAGCTGGGTCTGGATCCCCTCCTCCACAAAAGGCTGGAATGTCAGTTTTCTCAAACACTCTGCCTGTCCGAGCTCCCCAATGTCCAGAGCACCACACACTATAGGATTCTGCTCAGAAAGCAGATGTCCAGGGCTAGGTGTCCAGCAGTCCCAGGCTTTCACCCCCTCCCGCGCTCTGTTTCTCTTCCTCCCGGCAGTGAGCTGGGGTGGGGGAAGGGCTTGGGTCCCACCGGATTAAGGCTTTTGTAGTTACCCTGTTTCTGAGGTCGGCTCTGTCCGTGAGGTCTGTGTGCCGTCTGGTTCAGCCTTCTTTCCTGTTGCTGTCTGAAGGTTAGTTGTATTTTTTTATCTATATTTTTGTACTGTTCATATTTTTGGGAGGAGCTCTCCGTCTCACCTCTCATGCCACCATCTTGGAACTCAGTATTTGGCATTTTTGTATATATACTTCAGGCAGTCTTTTCCCTAAAAATTATCCTCCCATCTATAAGTCTTTTCTTTTACTTGTATGACATTAGAATATTTTTCTTTTTGAAATATTTGTTTCATGCACTAATATTTCTGTAGTAATGTGCAGATGCCAAAATGTTCTCATGTACATTCTGTATTTGGATGAAAAGTCTTTATTATTGCAACGAGCAATTTGGGAGACAAATGAGGTCATCTTTCCCTGAATTGGAACATTATCTATTTTATTAGAACATCTTAACATCAGAAACAAGGGAAATCCTGAGATCTTAAATTATTCCTATATTTTAAGAAAATAGAAAATGATACAATTAAATATACAAATAGGATTGGGGCCACAACATCTTCAAAGAAAATATACCATTAGAAGGCATACAGTTTATATATTTTGTTCATTTAATGGAGTCTATGGTAATCTTAACAAAAATAACTATTGGCCCTAACATTTAGGTATTTATGAACTATTAGATTTGTAGACCTGGAAGAAAACTTTAGGTCCTTAGATTTCTCCTTGACACTTTACAGTAGTGGTCAACCAGGGGCATTTCGGTACTCAGAGACATTTGGCAGTATCTGGGGACATTGTTGGCTCTCATACCCGGGGCTGGTGCTACTACCACTTAATTAGTAGAAGCCAGAGATGCTGCCAAATGTCCAAATGCACAGGACAGCCCCCAGGCAATAAACAGTCTGGTGCAAAATATCAGTAGTCCTGAAGGTGAGAAACTGCTTATAGATAAGAAAAACTAGGTAGAAGTGGGAATAACAGGTTCTCAAGACTTACTGGGTAGTTGATAAGAATACATATTGCCATATCTCTTTGGGATATTCCAAATTATGGTTTGGTGCAAGAACCCAGGATCTACCTTTTAATGAAAACTCCAAATAACTCTTCTACAGGAAGCACATTTGAGAAGCAGGGACTAGATAGAAGTGCGGTATGGGGCACTCAATCCAAGTTCCATGCTACTTCCACTTCACCACAGATTCCTAGAACACTATGAGCATGGTAATTATAAAGTTATTTAGGGTATGCAGAGTGCTTCATCAATAGATTCTTCATGTTATTAATTAGAACTGTCATCCTTTCTTCCTAGGAATACTGGGATGTACTTACTAAGCTGTACAGTGGTCACTGGCTATTTCCATATGATGGTGGCTGTGGCTACAGAGAGGCTTGATTAAGTTCTACATGTGGATTCCAGTCAAAGGTATAGCCAGGGACATAAAATATGAACTTGGTTGTGATTTTACAAAAAATGTTCAAGGAATATTCTTCCTGGCATGACGTATGTAATAGCAAGGAATTTGCCATCATTAAATGAACATTAGAAAAAAACAAAACAAGGAAATAAACAAAGCCAAGTCACTGCCTCTTAATTCTGAAATGTGGAATATTCTCAATACAGTGGATCATTGAAATATTTCACCTTATAAAAAAACTCGGAGTATAAAATGCATCAAAATGGGTTCTAGAATTTCTGTACCAAAATTATTAATGACTTGCCAATGAAAGGAAAAACAATGATAGAAATTGTCCATTTTCACAGGCTTTCTACTTTACCACATATAGGCAGATTGTCAGTCCATTAGCTTTCTCTTAAGCAAAAAAGAAATTATATCTAAAATTGTACGAATTATAAACAGCATTCTGTTTATTTATACTTCTTGTATTCCAAAGAAAGAAAAAAAATCAGAGAAATTACAAAAGCTTTGTTGTGGTGTTTGAAAACAATGATCTGCCTTCAGGAATTTTAATGATCAAAAGAAATTTTTATTCTTTAAATATCTGACATGGTCATTGTGGGTAAAATTGCAGTATTTCCAGAATCTCTCACCTGACCTTAGTGCATCTCTATATCAAGAGGTGTTTCCAAGGGGTGGAGAGAAGTAATCCATCTCCATATACAAGGTAGGGTGGAAAGCAAGGGCACACCTGGACAAGAGAGATGTGGTGGGGTCCTTTGCAGGTTTAACAAGTCAGTATCTCTCCTAAACCATAAGATATGTCACCTGTACGTTGCAGAATAATGCACACAGTAATCTCAGTATTTATTGAGATGATAATCATTAAATATTCTTTACCTCATTGATTTTGGTTTTTAGTTTTCTACTTAAAAAATTGAGTCAGTTACAATTTTATAAGTGTGAAGTTATCAAATAAAAATATTTTGCAACTATTTCTTTAAGTTTCTTTAGGTACTATAAATATGTGCCTTCTGGATCCTTGGTCCTACAGTCTTATAGTATCACAGAATAGATAAAAATCTTATGAAAATGTCCAAAAAAGAAACACTTCAGTTTTTTGTATTTTTACTCTTTGTGAAGGGCCTTTTATATATAACAGCCTTTGACTATGAATAATTATTTTCATCTTAAATTGGAGAGTGATGCTTTATAGAAATGCACCTCCATGAAACACCCTTTTGTTTCCAATTTCTACACTGTAATGCTCACATATTTTCATTGCTATTTTGTATTTCCTGAGGATATACAGTACAATTAAATGGACAGGATTTCTTCAGCTCAGAACAATGCATACTAAAGACAGTGGCAATCAGCCATACCTCTTTATTACAAATTTATGTCAGATCTTTATAGGATTTTGAAACTTAGGTTTACATTCCTTTCCTTGATATACTCTTGATAAGTTTTTTCCCCATGTATAAAATATGTTCATAAATTTTATCTTGAAAATTATTCTACATATTTTTAAAAAGTAAAATTATTTATATGTTGAAAGCCTGTGTTTATGAATTGACTGTCTACAAAACACATAATAAATTTCTACATATGCAGATCACTAAATGAGTGATAGAACAGGAATGTCCACTTGCTCAAGGACATTCCTTTTTTATTGGGGGTGTCAAGAATGTAAGAAAGTAGTAAGAGTGTATGCCCTCTGAAAAGTATATACCACTGGTTCTTAAAATTTGTTTCTAATAGGAATCACCAGGACAGTTAAAAAAAATAGATGTCTAAATCCCACCCCAGAAATTCTGATTGATTTGGTGTAAAGTATGGCCTCAGCAGCAGGCTGTTTAAAATCTTCATAGGTGATTCTAATGTGCTGCTTTGAGAATAGTGATATAGGCAGGATATGCCATGACTGGATAGTGGAGAATGGTTATCCCAGAGGTCTGGTTTAATCCAGGAGACAGTCTGTGGAGAAACTGAGGGTGGAATGAACTATGTAGAAAGGGTTGCATTTAAGCATAGCATAAAATGAATTTTAATAAGATATCTTTAAAAGTATGATTTAGAAAATGTTCAACCTTTGAAAAGCTAAAGCTAAGAAAGTGAATTGCCATATTTTTATCAGCACCCTAAAATATTAATGAAAATCATAGCCTGTATTTATGCAAAATACTAAGAATCAAAGGATATCTTAGACATGAAGAAAAAATTATCTGAATAATTTTGGGGGTTAAAAAATAAACTTTGACATCAATATCAGCAGGTTGGGGCTTACATAATTCCAAAAGACATATTTTTCCACCACTAATGCCTCTAATTATGATTAGACAATAAGGACACCTGCATTGCAGCCCAGTCCTACTGCAGAGTCTGTTCTTGCTCTTGTCCCCACACAGTTTGTTACCTTTAATGCTACCAGGTATATGGGTTAAAGCAATATTCCCCAACATAGAATATGCTGCTTCTAGAATTCAAAAAGGCATACCAGGCACTGAACTTCCTTATTAACAGTGAAAGGTGCAACATGTACTAATTCACCTTAAATTTTGGTAAGGATATCCTAGTATGTCCCAGACCATAGGACCTCTTAAAGTTTTATTAGTATGTATCTTTGTAGGATTTGTGTACCACTTCTAGAGTCCATGTGTTTTACCAAGGCTTCCAAACACTAGTCACTTCTCACTGAACCAGTTGGTTTAGCAAGGGATTATTATGTGGGCCACCATGACATTCTGCAGGATGTCTAGTTGGCTTGGATCTTTTCAGATGCTATCAGAACAGATGGTAGGAGAGTTGAGAATGGTTAGAGAGTTAACATATATGTAGAGTGTGAATGTATACTCCTGTCCATTCCAAGTAAATGTAAACTGTTTTAATAGGGATGCTTATCTTTTTGTCTCTACAGGACTTGATTAATGCCACAATCATCTCTTTGAAACAACACCTATCATTAGGGGGATAGAATGACATCAATGGGAAATCAGCATCATGTCACCTGGGGCCAGGTCAGGAGTTTGTATGGCTTGAAGCAAATGGAATCGTTAGGGGGGCATTGTGTATTTTCCTTGGTTCTTGTCTCTGCCTGCAACAAAGAATTTAAGGGCAGAGACACAGTGGTGAAGCAGAGTAAAAGTTTTGTTGAAAGTTACTTAAAAAGAGAAAAAGTACAGGTGAGCTCAGGGAGGAGAGGTGCCCTGAAAGGTTGAAGAGAAAAAGCTTAAGGTTAAAATGGTACGCACTTAGAAAGGGCTACACACTTTAAGCACAGGCGACCTCAGAGAGAGGAGCGCTCTGAAAGGTTGGGGGGTTCCCTCTTATAAGGATTTTTCAGGAATGTGACAAAGGGCTAGGGGTGAAGACTTGTTAAGTGGTCCCTGAATATTTAAAATTAACTTAACACAAGAAATTTACTGCTCTGATTTCTCCCTGAGATACTGGTTTCTTGGTCTGGGAACATATTAAACAAGACAGCCTGCCCGGCCCTCAAGGTGGGCTGAGTTATTGTCTGTTTGCTAAAGAGTTAAGTTAAGATTCTTACTTCTTAACTTCCTGGGTTTTAAAATGCAATCTTATCTTTAAGATGGAATCCTTCCTGCCTTTTACTGCATTCTTTATGGCTGGGCCTGCTTGCTAAATTAATTGCCGAGGTTGCAAATTACTTGATTAGGGCTAAAAGAGGAAAAACAGCATATAAGTAAAGTTAAAAAAATAATTTGGACCTTTTAGCAGGCTAAAGTGAATCTTACAATTGCATGATACAATTGACACAATGAAGACATGGGCTGTGCTCAGATACTTTTATCTGGGGAATATTCAAACATTTCCTGGCTAAGTTGCTCCTGGCCTTTTGAGCTTTAGCTTATTAACTCATTAACTCTGAGTCTTTTCTGGGTTTCTAGTTTTAACTGGTTAACTTTTTGAGTCCCTTGTAGTGGTCTTTATTGGCCTTAATTCTCTCTCCACCCCGCTTATATCTGTTTTCCTGCCTGACAGAATGAGGGGAGGATGATGGGCTCTTCTGTTCTTTGTGTCACCATAACCAAAATGAGAGAGGGGTGGGGGAAGTCCCTGAGCCCCCTAGTTAACTGATGTTGGAGAACAAATCAAGTACTATTCCAATTATTAGGCTTGCATTTGCCTGATAAAACCTGGAAAACAATGGTCACTTGGAAAGTTATCTAATGGAGGGAATGCCCCGCTTCCTTCCCCGCATCAGTTCTTCCCATTCATCAAAACCGCCTGTTTCTGATTGCCTACTCTGCTCAGGGACGCCGTGTCACATTTTGAGAACACGGAGGCCCAACATCTCAGCTTTTTCCTGGCGGAGCTCTCCGTCTGTCGGTCATAGTGCCAGGAACATACAAGCCTAAGGACTCTGGCTGAAGAGATGCAGAAAGCCAGTGGAGAGATGTGTTGTGAACAAATTCTCAGTCGGGCCAAGTGACAGTCACCCTATTTTGCTAATAAGTTTATATTATGAAACGAGTAACAGGTCTTTTCCCATCCACCATCCTAGGATAAGGGAGTAAACTATCATACGCCTGCGCCCTAGTCTGAGGTGCGCTGAACAGCTGCCCTCTTAGCAGCGCCTCGGGAACTTGCCACATGTGGAAGAATCTCTTACACTCCTTCTGCCCCGCGGGCGCAGCGCGCGTCGGAGGGAGCGTATGAGTCCCGGGCGCGCCCGCTGCGCTCGCACGGAAGCCGCTCCCAGCGCCCCGCGCCCCGCGCTCTCGGACCCGCTAGCATCGCCCCCGGCTGCGTCCGCGGACCCTGGGCGCTGGGGGAAGGGCCGCCGCGTCGCCCCCTCGGGGAGCCGCTGAGGCCGAGCGCCCGGGGAAGGAGGATCCGGCGGACGCCTGCGCCCGAGGTAATCACCCCGGTGGAGGAGCCAGAAGCCCGGCCGGAGACTTGCGGTGCGGACTCCGGAGGTGGCGCCGGGGAATCGGGACAAGTTTCTCGTGCTTGAAAGGGTCTTGAACCACCATTCGTTTTATTTAGCCTTTTCTCTCCCTTCTTTAAACAAGTTTATTTAGGTAACAAAAAGGTAGTCTTTTGGTGGCTATCAGGTAATCCTGAAAATTTTGCTTCCTGAGGTTATTTACATGTGCATATTTGAGACAGGGACCGTGGGCTTAGACAGAATAGGGGGAGGGCCTCTGGAAAAAACAACAAGATAACCATTGTGAGGTTTGCACAGGAGCCCAACTTATTTTTCTAACTTTACCCAAGTGCTGCCTTCCTTCCTCCAGCCCTAAACAAATGATTTGTTGCAACTTGAGCAACGAAGCAAACAAGCCCAAAACAACATAAGGCAGGAAGGATTTCATGAAATCCAATTAGTTAAAAAGTAAAACAATGACTCAGCCCCCCTGTGGAGCAGAGCAGGCGGCCTTGAGTGATCTGCTCCCAGACCAGGAAGCTGCTCTCCTGGGAGGAAATCAGATCAGTAAAGTTCTTGTAAATAACCAGGAAGACTAAGAAGAAACTTAGTATTTCTTCAAAAGTATTTGGAACCACTTAACAGGTGTACATCCCTAGCCCTTTGTCTCTCAACTGCCTATAAAAACCCCTAGACAACGTACCACCTCGGGACTCTCTTGTCCCCTCCTGGCGTGAGCCGGGAGCTCTGTCCTATCACTTTATTTCTAAATAAAAGCCTGTACCTTGCTCTCCTACCTTGCCTGTTTGCTAAGCTCATTCTTCGACTTCGTGAACAAGAACCCCGGCATCATCTTGATTAACCTTTTGATGGTTCACTAGTCAGAAAATTGACGTTTAAACAATTCTTTAAGACACATCAGATCGCGCTGGTTTTGGGAGTCTTTTATTTTCCCCTTCTGTT
>JAQQAC010006877.1:4517111-4529823 GCA_029783875.1 Phataginus tricuspis | reverse complement strand
ATCTACCTGCCTACAGTAGTACCCAAACAGGTCTTTTGGTGAAAGTGTTTGCGTGTGACACTTTCCCTTCAGGGACCTTCAGTAGATTGACAGTCTTTTGATGGCTAATATTAATACATGTCAAATAACAAAGTGCCTGGCCTGGGCTGGTAGGGCTGACCCTCTTGAAGCTTTTATCCTGAACTAGTGGAAGTGGACACTGCAATGTTTGGTTCACATATCCTGTTTCTTAACTTTCTCAAGCTCATTTGCCTTTATTCCTAGAAAATATAACTGAATTGTACACTTATAATACCTCATTCATAACTGTAGTAACTGCATTATCTTCAAAGTTCAGAAATTCAGGGTTAATATAGTGTCTAATACTATCCTATCAGGTTCAATATAGCCTTCTATTTAAATCTTATGGAAAAGAAACTGCTTTTTATTCTGATGTTCTTTTGTTATGAGAGAATCCTCCCCTTAAAACTGTCTAAGAATGCAATCCATTGGTGTTTATTAATTTTTCCTTCACTGGTTGTGTAGAATAACATGAAAAGTTCTAATTTCTTCCTTGTTTCAAAGTACAAATCAATACAATTAATACACATAAATATAAATACAAATATAAACACAAATAAATACAAAGCCAGAGTTATTGAAATGGAAACTCATATTCCAGTTAATGTATCAAGCCAGATAGTATCTCAGAATGCATTTTTCCTATCCTCTGACTTGAAAAGTTTTATAGGTGGGAGTTTTCTTGGTTGTGCTCCATGCAAACTTCCTTCCTATTTACCTACCACAGTAGAGTTAATTAGCATGTCACAATTTCACACATTTCTTCCCTGAAAAAAACATGTTCTATATTGGATTCCAATATTACTAAATTACCTTTAGCAATTTTATGTAATGCATTCTGAGGCCTCCAAATACACATTTTAAAATTCTTACAGTTAATTTTGTGAAAGATACATATTGCCAATAACTAATTAACAGATTTTGAGTATTGAAAAGAACTCAATATTCTTAGTTACTAATGTATGCCATATGGCATTCTTTATTTTTGTTTAACATTGTGCAACTAACTCTGAGATGATTTTGTTTTACCTATGAATTTTTTTTTCATCCAGGCATAATTTCAGGTAGGTAGGATAAAGAATAGATAGGATACATTGACAAATAAGTGCATCCCCTTGTTAATTTTGCAAAACAAAATGAATATCAATACTTTACAAAACTTTGTATAATACACTTTTACATAATTTGGTTTTATCATTATGTGATATGGTTTCTGATTCCAGAAAATAGCTGGCATCCTTAGGTTTTCTTAAACAGCTTCTTTTTAAAAACAGTGATGAATGTTTCCCTGGTCAAGTCTGGAGGATGGAATTCCAAAATAGAAAAATTAGATCCTCAAGTATGATGTGGTGAAAGGTACATTCTACCCGGGAATATGTCTGATATGTGGTGGTTCTGGTTAAGGTAGTCACTACTTTCACAGTGTTGATATTATCACTATTACAGTTTGAAGTCCATGTGATTGCTGGAAGTGTCCATTCATTGAAAATGCTTTGACTTAAAGACGACCCTCTTGGCTGAGCTCCTATCTGTGAAATTTAGTGGTGGCTCTTCATGTATTGACTGGGCTGCTGTCATGTCAAGCTCTGTTATGTCAAAGCATGTCATTTGCTATTTAAGAGCATAGAGAGGTGAACCTAACTTCTCATAGAAGCTTTCCACAGTACACAGATAATTAATTAAATATTATTATCACACAACTGATTAATTAAATATAACTGAAGTACATGCTGCAGAGGGAAAATAATGGCTAATGGGAGAGTACAGCAGGGAGAACTGACTGACAGGGACAATCAGGGACAATTTTCTGAGGCAGGATATTTACATTTAAAGCCAAAGGATTGAGAAGATGAAACCAAACACAGTGTGGGAGAAGGTGCCTAGACAGAGGAAGTGGCAGTAAGAACACCCTGAGAGAACAAACTGGCTCTTCTAAGGAATAAAAAGGGACCCCTTTACCTGAAACTTAATAGAGGGCCCATCAGATAATTATCCTGAGACATAAGGCAGGAGGGAGACACAATGCCCAGGGCCTTATGGGGCAGGTTGGGAGTTAAGTTTCCCTAATTGTAGACAAACATAAAAAGGAGTTAGGAAATAACCACGTGTTATTCCCGGTCTTACCAAGTTTGGAAAGGCAGAGGAGGTCACAGGGAAATTGTGCGTGGAACATAATTTTCCACATGTACCTGCTCTCCTAGTGACTCCCACTGGTGAAGGGCTCAGCAGGAGTGAGACCTTTGCCTCTGTGCTGCTGCAGACCATCCCCTGCAGAAGTGACAGCAGCAGATCCCTCCGTGCTGAAGTCTTCAGAGCTAACAGAGACCCAGCAGATATGAGAAGCTTGCAGTAGGGATGAGAAGTCTCAGTAGGGACGGTATTCTCTGAAAGTCCACACTAAAGACCAAGTTGGGCCATAGCAAACCAGTAGAATAAAATAATGGTAGAAAGTTATGACTGTAGGTGAATTGTAATGTGACTATTTAAGTACATTGGACCAAATCTTACCTTTTAAACAGGTAAATGTTTAACCACCTGCCCTCCAGAAAACAGACAAAAACAAAAATTAAAAAAAAAAGTTTGTAACATTTACCAATTTCTACAGTGCATATACTCCCACCTTGGTATTCCAAGGTATGGATGTAAAGTCACTGAATGTGGACTTGGGAAGAGATTGGACCGTCATGTCTCTTGAGCCTCAAGACCCTGCTGTGTTACCTTTGCTTCCTGAAGGAGACATGGAGAGTTTAATTAGTGATTAAGTATTTTCACATCTTCTAAAATGAAAAGGTGCCCTTAATGGTTTCCTAATATCATTCATAAATGTTGAGAGAAAATACATTTCTTCATTATCACAGATGTTAATAGTACCAGTGACATGCCTTCTTCTTCTGACATTAAGAAACAAACTGTGAAATGCTGGTACCGGAAATGTAAAATGTTGCAATACATTTTATACTCAGACAAAAACACTTCACAAAGGCATTAAAAAGCTAGAATTGTAATACAGGCATAGAAAGATATTAGATATTGTACCCTGCAGTTATAGCCCATGATATTATTTGAGTAAGTCACATAATTATTTTAAAAAAATTTATTTTCCTATCATTAAACTACAGTTACATGTGCAATATTATGGTGATTAAACTACCCCCTTCATCAGGTCCACCCCACCAACCCCACTACAGTCACTGTCCATCAGCATAGTGAGATCCTATAGAATCACTACTTGCCTTCTCTGAGTTGTACAGCCCTCCCAGTGCCCCCACCACATTATGTCTGCTAATCATTATGCCCCTTTTTCCCCCTTGTCCCTCACTTCCTACTGATCCTCCCCACTCCCTTTCCCTTTGGGAACTGTTAGTCCATTCTTGGGTTCTGTGAGTCTACTGCTGTTTTGTTCATTCACTTTTTCCTTTGTTCTTAAACTCCACAGATGAGTGAAATCATTTGATACTTGTCTTTTTCCGCTTGGCTTATTTCACTGAGCATAATACCCTCTAGCTCCATCCATGTTGTTGCAAATGGTAGGATTTGTTTTCTTCTTATGGCTGAATAATATTCCATTGTGTGTATGTACCACATCTTCTTTATCCATACATCTACTGATGGACACTTAGACTGCTTCCATTTCTTGGCTATTGTAAATAGTGCTGCGATAAACATAGGGGTGCATCTGTCTTTTTGAAACTGGGCTGCTGCATTCTTAGGGTAAATTCCTAGGAGTGGGATTCCTGGGTCAAATGGTATTTCTATTTTGAGTTTTTTGAGGAACCTCCATACTGCTTTCCACAATGGTTGAACTAGTTTACATTCCAACCAGTAGTGTAGGAAGGTTCCCCTTTCTCCACATCCTCACCAACATTTGTTGTTGTTTGTGTTTTGAATGTTGGCCATCCTCACTGGTGTGAGGTGATATCTCATTGTGGTTTTAATTTGCATTTCTCTGATGATTAGCGATGTGGAGCATCTTCTCGTGTCCCTGTTGGCCATCTGAATTTCTTCTTTGGAGAAGTGTCTATTTATATCCTCTGCCCATTTATTAGTGGGATTATTTGCTTTTTGTTTGTTGAGGTGCATGTGTTCTTTATATATTTTAGTTGTCAACCCCTTATCAGATATGTCATTTATGAATATATTCTCCCATACTGTAGGATGTCTTTTTGTTCTACTGAAGGTGTCCTTTCCCGTACAGAAACTTTTCAGCTTGATATAGTCCCATTTGTTCATTTTTGCTTTTGTTTCCCTTGCCCAGGGAGATATGTTCATGAAGAAGTTGCTCATGTTTATGTCCAAGAGATTTTTGCCTATGTTTTTTTCTAAGAGTTTTATGGTTTCATGACTTACATTCAGGTATTTGATCCATTTTGAGTTTACTTTTGTGTAAGGGGATAGACAGTAGTCCAGTTTCATTCTCTTACATGTACCTGTCCAGTTTTGCCAACACCAGCTGTTGAAGAGGCTATCTCCCCATTGTATATCCAAGGCTCCTTTATCAAATATTAATTGACTGTATATGTTTGGGTTAATGTTTGGATTTTCTATTCTGTTCCACTGGTCTATGGGTCTGTTTTTGTGCCAATATCAAATTGTCTTGATTACTGTGGCTTTGTAGTAGAGCTTGAAGTCACGGAGCATAATTCCCCCTTTTTTCTTCCTCCTTCTCAAGATTGCTTTGGCTATTCGGGGTCTTTTGTGGTTCCATATGAATTTTAGAATTATTTGTTCCAGTTCATTGAAGAAAGCTGTTGGTATTTTGGTAGGGGTTGCATTGAATCTGTAGATTGCTTTAGGTAGTATAGCCATTTGGCAATATTTATTCTTCCTAGCCAAGAGCATGGGTTGAATTTCCATTTGTTAGTGTCCTCTTTAATTTCTCTTCGGAGTGTCTTGTAGTTTTCAGGGTATAGGTCTTTCACTTCCTTTGTTAAGTTTATTCCTAGGTATTTTATGTTTTTGGATGCATTTGTGAATGGAATAGTTTTCCCGATTTCTCTTTCTGTTAGCTCATCGTTAGTGTATAGGAAAGCAACAGATTTCTGTCTTAATTTTGAATCCTGCAACGTTGCTGAATTGAGATATTAGTTCTAGTAGTTTTGGAGTGGAGTCTTTAGGGTTTTTTATGTACAATGTCATGTCATCTGCAAATAGTGACAATTTGACTTCTTCTTTAACAATCAGGATGGCTTGTATTTCTTTGTTTTGTCTGATTGCCATGGCCAGGACCTCCAGTACTATGTTGAATAACAGTGGAGAGAGTGGGCATCCCTGTCTTGTTCCCTATCTTAGATGAAAAGCTTTCAGCTTCTCGTTGTTAAGTATGATGTTAGCTGTGGGATTGTCATATATGGCCTTTATGATGTTGAGGTACTTGCCCTCTATATGCATTTTGTTGAGAGATTTTATCATGAATGGATGTTGAATTTTGTCAAATGCTTTTTCAGCATCTATGGAGATGATCATGTGGTTTTTGTTCTTCTTTTTGTTGCTGTGTTGGATGATGATGGATTTTCGAATGTTGTCTCTGAGATGAATCCCACTTGATCATGGTGTATGATCCTCTTCATGTATTTTTGAATTCGGTTTGCTAATATTTTGTTGAGTATTTTTGCGTCTACGTTCATCAGGGAGATTGGTCTGTAATTTTCTTTTTCGGTGAGGTCTTTGCCTGGTTTTTGGTATTAGAGTGATGCTGGCTTCATAGAATGAGTTTGGAAGTATTCCCTCCTCTTCTATTTTTTGGAAAACTTTAAGGAGAATGGGTGTTATTTCTTCTATATATGTCTGGTAGAATTCAGAGGTGAATCCTTCTTGCCCGGGGTTTTTGTTCTTTTAGGAGAGTGGTGGGGACAGAAGGAGCAAGAGTACAGGACAGGACTGATTGTTTTTGTGCCTAGTCTCCATCTAGGGCCTGAACCGGGCCTGACTCTGAAAGAAACCTTGAAAAGTTTCCTAGTTTCCAGGAACAAGTATCTCAGGAATGCAGGGAGGTCTTATCTCAAGGCCAGCCACCTGGACCAGATGCCCCCAGGCGTATGTGACTTAAGTATTGGATTAATGTCTGATTGGATTGATCTGTGGGCAATACTTAAGTGACTGGATTGAGGTCCTTGAGAAGGGTGTGTGAATCTAATCTGTAGGCAATTCATGTGTATAAAAGCCATGCCCGAATAAAGCTTCTCTGCATTCTGCACCAGACAGTTTTCCCTCCTGTTATCTTGTATATACAGCCGGACCACTGTATATACAAGATACAGGAGGGAAAACTGTCTGGTGCAGGAACTGTTCAACTCCTGCCAGCAGGCCCCGGCATAAAGTGGCGCCCGAACAGGGACCTGAGTACAGGGGAGCAATGCCAGGGAGCCAAGTGAGAAGATGCAGCGCTGCGGATCTGAAGCACTTCTGCCATAGCACACAGGCCAGAAAGTGCGGGGACGGTGGTAAAGACAGGAGTTTTAGAAAAGGACCAACAGTCCGTGAGTATAATAAATGGTATAATAACCCCAGGGAACAGACACTCCCTTTCTCTTTTACTTTACTTATATAAAAAAAAAGGGGCCATCTGTGGTTCACAACATCAGGCACTCATCAGCCACCTAAACGGGACTAGCCCGGCTGCCGTTCTCAAGTCTCGAGCGACAGGTTCCCCTGTGTCTCCCTCAGTGGATCCCCCGTCTCCCCTGGGAGCCGGGAATGTCAGCTGAGCGGAGTCCAGGATTCCCTTTCAACGGCACCTCCTTGGATGCGAGGGACTGAGGAAAATCGTGGGTAACTGCGAAAGTCTAGGCTGAGGCTACACTTCAGCGGCTCCTCAAAGGCCCACATGTCTGTATTCAGACCCCGACAGCCCGACTGGGTATCCGTGAGGAGTGTCTCTTTCTCAGTCTCTGACTTCCAGCCTGCTTCTTCAGGCCGCCCTAGCCTTTGAGTCAGGCGAGGGGCCCTCCTAGCTCTTTCCTAGTTCACTAGCTAAAAGTGGAAGTATAAAACCTCATTATCTATAAACAATAGTGTTACAACAGAGATAAGTATGGGAAATGGGAATAGCCATTTGCTCTTTGCTTATGCTTTTGGGCTTTGGACTCTAATCAGAGATAGTTTAGGTCCTAGACATGAGAGACAGAGATTAAATTTGGCTACAGGTAAAAGTAAAACCATAAAAGCTGAAGCCGCTCCATCCATTCGTTCCGCACCACCCGAGACTGTATCGGAAGTGGCGGATGAGGAAGAATGGGAGAGCGATCCTGGCTCTTTAATAGACCTTAAAGAACAAAGGCCCAAAAAATTAGATCTGCCAGAGGTTTGCTTGTGTAAAACCTTTAGCAAGCTCATGGCTGAAGGTGCATTGAAATATACTCCTCCAATTCCCCCTCAGTCAGTTGTTGCAGGGCTTGATCCCCCTGCGCCGCCTCTTACAGCCTTGGCCGTCTTGCCTTTAAAACCTAGACCAGATAAAAGACAGCTGTTGCCACTACAAAAGCTTTCTCCTCTGCAAAAGGCTGTGAAACAAGCTTCAGAGAGAGGGGAAGATACTATGGGTTTTGTAGCCTGTCCGGTCTTTGAGTAAGTGGATGAGCAAGGGGTGAGGCACAGAATCCATCAGCCTTTAGCATTCAAACAACTGAAAGAGCTGAAAATGGCCTGCTTATCCTATGGGGCCACTGCTCCGTTTACACAAGCTGTGCTTGAGGCTTTTGCGGCTGATGCTCTCCCGCCCTCTGATCGGAAAGCTATTGCACGAGCCTGTGTAAGTGGAGGAGATTATCTATTGTGGAGATCAGAGTATGCGGAGCAATGTCAAAAGACAGCTGATACTAATAGAGCTCAAAATCACCCAGTAACTTTTGAAATGCTTATGGGGGAAGGACCCTACAGTGATCTTAACGGGCAGTTAGATTTCGATTCTGCTGCCTATGCACAAATAAATGCCACTGCTAAGCAAGCTTGGATGAAACTGCCTTCAGGGGGGGGCACAATCCGAAGATTTATCTACAATTAGACAAGGGCCAGATGGGCCTTTTCAAGATTTTGTCTCTCGTTTGATGCAAACATCTAGCAGATTGATGGGAGATACAGATGCGGGCCTTCTCCTTGTAAAACAATTAGCCTAAACTTAAGTATGTCCATATTTCTATAGACACCTATTCTGGCTTTATTATGGCAACAGCACAAACTGGAGAAGCCACTAAACACGTTATAGCCCATTGCTTAAAATGCTTTGGCATTACAGGAGTACCAAAAGAGATTAAAACAGACAATGGGACCGGCTATTCCAGCTGTGCATTTCAGCATTCCTTACAATCCCCAAGGACAAGGTATTGTGGAAAGGACACACAGTACCCTGAAGCATCAGCTTCAAAAAATAAAAAAGGGGGAGTTATACCCAGAAACTCCCACAAACTATTTAAACCATGCACTTTTTATTTCAAATTTTCTCACCATAGATGCACAGAGCAGGTCTGCAGCAGATAGATTTTGGCATCCAAAAACAAAAGATTCATATGCTAGAGATCCAGTACTAATCTGGGGACAAGGGCATGTTTGTTTTTCTACAGGATGCAGAAGGAGCCAGGTGGATCCCAGAAAGAGTGGTCTGCATTCTGCTGACCGCCACGGGAACCAACCACATACATTGGGCATTTGTGCCAGACCCTCCAATCCTCCACCCAGCGGTTTGGGACGGCCTGGAGATCATTGTCCAGGTCAATGATACCAGGATTCTGGGCCATCCTTCCACCTCCAGGAATTCGCCTGCCCTGAGCCCTTATCAGAATTATTCAGCCGAAGGAAAAGGAATGCCGGTGTGCTTCCGTGCTGGGCCTTCTTACAATTGTATCAATGTTATGGACAACAAAGGTAAGAGAGTGCACATGCCCACGGTGAATATGTCCTATCCTGGGATGACTAACAATTCCTAGAGTAAATCCAAATGTGACTATGACCATGGACATCCTTTTTCCCCTCAGCAAGTGCCTTATTGTGGCACAGAGAATACGAGGGTTAATGCAACAATCTTATGGACCCGTTGTGTAGAATGAACCCCAAAACGGTATAATGTGTCAACAGGGCACTATTGGGACTGGTCTACTTGCAATAACTGTTCAGATCATCACCTGATGGCTGGAATGTGGTGGTCTAGTAATGGGCATCCTCAAACTTATATTTGGAAGCTGGCAGCTACATCAGGATGAAGGGTGAACATGAATGATCAAAATGAGGAGTAGGGTTTTAATGATAATGCAAAAGATTTTACAGTGCTTGCTTATGTCAATCCCTCTTATCTTCTATTAATCAGTGATATCTATGTAAATGTGGGGAATAATTCAAAATTCAATGTTAGCTGCAATAACTGTAACCTTACTTCCTGTGTAACTTGTCTATCAGAAATTCAGACTGCAGATTTTGTAGACAATTTGGCTCATAATGTGTCTCTTGCCTGGGCCACCCAAGAATCAAGTGATTCCAAGGTGGAACATAAGCTCCAGGCTTTAGAACATATGGTGCGTTACTTGGGTGATCAAGTTAATGTGTTGAATACTAGAAAGCTACATCAAGAGATAATAGCTATTAAAGAGGCAAAATTAGATTTGTCACCAGAAAAATTAGCAGAAAAGTTTTTGGAAGGATTAAGCTCCATGGTCCCCACTTGGGTCTCTACCAAAATAGCTCTTGAGCTCCTTCATTGTCTGTGCTCTAATGCTCTTTCTTCTACTTATATTGGTCCCTACAGCACTACGTTTGGTAGAAAAAGTGCTGAAGCAAATCTATGGAAGCCTCCACAAGCAAAAACTTATCACTCAACACCCCCCCAGCCAATTTTGGCTTAGGAGGCTGGATAGCCAATGATGGGTAAGGCAAGAAGGGGAGTGGACCAACCTAAGACAGGGAATGGGTCATGCAACCCTCAGCCCAATGACGGGTAAGGCCATCCCCGTTCTTGACCAACCTAAGACAGGCACAGTCATCCCATGCATTCAAGCATTTTAAAAAATAAAAAGGGGAGATGTGGAGAGCGGTTGGGACAGAATGAGCAAGAGTACAGGACATGTGGAGAGCAGTTGGGACAGAAGCAGCAAGAGTACAGGACAGGACTGATTGTGTTTTTGTGCCTAGTCTCCATCTAGGGCCTGAACCCGGCCTGACTCTGAAAGAAACCTTGAAAAGTTTCCTAGTTTCCAGGAACAAGTATCTCAGAAATGCAGGGAGGTCTTATCTCAAGGCCAGCCACCTGGACCTGATGCCCCCAGGCATATGTGACTTAAGTATTGGATTAATGTCTGATTGGATTGATCTGTGGGCAATACTTAAGTGATTGGATTGAGGTCCTTGAGAAGGGTGTGTGAATCTAATCTGTAGGCAATTCATATGTATATAAGCCATGCCAGAATAAAGCTTCTTTGCATTCTGCACCAGACAGTTTTTCCTCCTGTCATCTTGCATATACGGCCCGATGCCCCCACTGAGAAACTGTTCGACTCCTGCCAGCACACCCTGGCATTCTTGGGTAGTTTTCTGAGTATCGATGCAATTTCGTTGCTGGTGATTGGTCTGTTTAATTTTTCTGTTTCTTGCTTGGTCAGTCTTGGAAGGTTGTATTTTTCTAAGAATTTGTCCATTTCTCCTAGTTTTTCCAGCTTGTTAGCATATAGATGCTCATAATATTCTCTCATAATTCTTTGTATTTCTGTGGGGTCCATCGTTATTTTTCCTTTCTCATTTCTGATTCTGTTTATGTGTGTAGATTCTCTTTTTCTCTTAATGAGTCTGGCTAGGGGTTTATCTATTTTGTTTATTTTTTCAAAGAACCAGCTCTTGGTTTCATTGATTTTTTTCTATTGTTTTATTTTTCTCAATTTTATTTATTTCTTCTCTGATCTTTATTATGTCCCTCCTTCTGGTGACTTTGGGCCTCATTTGTTCTTCTTTTTCCAATTTCAATAATTGTGTCTTTAGACTGTTCATTTGGGAATGTTCTTCCTTCTTTAAATAGGCCTGGATTGCAATATACTTTCCTCTTAGAACTGCCTTTGCTGCGTCTCACAGAAGTTGTGGCTTTGTGTTGTTGTTGTCATTAGTCTCCATATATTCTTTGATTTCTGTTTTGATTTGGTTGTTAACCCATTGATTAACAAGGAGCATGTTGTTAAGTCTCCATGTATTTGTGAGCCTTTTTGATTTCTTTCTAAAATTTATTTCTAGTTTTATACCTTTGTGATCTGAGAAGTTAGTTGGTAGGATTTCAATACTTTTGAATTTACTGAGGTTCTTTCTGTGGCCTAGTATGTGGTCTATTCTGGAAAATGTTCCATGTGCATTTGAGAAGATTGTGTATCCTGTTGCTTTTGGGTGTAGAGTTCTGTAGATATCTGTTAGGTCCATCTGTTCTAGTGTGTTGTTCAGTGCCTCTGTGTCTTTACTTATATTCTGTCTGGTTGATCTGTCCTTTGGCATGAGTGGTGTGTTAGAGTCTCCTAAAATGAATGCATTGCTGTCTTTTTCCTCCTTTAATTCTGTTAGTATTTGTTTCACATATGCCAGTGCTCCTGTGTTGGGTGCATATATATTTATAATGGTTATATCTTCTTGTTGGACTGACCCCTTCATCATTATGTAATGACCTTCTTTATCTCTTGCTACTTTCTTCGTTTTGAAGTCTATTTTGTGTGATACAAGTACTGCACCACCTGCTTTTTTCTCCTTGTTGTTTGCATGAAATATCTTTTTCCATCCCTACACTTTTAGTCTGTGTATATCTTTGAGTTTGACGTGAGTCTCCTGTAAGCAGCATATAGATGGGTCTTGCTTTTTTATCCATTCTGTTACTCTGTGTCTTTTGATTGGTGCATTCAGCCCATTTACATTTAGGGTGATTATCGATAGATATGTACTTATTGCCATTGCTGGCTTTAGATTCATGGTTACCAAAGGTTGAAGGGTAGCTTCTTTACTATCTAACAGTCTAGCTTAACTTTCTTGTTAAGTTATTGTAAACACAGTCTGATGATTCTTTATTTCTCTCCCTTCTTATTCTTCCTCTTCCATTTTTTATCTGCTAAGTGTTTTATTCTTTGCCTTTAGTTAGTATTTGGATGGTCTGCTTTCTTTGCTATGATTTTATTTTCTCTGGTGACATCTTTTTAGCCTTAGGAGTGCTTTCCTCTAGAGAAGTCCCTTTAAGATACCCTGTAGAGGTGGTTTATGGGAGGCAAATTCCCTCAGCTTTTTCTTGTATGGGAATTGTTTAATCCCTCCCTCAAATTTAAATGGTAATCGTGCTGGATACAATATTCTTGGTTCAAGGCCCTTGTTTCATTACGTTAAATATATCATGCCATTCTCTTCTGGCCTGTAAGGTTTCTGTTGAGAAGTCTGATGATAGTCCGATGGGTTTTCCTTTGTAGGTGATCTTTTTTCTCTGTCTAGCTGCCTTTAATTCTCTGTCCTTATCTTTGATCTTTGCCATTTTAATTATTATGTCTCTTGGTGTTGTCCTCTTTGGGTCCCTTGTGTTGGGAGATCTGTGGGCTTCCATGGTCTGAGAGACTATTTCCTTCCCCAGCTTGGGGAAGTTTTCAGCAATTATTTCTTCAAAGACACTTTCTATCCCTTTTTTTCTCTCTTCTTCCTCTGGTACTCCTATAATGTGAATATT
>JAQQAC010006877.1:4437169-4517011 GCA_029783875.1 Phataginus tricuspis | reverse complement strand
CTGATTTCTATTCCATTAACAGTCTCTTACATCTCATCCAATCTGCTGCTAAGCCTGTCGATCTCTTGTCTCATTTCTGCATTGTATTTCCTCTCTTCCCTCCTTTCCTCCCTTAGCTCTTGCATATTTCTCTGTAGATCCATCAGTATGGTTATGACTTTTATTCTGGATTCTTTTTCAGGAAGATTGTGCGTGTCCATCACATCAGGTACCCTCTCTGGGTTTGTCTGGCTGAGCTTTGTTTGTACCATATTCCTCTGTCTTTTCATGATAGAAGTGGTCACTGGTAGGTGCCATGTATGTCAGTTGGGCTCTTTAAGACTTTTAGAAAGAAAAGGGAAAAGAAAAAAGAAAAAAACACCCGCTGGGAGCAGATTCTGTGTGGATGTTGTAGGTGGGCTGCTGTTCCACCATTCCGCAGCTGCGGCCACTCCGCTGGACCTTGTGGCCAGGGAGGGAATGAATGGGAGGCTGCTGATCTCTGTGTGAAGTCTCAGTGTGGCTGCTTTTCCCAGCCGCTGGCCAAGGGGTCCGAAGTTCCGCAGGACTCCCAGCCTGATGGGCTGAGTGCGCTGGAATGATCCTGCTCCTCCATTGCCTCTGTCTCTTTAAGACTGCTAAAAAAGCATGTGCTTTTCTTTTTTCCTGAGCTGGCTGAGGGGACCTGTCATCTTGGATCCTTCACCTCTGTCTCTCCAATCTCTGATACACTGCACGATGTGTGTCAGTGCTCCCAGCACAGATCACCAGGGCTTGTTACTTGACAGTTCTGTGCTTCCACTCCCTCCCCACTCTGAGTCCTCTCTTCCCATAGGTGCGCTGGGGTGGGGGAGTGCTCGGGTCCCGCCGGGATGCAGCTCCATATCTTACCCTCTTTGCGAGGTGCCGAGTCCTCTCAGGTGTAGCTGCAGCCTGGGTGTTGTCCTGTATCTTCTGGTCTCTCTTTTTGGCATAGTTGTATTTGTCTTATTTTCATAAATATATATGGTTTGGGGAGGAGATTTCTGCCACCCTGCTCATGCTGCCATCTTCCCTGATACTCAAGTTACATAATTTTAAAGGTGCAATACTATTAACTGTCACTCATTTGAATAAACTTCAGTTTCAATTAGATCTTCCCTTAATGCAGCCTATATATATTTGCTTAAATTACACATAGCCAGGTTGATATAGAAAGCTATGAGATAGAATGGTTCCTTCACATCCATCCGTTCCCCACAATACCTTTTCCATAATTAAACCCTACTCCTCCTTCAAGGTTCTGCCCAACTTCTTCCTCTTCTTGGAACATCACACTAACTTCTCTGGTTACCATGGTATCTTCTTGTATCCCGTGAAAGTTATTTATCACCATCATCTTAGTTGCTATCATTGTTTCATAACTAAAAACTCTTTTTAGAATTTGTATGGAAATACATACACACATGCACACACATAAATATGTACATATTCATACACATACACCTGTACATACATTGCATATGGATGTATCCATGGAACTATGTGTATGTTTAATTTACTGTATTTACATTAGTTATTTGTTCAGTAAGTGAACTGAAATACATAATTCATAAGATACATAATAGACTCATATTGATATTGAGACATGTTTGTCTCAGATATCTATTGCTACATAAATAACCTAAAATATAGTGGCTTGGACAACAGCATTTTAATCTCTATCAGGTTCTGTTGGTGAGACCCCTCACTTGGGTCTCATGCAGTTGTGGTCATATGCCTGGAGCTGAGTGTACTGCTGTCCCTCTCCAGGTAACCTTCAGGGCCTCTCCTCCCCACATGAGTTCTTGTGCCACCAGGACAGCTGAGCTGCATATATGGAACAGGGAAGCTCCTCAGCCTTCTTAAGGTTTAGCCCAGAACAGGCAGTGTCACTTTTTCTACCTCATATAGTTTATTCCAGTGTGAGCTCTGATTCTAGGAGAAATCGACACTGCTTCTTGACTGGAGAAATGACAATGAATTCATGGCCATCTCTAATCCACCAGAATATTTTTTATGGGTAATTATATAGGTGACAAATCACAGAATTTTAGATCCAAAAACAATGATTAACCAAATCTCACCAATTTTCAAGAGCAGATACTAAAGAAAGATATGAATGGGCAGGTATGAGTCAATGACCCTGACTTAAAATTTTTATATTTCATAGCATTTATCAGAATGCCTGGCATACAGTATGTTAAATCTGGGTCCTTAGATAAGCAGAAACCTATATGAGATTAAGTTGTTCAAGCAATTTATTAGGGGAAACAGCAGTGAGAGCAAATTGGAGAAGGGGCTATAAAGGCTGGCAGAGCCATACCACTGCCATGCGGTCAGACCCTGAGTGAAGGAGAGAAGGAAAGAAGGACGATGGTTTGGCAGAAACACCGTGGCACTGAGAGAAGGTCAGCAGAGCTTTGGGAGTCCTCAGGGAGCCCTTTACTCAGAATTATCATCAGACTCCTGAGTCTCAGGAATGACTTGCCAAGTTTGGTGATTGGTGGAGAGCAGCCTGTGGGAAGTTTGGCCTCCACACAAGCACGGTGATGCATTGCAGAGCTCAGTAGCTGGGCTGTCAGGCAATTCTGCTCCATGCAGTTGCAGATTAGAAAGATGTACTCTCAAGGCCAATACACACATACTTGATAGCTTAGGGGTTTATTAATAGGAAAAAGGGAAGATTCTAATATCTTTTCCTTTAAGAAGTACCAAAGTTCTTATTTGTTAGAAACATCCCATAATTTTTAAGTCACTGAAACTTAAAACAGATTTTAAGTTACAGGATGTTTCATGAAATTTTAACTTATTTGGATAAGTTAAAAAAACATATTTAGAATACCTCTTTCAGAGAACACTGTGCTTTGCTCAGGAAAACAGAAAGGAAATATTACAGACAATAATTTTACCAATAAGTATTTTATTTGGCATACATGCCACCCTCATGGTCTGGAACCAGAGAAAGCATTTAATTTTTCACAGCCACAAGAATATCTGATGTAAGAGAGGCATACATATATACACACACACACACACACACACACACACATACACACACACACACACACACATTTCTATAACAATAAATTAGATCCTGGAACTCTGTTTGCATTAGTAATTGACCATAAATTTGTTGATTGAAATTGTAAATGTATTCATAAAAGGGATTGTAAATAAAACTTTTCAGAAAAAATCTGTTGTTTTAAGTGAAGCACTTAGAAATACTTCTAAGCTTTCCTGATTGTTCAGGATGTACCATCAAATATAAAAAGCTTGGCTAAGCTTTACAGGATGCCTGACTCCATGACAAAATGGCATGCTTTTTGCAGTTGCCATCCCTGGGGCCTAAAATCTCTATTAGCAAGATTTGGTGCTCCACTCAGTGAGATGAAGGCAATTCCTGTAAGTCAATCTAAAGTCTTTTCTGTAGTGGAATTAAGACCCTCAACAAGGGGTCAGTCTTCACACTGTGTGGTGGACCTATGAGTGTTTTCAGCAAACCTTCCCAGCAGGGACATTTCCTTCTTCCACCCCTTCTATATTCTATATCCATGTCCAGATCTGGGAGAAGGAAAAGGTTTTCCTATTCCCCATAAGCAGTTCATCTTTCTGATAGTGTACCATTCCTGCAAGTTAACAGGATTTACTACATAAGACTGAATCCTATAGAATATATTATATTATATATATGTTATATATATAATATAATATATATATTTTACTTGAACCTTGCCACTTTTGATATGCTGAACATTATTATATTATTTATTATTTTGGCCTTATACTTGTACAGTAGCTAACATAGGAAAACCAACTATCTGAGATGGCTTCCAAAGTGGGCTATGAATTCTGCCACTTGATAGAGGATAGTGGCAATAACACCTTTTGGTTCCTGGAGAATAGAACCCACTCTTAGGGTGTTTGTGCACAGCCAGAACTCATCCTTTTTGAAGTCAAAATGGGTTTTGAAATCAAGTAGATTCTAGTATCAAGTAAATTGCTCTTGGAAAGGGGCAGTCTCCCAACTATTAAAGGCAAAATTACATAAATATATTCTCAGTATTTATAAGATTACCTTAACACGTGTAAATTAGGATCCTTGAGACCAAGACCTTTAAAACAAACATGGAGAATAATTTGTGGATGTCATTGGATTACACAAAAACAATGAAAAAAAACTACAGATCTTTCAGTTGAAAGCTTTCCTCTTTTCCATATGCAGACACATTGCTGTAATTGATCGTATTTGGTCTCATTCCCCATTGCTCCTTGTGACTCTTCTGTGCTTGATCAGTCCTTCACTTCAAACTGACTGGAAAGGTTTTCTTGGATGAATCATTCACCAATCATCAGCTGACCAATAAATGATATTTCCCAGAGTAAAGATCCCAGAAGTCCCTCAAGTACCATCTCTCAAAGGGATTTTGTTTTCTACCACCATATATATGGGCTTCATGATGGAATTCAGTGAGTCTCTTTTTGGCAACTAACTTGATTTTTGGTTGGAAAAGAGAGTCTTAATACATATGCACCCCTGTGTTTATCACTGCACTATTTTCAATAGCCAAGATATGGAACCTAAGTGTCCATCAGTAGATAAATGGATAAAGAGTATGTGGTCATATATGCAATGGAATACTATTAAGCCATAAAAAGAAAAGAAATCCTCCCATTTGCAACAACATGAATGGATCTAGAGGTTATTATGCTCAGTGAAATAAGCCAGGTAGAGAAAGACAAATACTGTATGATTTCACTTATTTGTGGAATATAAAAACAAAGTAAAACAGAAGGAACAAAACAGCAGTAGACTCATTGACACCAAGAAAGGACTTAGTGGTTACCAAGGGGGAGTGGTTGGGGCAGGTGGTGGGGGAAGTGTGAAGGGGATAAAGAAGCATAATAATTCACAATCACAATATAAGTTGGTCATGGGGATGGTAGTATAGCATTCAGAATATAGTCAATGATTCTGAAATATATAGATAGTAACTATAGTAGAAGGGGTGGTGATATAAAATACGGGTAACTGTTGAATTATTGTATCTGAACCAACATAAGATTGTATATCAATGATACTTTAATAACAATAAAAAAAGATTTCATAGATCTCCTCTCCTTATTTTCAGGGAAGGAGATAGTGCAGTCATCTGGTAGGTCCATTGTTGTGGATATTGATTATCTTTGAAAGGAAAAAGAAAGTGATGACCAACAATAATGGGAAATTGCAAATTTTGTCTTATTTCTCTGCCACAGATCAAACTGGCATATACTTATTTCTGAATTGTGAAAAATGAAGGCAGTATCAATATATAGTATGTTATGACCTTAAAGTTGTTCGCTATGTGGATCCACAACTACAAAATGAACATCATTTTTTCCCCCCACTGGTGTATTCTACCATTTTTTTTTATTAAGGTATCATTGATATACACTCTTACGAAGGTTTCACAAGAAAAATAACGTGGTTATTACATTCACCCTTATTATCGAGCTCCCCCGATGCTCCGTTGCAGTCACTGTCCATCAGTGTAGTAAGATGCTGCAAAGTCACTACTTGTCTTCTCTGAGCTACACTGTCTTCCCCACGACCCCCCACACACCATGTGCACTAATCATAATACCCCTCAATCCCCTTTCCTCTCCCTCCCCAGCTGCCCTCCCCCACCCCTCCCCTTTGGTAACCGCTAGTCCCTTCTTGGAGTCTGAGTCTGCTGGGGTCATCATTTTTTTTAAATTGCTTCGAAGAAACTATCTACCACTAAAACATGTCACTAGTCTAATAAGCTTAAACATGAAATCAAGATAAAATATCGTAATGATAATTACATAGTGTTTTGTGAATTAAAATGAATTAATATGGCAGTATCAGGGCTTTTTGGAAAGCCATGTATGCAGTTTATTTTCTGATATTTATAATTCTGAAAATTAGTCCAGGTAGGGAGAAAGATGCACACACAAAAAAATCTGTACACAAGTAAGCATAAAGATTTGATTGGCTTTCCATATTTCTGAACATTCCGTGGGTACACATTTGAAGACAATTGTGATATGTTTACATTACATTACATTGCAAATTGTGTAAACTACCACATGTAAGGAAACAATTATTTGAAGATGTTAAATATTTTGAATGTATTGTGCTGCATAACAACTCATGGTTTATTAATAAAATATAAAAAAAGTTACTGACACTTATTTTAGTTTTGAAACAAACCATAAGATGACCTTATCTCTTTTATGTTTTATACTGATTACCCACAAATGAAAGCAGAGATATTTGATTGCTAATCTTTATTCTGTACAGCTTTTTCAGTTTGGGAGAATATCTAGAATCAAACTGGAGAGCAATATTACTAGAGCAGCACTTATTTTCTATAGGTATTAAATATATCCTAAATATTAGTGACATTAATTACCCTAGTTTTCTTTACCTTTTTCATTTCAAATAAACTAAAAATACGCCAAATGTTACCAGGTGAGTGTGCAAGGACTGAAACAAAAACACTCCCTTTAGTCTGGTAATATTTTAGTCTTTCCCCTTTAAGATAATAGAAAAGAATAATGAAGTTTTATTGAAGTTTTTATTTAGTTATTTTTTAATTTCAGTGTTTTAATTGCAGCCAAATTAAAGGTCCAAATTCATTCCATGCTTGAAAAAAATACATAATTTTCTGTCCAAAACTTCCTGTGGATAAAATGAAAGTCCGTGTGGCCAGGATTCTCACCTGGCCCTGGTTGGCTAGCTCACTACACACGTGTGGGCAATATGTTGCTATTGACTCTATATAAAAAGCTCGGCCCAGTGCTCTGGGCGACACCGCGGCATGACTGCAAGGCTGCAGGAGAGCAGAGACTGGAGTAGTGGCAGCGCCAAGGACAGAGGCCCAGAGGCAGAGACCGGCTTGCTGCATGCAGACTGGCTCTGAGTGAATGGGATTTTAGTGATTGAACTTCCACCATGGAAGTGAAGTTGGGTATAACCCTTTCACCCCAAGAATGTTCTACTGTCACTTCTTTGGTCTCATTGAATCCATAGTGAACTTGCCTGGGGCTGAAACCCACTGGCAAGACACTTCCCTTTCAAAATGTAATGTTGAGAACTTTTCACATTTTTATTCATATGCTAATGTTTACAAAAGCTTTAGAATATGGTAGTTTGGCCACTAGTGAGTTTTTACTCAAAAACAATTTTATTCAAAGTAGACAGTGATGTTGTGCTCTCCAGGTGAAGCCATTTCCTGAGTCTGCAGAATAAGAAGCCCACCAAACATGTTAGGGAGGAATTGAACAAGTGTGAAATGCTTGATCACCTGCTCATCATTAAGTAGAAATATGTTTGCCAAATTACATAAAGACTGAGGATGTTTTGAATTATTACCTAATAAGTAAATCTGTTATTTGAAATAATTCTAATTATTTTGCCTAATTATAAATTGTATCCGGAAAATGATTTCCAAGCACAGAGAGCCTGAGTTTCAAATGTTCAAATCTACAGCAGTTATTGCCATTCCACGTGTCAGGCGCAGAGGTGATTAAAGTGATAGCAATTAGTAGGCATGGCTCCCGACTAAAGTGCTTTTTGAGGGAGATGGGTTGATGGATGGATAGATAGATAAAAGTAGATAAATAGATTGCTACATGGCATGTGTAATAGTAAAGATGTCCTTCAGATTTATTTAAACACAGAAGGTTTTGGGAGGAGATAATGCTGTGGGTAAAAAGTGTAACTCTTCTGTGTTGTAGAACTATATGTGTGAAGGATAATGTGAATGTAGACTATAGGAATGTGATGATGAAAGGGGGGTTCTTCAGATACCCGATTCACTCATTCAAGAAGGGGGACACGAGAACTCCAGCAGCAAAGTTTATTGCCTGAAAGACAGAACGGCTGTCTCTAAAGGAGAGAGCAGCAATGGCAGCAAGGGGGGAGCTGCTTATAAAGGAAATTGAGCGGGAAGTTGGTCCTGTGACTTCTATGCATTACAGGGCTCAGGAAGAGGGGGTGCTGATTGGATGGTTTAAAACAAGTATGTCTTGTGCATTTTCTATAGGTTGAGCTCAGCTGGCGCCGAGCTGCTGGCTGATGTAACATATAGGGTATGCAGGTAAAGGGATGTATGTACCTTTTATGGTAAAGTAGGTTACCTTTGCCCTTTATGGTTGAGTGGCTGGTCGTTGCTAGGGAAACTATCTAAGATGATGGTCACTAGAACAATGGATGGGTTTTTCCATTAACTGGAACACAGTTTTCTTAGAACTAGGTTGGGGGTGAGGCCTTGGGGTGATTCAAGCCTGGGGTGCAGCTGCTGCAGGTGATAAAGGGGGGTTTTACTATGCCTGGAGGCAGTTCTGGGTTCTAACAGATGAGTCAGAAATCTATCACTGAGATTCAGACAAAGATGATAGCTTTAAACCAAACACAGGTAATAAGAGGAGAGAGGGAAGAAAAACTAAGAAAAATTTGGGTGGTAACATTGGAAGAACCTCTTGATGGTTATGTGGATGACGTTTGTAATAGAGTCAAGCTCTATTTTGATGTTTGACTGCAAACAGTTTCAAGCTTCACACCTGCCATTTCTTGTGCCCCACACCTGGGCAGGGTGCTAAGGAAGCCCAAGTATCTCCCCTTTAGCACCTGTAGGAGATTCAGACCACCATGACTCCCGCCTTCCTACAGGATCCTCACCAGGCTCACCGTCCAACCACAATAGCTGTGTTCCTTGTTCTCTCAAGCCATTTTGAACCTGCTTGAGGCTGCTCAGCTCATCCCTGAGACCTCAGTAAGTTAAAAATCTTTATCTTCTTGGTGTGTGTTTATGGTATTAACTGTCCATAGTTAATGGACAAATTTTGGGTGAAGGTTCCTCCTGTTTTTACAAGTTTGTGAGGCCATAGCAGTGTTGAAGAGACTTTAAGCAAATATGACTTCCAGATTTTTACCACAGCTTACATACAGGGTGTTGATGTTAGCAACTACCTTCCAAAAAGAAAAGTGGAAGGGACTGGTTCGTAGTGAAGAAGTTTCTTAGACCTCATAATGAGTTTTCCCTTTTACACCTATTGAATTTAACATGCCTGCCTAGATGTTTATTTAGTCCGTTTTGGTGTATGAAATCAAAAGAGGGAACATAGAATTCATGACCTTTTTAATAAAATGAATAACTAAAAGCATGAGAAAGTTCAAGGTCAGCCAAGAAAAGTGTTTTTGAAGTAAAAGAACAGTAATTACCCATAAGTCAGATAATTTAGCTTTTTATATTAAATAGCCATTGTTTGTGGAAACAGCAAAAGTAAGTTTCCCCTTTTTACATATTGAGTTCAAGGGAAAATGGCATGCAGTATTAAATTGAAGGAAATAATCCTAGCAATAGAAAAACAATTTCTCATTATAACCACTAAAGTATGTTTTGTTTAACTTTCATGCTTTTTTTTAAAAAAGCTTAAGTTTCACATTTCTTAAGATATTTTCAGAACTGTCAGGTGCTTCTATTAGTGTCAGAAGCTGACATTTATAACGATATGTGCTAATATAAATATTTCTAATGCATAAAATCAGTTTAGTAGCATTGATTTATGTACAACCAGATACTGGTTTCCTTACAAATTCATGTAAAGATAAACCCATTGTAGACATACAATGTCAACATACAAAGAAAAAATACTACTATTGAGGACTGTCTCTTGATTCATGCCACACTTTGCCCTTATTTCACCAAAATATATTACAAAAAAATACAAAAATGGGAAAAAAACCCACAAAACTTAAAATAAGGATAAAACTTTCTTTTTTGATACCGCACTGCTGTGTAAGACTACATACATTTAGTCTCTGCATTGAGTGAAACTCTGCTTGGCTGGCTTGCTTCCTTCAGTCACTTTAAAGCTTTTGGTTTTAAACACCATTATTTTAGCATTTCCATATCTGAGTACATCATCTTTAAACATTACTATATACTCTGTTCATTTGAGTAACTCAATTTCAAGATCTGATTAATTTATTCATATGGATAGTGAATTAAATTTCTTTGAGCAGTAATGTCATTTCAGTAACCCAGTTGATTGGAATTAATCAAACATCCTTTTTTTCGCCTGGGGTCGCATAATCCCTCATACTAAAACAATCCATATCTAAGCTATCACTTACTTTGATGAATAAACAAAAATGCACTTGAGTTCAATTACTAAGACAATGTACTTGTTGTTTTGAGTAAATGGACAAAATTTGTGGACCAGTTGCTATCATGGGAAACTGGCTCATATGTCTTGTCTGATTTGGACTTAAAATATCCTGGAAAAACAGCCTTAGGAATATACAACATTTTAACAAGAATCATCTGGCAATATATCCAGGGAAAGCATGAAAATGTAGTTTAAACATAATGTATTGGCTATGTGCTGGTTAAATAGTTTCTCCTGAGGGTAGGTCTTCTGAAGGAGGACCAAATGGTCTGATGTATTTCAAAATAGTTCCTTTTCTCTTCCCCTTAGGCTTTCTTAAACACTCCAATTTCACAGTCTAGAGGCATAGGCTCAGCTCAGAAGACTAAACACAGGAATAGAGAATGTTTTGACTTGCCCTATATCTCACTACCACATTTCTAAAGACCTACTTTCAGCACTTTCATTTACTGGTATATCATGTCCTGCTGAAGAAAACATTGCAACGTTTCATTCTTTTTCATGGCTGAGTAATATTCCTTTGTGTACATACATACATACATACATACATATATATATATATACACACCACATATTTATCCATTCATTTAATTTAATGATGGATAATTGGATTGCTTCCATATCATAGCTATTGTAAATAATACTGCAGTGAACATGAGGGTGCATATATCTTTTCAAATTACTATTTTTTGTTTTCTTCAGGTAAATGCCCAGAAGTGTAACCACTGGGCCATGTATTTTTACTTTTAATTTCTTGTAGCACCTCCATGCTGTCTTCCATAGTGGCTGTACCAACATACATCCTTACAAACAGTGTATTAACATTCACTATTTCTTGCCTTTTTTTGATACATTTCCATCTGTTTATATTGCCTTTCTGTTCTGGCATGCTATTTATCCATTAGAGCTTTTAGAATATTACTTATAGTTGTTCTGAAGTCCTGGTTATTCCAACATCCCTGCCATGTCTGGTTCAGATGCTTGCTCTGTCTTTATACTGTGTTTTTTGCTTATCGGTATGCCTTGCAATGTTCTCATTTTTAAAAAAATTTTTAAATTGAAGTATTATTGACATACAATGTTATGTTTCAGGTGTACAACATACTGAGTCAACAATTATATACATTACCAAATGCTCACCCTGATAAGTGTAGTTAACTTCTGTCACCATACAAAGTAATTACAATTTTATTGACTATATTCCCTATGCTGTACTTTTCATAAATAAAAATGAAGAATGCTTATGATAAATGTACTAGTATAGACTGGACATGGCCGAGGAAAGAATCTCTGAGCTAGAGAATATTTCAGTGAAATCCAAAAAAGCAGAGAGAACAAAGACTGATGGTGGGGGGACACAAAACAAAAGAATATTCAAGTACTGTGTACAGCTATGCAAGGTGTAACATACATGTGACTCATTTTATAACTGAAAGTTTGTACTTCTTAATCTCCACCTATTTCACCTATCCCCCACTCCCTTCCCTCTGGAAACCACCAGTTCTCTGTATATGTGAGTCTACTTGGGCTTTTGTTTGTTCATTTTCGGGGACTGTAAACCAAAACCACAATGAAATCACTTCACACCAGTCTAAATGGCTAGTATCAAAACGGGCAAAAAATAATGAATGTTGGTACACCACTTGTATATAAATTTTCATAGCCACTATGGAAAACAGTATGCCAGAAAGCTATACCTAGGCATACCACTTTCAAATCACAGAAATTCAAAAATAGAGAATCCTGGAAGAAACTAGCTGTAAAGCACTTCAACTAGAGGAACAAAGATTCAAGTTACCTCTGACTACTCAGCAACCATATAAGCAAGGAAGTAGAGTAAAATATTTAAAAGTGCTAAAAAAAAAACTACAAAGGAAATGTGCCCTGTGAAATTATCCTTCCAAAGAAAGAAAAACAAGGACTTCTCAGACAACTAAAATTGGGGGAGTTTGTTGTCAGTGTAGCTGCCTTGCAAGAAACATTGAGTTTTGTTTGGATAGAAGAAAAATAATGTAGGTCAGAAACTTGGATCTACATAAAGAAAGGAAGAGCATGGAAGAAGAAATAAGTGAGGGGAAATATTTTTGTTGATCCTACAGACAATAGTTCAAAATTATACCAACAATGTATTCAATTATATATTCTGTATATTTATCATATGTAAGCTTATATATAAGTGAAACAAATGGCAGAAATGATCTAAGAGATGAGAGGGAGGATTTAGGATTATTTTGTTATAAAGTACTCATACTACCTGTGAAGTAATATACTGTAATTTGAAAGTAGACTTGGATTAATTATAAGTGTATATTGTAAACCTGACAGCAACGACTAAAAAGGAAGTAAGACTGATATAAATGGAGAGAAAATGGAGTCATATTAAATGCCCACTAAAATCACAAATGGAAGAAAGCATGGAAGTCAAAAATACAATGGACAAGGGCCAGGAATAGAAAACCATAATGAATATTGCAGACATTAATTCATCTGTATCAATCACTTTTAATGCCAGTAATTTAGATGCACCAGTAAAAACTGGTTGTTACAGTGGATCAAAACTCTTGAGCCAACTTTAGGTTACCTAAAAGGGACCCACTTTAAATAAAGACACATATGGATTAAAAATAACGATGGCGAAAAATGCTAACTGTAATCAACAGAATGCAGGACTAGCTATATTTCAGAGCAAAGTTCAAAGCAAGGAAAGTTATCAGGGCTAATGAATGACATTACGTAACGATAAATGTATCAGTTCTTCAAGATGCCATAACAATCCTTAATGTGTGTGCACTTAACAATGGAGCACCGTACTACATGAAGCAAAACCTGATAGAACCGCAGGAGCTATAGATGAGCCCATTATCACCATCCGTCTCTTAGAAGGACACAGCAGGCAGAGAATCAGTGAAAACATCATTGAACTCAACAATGCCATCAATGAACTGGTTATAATTGACATCTACAGACCACTTCATACAACAATAACAAAATACACTTACTGGAATATAGCCATCCACTCTGCGTTTTGTCCCTTTAGGTTTTTTTACTTCACATTGTCTCCTTCCTTATCTGGTTACTCCACATTGTTTCCTTCCTTCCTTATCTGGTAATGGTTGATCTTCTTTTCAAATATAAAAGTGAGATATAAAAACGCTTATTAGACAGTGCTTGTATCATGTGGTGCATAACTGTTTACTTGTGAAGTTTATGCTGGGATAAAGGGTGGTAAGGCATCTTGAGGATGAGAATATGTGGCTGTTTTACCTTACAGGGGTTTGGCGAGCGTCAGTTGTTTCTGAACCTTTACTGAGATTAATTATATCATATATCTATGGCTTATTCCCTTAGCTCATCAGAATTTTACTCAAATATTGTCTTCTCTTTGTCCTTTCTAGGCAGCTATATAGAATTGCAGCTTCATTTTTTTTTCTCCACAGTCTTTCTCATTTTCTAAGCGTACTGTGTACTTGTGTTTTGTTTTCTGATTAGAATATAAACTTCGTAAATAAGAATTTGTCTCTTTTACTCATTGTTGCAACTTTGACACCTAAAACATATAACCATTTGTTGAATATATAATTAATATTGGTAAAGCATCAAGAATAGTACCTAACTTTATTGAACAATTCATATTAGGTGCTCTTGTGAACATCTATGTTGTACTTATAATAAAGTTAAAATTCAGTGTTATGAAAACACTGAGAATTTTCAAGTTGATGTTACTGATAAAATAGATGCATACTTTTATAAATATATTTCAGGAATTTGTTATCACGTCTACAGATTTCCAGATGAAAATACCATTACTTGATTTACCACTGTTTTATGAGTCAATATTTATTATATATTCTGATTATAAATACACTTTTTTCCTAGTTGTGTTTATATACATAATTAGGCAACTACATCTGTTTTTATAAAATGAGGAATATCTGTGCATATATTTTACTATTTAACTCATAATAAACATTGTCAATATTAAATATTAACTTCTGTTTTAATGGCACTTTAACTATGATTTACTAGTATTTACTATAAAATTATTACTGTATACTAATATTGTAGTTACCAGTAATGAATTGCTATATTATATTACTATTTATTAACTCACAATAAAGTCTTATGTACTCATATCTAAAAATTATTCATTTTTATAATTTTAAATACAATCTTCATTCCAATATGAATAATCATTTTGTACATAATCTATCAAAAAATTTAAAAAATATTTCTGTAGAATGCTAAGGTTATTTAGTTACTCATATAAAGCCAGGTTTTGGGGGCTAGAAAGGAAATTAGTGAATAGAGTTGCTTTTTATTCTGCCTTAAGTGACCACACTTCCTACTTTTTTTTTGTATAAAAAAATAGATCTAGAAATGTTAAAATTTGAAAATATGTATCTAAATCTTTTTGCCCCCTTCTCTACAGTTTTCAACTTTCCACCCTCCTATGCCCCTTTATTTGTACTTCCCTTTTTTGAAATGACTCACATTGGTCAAATAAAATACCAGATTGTTTGTTCCTCAGGTCACAGACTTAAAAATTCAGATAATGTCTAGGTAACCCATGCCTCTCCCCAGGAGACTTGAGTGTGCCACACAGCTATTTAGAATATTTTTTACTTTGCTCCACCATATCTGATCTTTAGTTCCAATCTTGTACTGAATTTCATGCACTATTATTAATATCCTCGGAATCCAGCCTTCTTGTCTCTGGAAGCACCAGAATGATTGCCAGGATCAAAGAAGAAGTCTACCTGCTTCAGCAGTAAAAACAACTCTCATTCCCCTTCTCCAGACTCATCTCAAATTCTTAGAAGATGTATGCATTTACTATATGTTTTATGCAAAAACAGAAGTTGCATATACCTGTTTTATTTTTTATTCTAGGCTTCTTGTACTACCATACTGTTTTGATGCCTATAGCTTTATAATGCAACTTGAAATAAGGAATTGTGATGTCCAGCTTTATTCTTTCTTTTCTCAAGTTTATTTGGCAAATTAGGGTATTTTTTCATTACTTATAAAAGAGTTTTTCTACTTCTGTAAAAAGTGCCACTGGAATATTGATAGAGATTGCATAACTTACAAACAGCTTTTGGTAGTATTGCATTTTAACAATGATCATTCTTCTAATCTTTGAACTTGGGATACCTTTCTATTTGTTGCCTTCTATTTCTTCCACTGGTGTCTTATAGGTTCAGTATAGAGATCTCCCAATTCTTGAGTTAAATTTATTCCTAAATATTTTATTGTTTCTGATGCTATTGTAAATGGGATCAATTTCTTTCTCAGATATTTTGTTAATACAAGAAATGCTACTGATTTTCTTGCATGTGAATAATGTATCTTATAAGTTTACTGAACTCATTGATTAGATCTAACAGTGTTTTTGTTGACTCTACAATTTTCTATATATAATATCATGTCATCTGCAAGTGGAGACAATTTTACTTCTTTCCAATTCTTTTTTCTGTCTTGTGTAATTGCTCTAGCTAGACTTCTAATACTGTGTTGAATAGGTATGGGAGAGTTGGTATTCTTGTTCATATCTAAAGCTTTCAATATTGAGTTTGTTATCTGAGGGCTTGTGTATGACCTTTATTATGTTGACAGATGTTCCTTCAGTGCCTAACTTAGGAGATTTTTTTGTAACAATATATGTTGAATTTTTCCAAATGCTTGTTTTACATCTCTTGAGATGATCATATGATTCTTTTCTTTCATTTTGTTAATGTGATGAATCACATTGATTAATTTTTGCATATATTGAACCATATTTGCATCCCAGGGATAAATATCACTTGAACGTGGTCAATGAGCCTATTAATGTTCTGCTTACTTAGTGTACTAGTATCTTATTGAGAATTTTTGCATCTATATTCATCAGGGATATTGACCTGGAGTTTTCTAATTTTTTATTGGAATTTATTAAATTTTATTAAAATTAAAATTTAGTGTCTTTTTCTGATTATGATAACAGGATAATGTTGGCTTGTAAACTGAGTTTGGGAGTGTTTCCCTCCATTTTTTGTTTTTGTATTTTTTTATATTTGTATATATTTTTTGTTTTGTTATTTGTTTTGAAGAGTTTGAGAAGAACTGGTGTTAATTCTTTAAATGTTTGGTAACATTCACTAGTGAAGCCATCTGGTCATAGCTTTTCTTTGTTGGGAGATTTTTTTTTATTACTAATCCAATCTCTTTGCTGGTTTCTAATTGATTCCAAATTTCTATTTTTTCTTGATTCAGTTTTGGTGATTTGTACATCTCTAATATTTTTTTCCATTTCTTTGAGGTTCTCAAATTTTTGGCATGTAAGCTTTTCACAGTAGCCTCTTAGGATCCTTTGAATTTCTTGGTATTATTTGTAATGTCTCCTTTTTCCATTTATAATTTTACTGATTTGGGTCTTTTAAATATGAAACTTTTTTTTTATGTTGAAGTATAGCTGATACACAATCTTATATTGTTTTCAAGTATACAACACAGTGGTTCAACAGTTAACCACATTTAAATCCTCACCCCCACTCATGTAGTTACTATCTGTCAACAATGTTACAGAATCATTGGTTATAATCTCCAGCTGAGACAGGGACTGTGGGTGTAGTCAGAGTAGGGAGAGGGCCTCCGGAAAAAACAAGGCAGAATATTTGCAGTCAGAGCAATGTAACCACATGCAAGGAAACCCCCTACCAAAACTCTGTGTTAAACATTAAGCTCTAGGGTCATTCTTTAGTAAGATCAGTTGGTGTTCCCCAGATAAAGAAGAGTAGCCCATGTTGTTATTATGCTAACCACTTGTATGATTCACTTTAGCATGCTAAAAGGCCCAGGCCTATGTGCTGTCGTTCCTCTTTCAGATCTGATGGGGTGGTTTTGCAAACTGGGCAACTAATTTAGCATGCAGACCCAGCTGTAAACAACATATTAAAAGACAGCAAAGATTCCACCTTAAAGATAAGATTGCATTTTAATACCCAGGAAGTTTGGGAAGCAGGATTCTTAACTTACTCTTTAGCAAACAGACAACACCTCAGCCCACCTTGGGGGCTGGGCAGGCTGCCTTTTGATATGCTCCTAGACCAGGACGCAGGTGTTCTGGAGAAATATTGGGGGTGGAATTCTTTGTGTTAAGTTAATTTGGGGTGTTCAGACACACGTGGCAGGTCTACACCCCTAAACCTTTTTTTTCATGTTCTTGAAAAATCCTCATCTGCCAAAAAACCCCTAGACAATGCACCATACCGGACTCTCTTGTCCCCTCCTGGCGTGAGCCGGGAGCTCTGTCCTTTCACTTAATTTCTAAATAAAAGCCTGTACCTTGCTCTCCTACCTTGGCTGTTTGCTAAGCTCATTCTTCGGCTTCGTGAACAAGAACTCCGACATCACAGCTATACTACCAGCCCTGTAACTAACTCATATTATGGCTGAGAATTTTTGTGCCCCATTATCCCCCTCACCCTCCTTAACACCCACCCCACCCCTCCTCCATGGTAACCACCAGTCACTTCTCAGTGTCTATGAGTCTACTGCCATTTCGTTCATTCAGTTTTGCTTTATGGCATAGAGTTAGGTTGTTTATTTGGGATATTTATTTTTGATGTAGGAATTTATTGCTATGAACTTCACTTTAAGAACTGCTTTTGCTTTATCCTGCCAGTGAAGATTTCAAGGATACAAACAAATTAAACTATAACTCCAAAATATGCTTTATTTTAAAAACAGTCTTTCCCATGGATTTTTATGCCAACAAGAAAAATATGTTAAAAAATTTCAATGCAGAGCCAGTATTTTTTAGAAAAAGGAGGAGGCTATGGGCTATGTAACAGGAGATGTTTTTCAACTTTGATGAGTTTCTGAACTATCTTATAAGTACACACTTCAAATTTAAAAGTACCTACTATGATTATATTGAATGTGTGACTTGTTATCTTTAGCCTTCTTAAATGTGTAATTTTTGTGTAATTTAATGGTTACTGAAAAACCACACAACTTAGAACAGATCATACTTGGATTTCTCAAATATCATATCATCATATTTTTGAGAGAGATTTGAAATTCACCATGAATCATAATCATATAAGCCGTGAAGGAATAAGAGATAGCAATGGAGTCTGTCATTTGGCAATGAGGGTGTAGCACTGCTCAAGTCTAAGTGCTGTGGATGTCATTGGTAGGAAACCCAATAAACGTCCCTACTGTTCATTCCTTGGTAAGAGAAATTCCTGATGCGGTATTACAAAACCACCATCTCCAACAGTAATGAGGGTTGCAGAGTGAAAAGATTTTAAAAAATTCCAAGTGCTTAGCCAATTTCCAAAACTGGAGAAATGATTAGGGAATAGTAGTGTTAAGTTGTTAGCTCAACATTATCATCACCATCATCTTCTTTATCTGGATTTAGATTTGAGTTAAGCCCAGGTTTGCCTTACGGGTCTTCCAGTCATTAGTTCTGTAATCTTGGGAAAGGTACAAAATTTACAATGTGCCAACTTTTGTGCTAAGCACTCCACGTACATCAACTCACAACCTCCATTTTAAGATAGAAAACCAGAAGCAATATATATATATATATAATTTTTTTTGCAAGTTTAAATAACAATCTTCAATTAAAAATGGAAATTCAAAGTATTGTATATACCTAGCAATACATCAACAGCTTTTTAAAACATATGTCATTAACCTCTTAGACTCCTTAGAAAATTTCAGTAGCAAAAAGGGAACTGTAAACAGCTATAGAGAACAAAAGATATAGTTTAGGGTATTATCTAAAGCAACAGTAGAAGGATATAGTTCGGATAGTTCTCATAACTGACACTTTTGATGTACCACATTGACTTTGTAATAGCAATTCATGTATGTAGGGTATTCTAGACTCCAAAAGAAAATGCCTGAAATGCTGAATCATTGTTAAGATGGTGCCTGCCAGATGCACAAAGGGTGGTGCTCTCCCTGCTTTCGAAATGAGGGTGCTTTTCTGCTTAGGCCTGCCTCCCGCTCCTGATTGGCGACTCAAGTCTTCCGTGAACGTGATCAGCTCGTGGACACCATTTACCTGTATGATGTGCCTTCCTGCGTGAAGGACTTGTGACTGCCTGACCTTTGTGCTGATTGGCCCTTGAGTATTATATACACCTTGCTGTTTCCACAATAAACAAGTTCCTGCTTCGACTGAGCTCCCTGTTGCGTCTGTCTGTCCTCAGGAATGAGGGCTGGTGATCAGATGGACAGCTGGCACTTGCCTCTCCCAACCTCGCCTTGCCGGGGCGTGCTCTCCCCTCACTCCTCTGCAGGTTCAGGGGAGGTTCCGTGGAGGGCTAAAATCCCAAACATTTGGCACCCAGCATGGGGCTTGAAGACTTGGTCGACAAACCAAAAGTACCAGACAGTTGGGACAAGCGTGGTTCAAGATAAGTGCACCCCCGAAAAGATGGGGCAGGCAACCTCTAAGGATGAACCTGTGCTTAAAGCGCTGAGATACATGCTTAAAAGCCGAGGGTTAGAACTCTCAGATTCCCAGGCAGAAAGAGTCTGGGAGACTTTTGTGAGGGTAGCCCCCTGGCTCCCTGTCAGTAACCCTTTTGATTATTCCACCTGGGACCATGTCGAACGACTGATCAGAAAGGGAGAGATAGACCAGGGTGAAGACCCCCCTCTGGGAGTGTACCCTATGCTGTCAGCCCTTAAGGCATGTTTCGGGAACACTCGATCTTTATCGCCCCACTCGGCGGGTCCCGCAATGAGTCCCAGCAAACAGGGAGCTAATAGGCAATGCCCAAAAGAACCAGATAAACCAACTCTTAAGGAGGCATCCGCACCCCTGGAGGAAAGGGAATGGGAATGTTTTGATGAGGAACGTCTCAGGTCACCTCCAAAGCTCCATCCTGCCCTGCCCAGAATGAGTATGGATCCCTGGGCCAGCCCCGACCCATCAGCATCTATTGCTGAGAGGTCCCCTGACACTGCCACACCGACATCTTATCCAGTGTTTCTGGCGACCTTTAACTCTGGTGCAAATGGGCCAGTGCCGCCATCTTATCAGGCTTTTCCGGTAAATATTAACCCTGGCGGGAACAGGCCAGCCACCTGGTAACCCTGGGAGACCAAAGAGCTCAAAGAACTAAAGAAGGCAGTCTTAGAGGATGGGCCTAATTCCCTGTGGGCCGAGACCATCCTCCAAGGGTTAGCTCATCAGCACTGTACTACTCAGGATTGGAAGAGCTTGACAAAGGCAGTCCTTTCTGGTCCCGTGTTCCTTAAGTGGTGTGCTTTCTTTAAGGAGGGATTCCATGTCCAGGCAGAGAGAAACCAATCTGCAAACCTCCAATTCCCGTTACCTTTGGGATGCTCTCGGGGACCAGTGACCAGTTTGCTATGGGTCTCTAGCAGGCTGCCATTCCTGACCCTTATCAGGAGCAAGTAAGAGCCCTTGGGCTGGCCACCTGGAAAAAACTGGAGGAAGGCCCCTCAGAACCGCCAGTTTATGGAATCACCCAAAAGCCCATGAGGACCTCCCATCCTTTGTAGACAGGGTAGAAAAGAGCTTGCAGCATAAATTTCCCCCAAGGCCCTTGTGGGATCAATTTGTTAAAATGTTGGTCTGGGAGGGGATGACTACTGACCACAAGTTGGCCTGTTCAGGGCTGAAAGATAGGGCCATGGAAAGGTGGATAGTCACCTCCAAGGATGTGGGCACTCAAGCCCACCAGTCCCAGACTCTGGTTGCTGCCGTGCGGGCACAAACGGCCTCCTTAACAGAGGCCTTGACCACAGCCCTCATTTTACGGTCTCCAGGGAGTGGAGCCCCGGACAAAGGGGGCAGAAATCAAACTTGTTTTGGATGCGGTCAGATGGGACACTTCAAGAGGGAGTGCCCTAATGACCACGCTACAAAAAATATCAGTGGCAATCAAGGGGCTCCCCTGATGAATAGGAGGGGACAGCGCCCACCTAGGACACCCTGTCCCAGGTGCAGGAAGGGGTTCCATTGGCAGAAAAACTACAAGTCTAAGTTTGACATCCAAGGCAACCCTTTAAACTAGAGGAGCGGCAACCTCCAGCCCCATTAGCTGAAGGAGGAAGGAGTTCTTCTGATTCCCCCAAGGCCCATTGGACAGTGCCCATAATACCGGGGGTAAGACCAAAGATGGACATATTCATATCATGAAAAAGGTTCCGCTGCCTAATTGACACTGGGGCGGACGGGACTGTGCTTAGAAAGGAGGAAGTTCCCCTCCACTGGAGGCTAGTCCCGGGACCCCCTTTACTAAGGGTCAGAGGCAATGCGACCTCTGAGGAGACTAAGGACTGGCTTAAATGGGAAGATGTGGATGGCAACCATGGGGAAGTCAGACCCCTCGTTGCCTCTGGCCTGACAGCTAACCTGCTGGGCCAAGACATTCTAGGAGCAGCTGATGTCTACATTACCAATGATCTTAAAATTGTTTATGAAGACATATTGGGGAAAGAGGAATACCAATGACAATTTGGTTGTTCTAAGAACCCAAAGTCTAGATTCAGTGATTATAGGGGGGACCCTTCCTTTGAGGCTTCGAGACCTAATATGTCCCTTCCCCAAGTGAAGCCGCACCCCCCAATCCTAAAGGCCACTGCTCCGATAACACCTGCCATTACATGGCTCCCAGGACCTCCAGTCTGGGAGGAGCAGTGGCCATTACCACAAGCTAAGCTTCAAAGACTTAAAGAAATTACCCAAGAACAATTAAAACTGGGACACATTAAACCTTCCCTAAGCCCATGGAATAGTCCCGTTTTTGTTATTCAGAAGGCCTCTGGCAAGTGGAGGATGTTACAGGATTTAAGATCAAGGAGCGGATGGTTCCTGTGGGCCCGCCTCTGAGGGGGTTGCCCTGGATTCCATCCATTCCAAAAGATATGTCCCTCATTGTGATTGATATTAAGGATCGTTTTTCTCCATTCCCCTCAACCCTGCTGATGGCGAGAAGTTTGCTTTCTCAGTACCTTCCACCAATTTTCAAGGGCCTGATGAGCGATATGAATGGACAGTGTTGCCACAAGGCATGGCTAACAGCCCAGCCTTTTGCCAATGATATGTCTCTCAGGTTTTGCAGCCCCTTCAACAGTGGGCAGGAGTGGTCCTATATGCATACATGGATGATGATATTTTAGGAGCATCCACTACCCAATAGCTGAGCTCTGCCTACCAGAAGCTCCAAACCCTCTTGAGACAAGGGGGGTTACATGTGTCCAGCAACAAGGTCCAGACCGTGCCTCCCTTTGAAATACTGGGAGCGAGGCTTCACCTGGACTCTGTGTGTCCCCTCAAACCCCAGCTATCTATCAAGGACTCCTACTCCCTAGTAGAACTACAAAAAGTACTAGGGGAGCTTAATTGGCTATGACCCTGGCTCCACATTACAACAGAGGACCTTATCCCTCTCTTTGTGTTGTTAAAAGCTAAAACCCCATCTGAGCTTGTTGTGCTGACAGAGGGACATAAGCAAATATTTAAAAGGATTCAATTAGCGCTTGATAATGTCCAACTGGCCAGATATCAGTCCGACTGTGAACTCTGTCTATGGATTCTCCCTGGCTCAGAGTTGCTCACCGTGGTAGTCACCCAGCAGGGTGATCCCCTACAACGGGTTCACGCATCAATAGGGGGGGCCCCTCGAGTGTATGCCCAACTGGATCAATTGGCAGACCTCATAATTAAGGGTAGCGACATCACACTACGGCATTATGGGAATGATCCAGACAATTTGACTGTTCCCTACCATCTGTCTGACTTCGAATGGATCAGGCGAAATCATAATAGGGTATCTAATGCCCTGACTGGTTTCTGGGTAAAATTGTTTGCCATTACGGGCCTAATAGATGGGCTACCTCCTTCACCAAGTGGAACTAGACCGCTCCTAAGCTCTTTCTGAGTAAACCCCTCACTGATGCCCTGAATGTTTTTACTGATGGGGAAAAGGAAGGATCTTCCATTGTTATCCTGCCCTCAGCCTGCTCCCTGAGCAAGCTGGGAGAGGACAAATACTTCGAAAGGGTCAATGGATCGGCTTAATTTAAAGAGCTATATGCCACTGCAATGGCTCTAGACAAAATTCACAAGCCTATGAACCTCTTCTCTGACAGTCTATATGTTGGTAACCTACTCCCTTCCTTGGTGTCCTCTCACATTTGGCTAGATAAAATCCCATAACCCCCTTGATGATTCAAGTGAGGTCCTTGTTAATATGGCAATCCAGACCCATATTTGTGCAACATCTTCAAGGACACCAAGGCTTACCTGGACTAATCTCCTGGGGGAACCTGATGGCTGATCAATTGGCATCCTCTGCTGTTCAGACCATATCTGCACAGCAGACTCTAGACCTCCAATGAGCCCAAGACCTCCACGACCTTACTCAGCTTAACTGGAGGGGGCTTCATCACAAATTCCCCCATATTCCCATCAAGGACTTAAAGAAAATCATTAGGACCTGTAAATCCTATTTACCATTTCTGCAAGTTCCACCCCTGCAACTCCCGGGAGTTAACCCAAGAGGTCTGAAACCAAATTGTCTCTGGCAGACTGATGTCACTCACTATGCAGCCTTTGGAAAACTAAAATTTGTGTTTGTCTCAATTGATACATACTCCCATGCTTGCTGGGCTACTGCCCATAAGGGAGAAAGAGCCAAACATGCTCAAAGCTATTTTTTGCAATTCTTTGCTACCCTAGGCATACCACACCAAGTAAAAACAATGGCCCCTGCTCTATTAGCAAGGCCTTGCAAGAATTTTTTGATAAATGGCACATAAGCCACTCCACAGGGATCCCATATAACCTGCAAGGCCAAGCAATTCTAGAGTGCCAGAATAAAACGCTGAAAGACATTACAAAAACAAAAAGGGGGAACAAACCCCCACAACCAACTGCGAATGGATCTGCTTACATTAAATATTTTAAATTTTTCAAAGGATCTATCCTTAATGGCTTTTCAGAGACATTGGACAAACCAAACGCCATATGCCAAAGTTGAAGTATGCTGGAAAGTCCAGCTGACTGGGCAATGGCGAGGACCAGACCCACTGTAAGTATGGGCAGGGGATTTGGATGTGCGTTTCCTATAGGAAATCCGAATCCAATTTGGATTCCTGCCCGCAATTTGAAATTTTGCCCACAGGCAAGCGATGACCAAAGCCCAGGAACAGACCAAAATGGCCGAAAAACAGACTAAGACCTTATCTAATAGACAGAGAAAGAAATTATGGTGGCTATGTAATCACTTTAGCCACATGCTTACCCGTTCCCAGCGCAGGGGAAAGGGAAAACAAAAAGGAAAACCCAAGAGCGCTGCCCACTCTTGAGGGTCCCCTTATGCTTTTTCTTCCAGGAAATGCCCTTGCTGCATCGCCCTTGGTGGACGCTCTGCCTTTTAGTGACTGGCTTTGCTAGCATCATTCTGACTGCCGCTACCGCTGGACTGATCCTTTACAGTCTTCTGGAGGACTTGAAGCATAATAACCTTACTAGAGACTGAAGAGTCTATCTCCACCCGGCCCACCCCGGACACCTCCAAAGAAATTCTCCAAAGGACCTAGATTCAAAGAGGACTTTGAGATAAGATTCCAGATGTCCCCCTTTATTGTTGTTGTGTTCATATTGACTATAGGGACACGTACAACCCAGGCTTGGGGCAATTGGTGTCAACAATGCAATGGGTGCACCTTTGGATTTATTCCATCTGTTTGTTATATTCTATCTTTCTATTACTTTCCTTTGCTCCTTGTGTTGTTAATAAGCTGACTGGATTCATAAAAATTAGGATGAATGCTGTACATCTCATGGTATTTAGGCAACAATATCAATCCCTGTGCAATCCTGCGTGGGAACCATATGAGAATGGCTTTAACTATCAAGATGTTGAAACTGTAGTCCCATAGCCATGATAAAGTTTTACACTAGAGGTCAGTTGGCCCCTGCCACTGATATATTGGCCTATTGAGGTTTCGCAGCCTACTGGATGCTGACACCCCACACCGTCAGAGTCCCACCTTCGATAAGGTGACTCCGGTAGGGTTCCCTCCTCTCTGGCTAGCAACTAACGTCCATACAAAAACAAAAAGGGGGAAATGTAGGGTATTCTAGACTCCAAAAGAAAAGGCCTGAAATGCTGAATAATTGTTTAGATGGTGTCCGCCAGATGCACAAAGGGTGGTGCTCTGCCTGCTTTTGAAAGGAGGGTGATTTTCTGCTTAGGCCTGCCTCCCGCTCCTGATTGGTGACTCAAGTCTTCCGCAAACGTGATCAGCTCGTGGACACCATTTACCTGTATGATGTGCCTTCCTGTGTGAAGGGCTTGTGGCTGCCTGACCTTTGTGCTGATTGGCCCATGAGTATTATATATATCTTGCTGTTTCCGCAGTAAACGAGTTCCTGCTTCGACTGAGCTCCCTGTCACATTTGTCTGTCCTCGGGAACGAGGGCTGGTGATCAGGCGGACAGCTGGCACTTACCTCTCCCGACCTCGCCTTGCCGGGGCGTGCTCTCCCCTCACTCCTCTGCAGGTTCAGGGGGGGTTCCGTGGAGGGCTAAAAACCCCGACACATGTAAATAAGAGAGTGAGATGTGCAAAAAGAAGAGAGAAAAGAAAACATACTGCTCTAAACCAAGGAAAACTAATAAATGTACATAAGTGTAAACAGCATTCAGAAGACAGGTACACAGCGATGAACATGATTTAGGTATTCTGCTCCTGGCTTGTAAATGATCCTCAACACTGGACTCACAGAAGCTGTTGAATTCTTTTAGTGTTTAGCACTGCAGGAAACTGTTCCACAACTTAATTACAGGCTCAGAAAGAGAATTGGCTGGCTTGAAAATTTATACAACTTTCATACTTGGTAAATTGGGTGAGTGTGAGAATAGTAGGGAGGAAAGAAGGTTAAATTTACTCAGATATTATTCATGGTTTATAAATTGTAGCAAGCATCTATAAAGAAAGAAACAGAGTCTGAAAAAGGCAAGAGGCAAAGTGGAATCAAGTTTTCCTATTTTAAATGTATTAGCACAGTCCATCCATGAGATCATGACAGGCTTTGCCTCCAAATGCCAATATAAACAACAAATTAGGTGTAAGGTCCTTCCTTTACATGCTATTAATTGGGTGGTCAGTTATGTACTTTCACATAGAGAAAATGAAGTAAAAAGAACATTTCTTTAACTCAGCATATTTTAAAACTTTATTTTTTAGAGCAATTTTAGGTGAACAGCAAAATTAACAGAAAGGTACGGGGATTCCTATTTGCCCTTCTGCAACATAATCTATAGCCTCTTTCATCAACAATATCTCCCCCCCACGCAGTGGTAAATGTTAGAACTGATGAACTTACATGGACACAAAGTAAACACCCAAAGTCTACAGGTTACTTTAGGCTTACTCTTGGTGTTGCATATTCTGAGTTTAGACACTTACATAATAGATCTGTATCCTCTATAGTATCATACAGAGTAGTTTCATTGCCCTAAAAATACTGTTTCACCTTTTCAGAGCCCTTATAAACCCTGGCAATCCCTGATCTTTTTACTGTCTCCATAGTTTTGCCTTTTTCAGAATGTCATATAGTTGGAATCATACAAAATATAGACTTTTCAGATTAGCTTCTTTCATTTGGTATATTTGCATTTAAGGTCCCTCTGTCTTTTTATGGCTTGATAGCTCATTTCTTTTTAGTATGGTTTAATATCCCATTGTCTGGATGTACCGTAGTTGATTTATCCATTCACCTTCTGAAGGGCATCTGGTTGTTTCCAAGTCTTGGCAATTGTGAATAAAGCTGCTATAAATATCTGTGTGCAGGTTTTTGTGTAGACAAAATTTTCAAGTCCTTCAGGAAATACCAGGGAACATGTTTCTTGGATCATATGGTAAGAATATGTTTAATTTTATAAGAAACTGCCAAACTCTCTTGGAAATTGGCTGTATCATTTTGCATTTCTGCCAGCAATAAATGAGAGGTTCTGTTGCTCTACATCCTCTCTGGCATTTGCTCTTGTTAGTTTTCCATATTTTGGCCATTCTAATAGGTATGTAGTGATAAATCATTCTTGTCTTAATTTGCGTTTTTCTGATAGGATGTGGATCATCATTTCATATGCTTATTTTTCATCTGTATATCTTTGGTGAAATGTCTGTTAAGTTCTTTGGCCCACTTTCCTTTTTTAAATGAGCTTGTTTCTTTAAGCTTTGAAAGTTCATTTGTTTTGAATAACAGTCCTTTATCAGAAGTGTCTTTTGCAAATGTTTCCTTCCATTCTGTGGCTGTCTTCTAATTCTCTTGTAATTCTCTTTTGTAGAGCAGAAGTTTTTAATTTTAGTTAATTTTAGCTCACCAATTATTTTGAGCTATGCCTTTTTATTTAAAATGTCATTGCCATATCTAGATTTTCTCCTATGTTTTATTCTAGGAGTTTTATAGTTGTGTATTTTATATGTGAGCCAGTAATCCATATTGAGTTAATTTTCGTGAAGTATATAAGGTCTGTGTCTAGCTTCACTTTTTGGCATGTGGATGTCCAGTTGTTCCAGCACTATTTGTTGAAAAGACTACATTTGCTCCGTTTTATTGTCTTTACTCCTTTGTCACAGGTCAGTTGATTATATTTATGGGAATCTATTTCTGAGCTCTCTATTCTGTTCATTGTTCAATTTTTCTGTTCTTTCACCAATACCACACTCTTCACTTCTGTAGCCTTCTAGTGATTCTGGAGGTCAGAGAATGTCACCTCCAGCTTTGTTCCTCTCCTTGACTATTGCGTTAGCTATTCTGGGTCTTTTGTATATCTTAAACTTCAATATCAAAAACTTGCTGGGATTGTTACCAGGATTGCATTGATAGATCAATTTGTGAAGGACTGACAACTTGACGATACTGAGGCTTCCTATTCATGAACATGGAATGTCTCTCCATTTATTTACATTCTTTCACCAATACCACACTGTCTTGATTACTGTAGCTTTATAAGAGGTTGTGATTTGGGTAGTGTCAATCCTCTGACTGCTCTTTTCTTCAGTACCATGTTGGCTAATCTTGTTCTTTTGCCTTTTCATAAAAATATCAGAGTCAGTTTGTCAATATCCACCAAACAAGTAGCTGGGATTGTATTTAGGATTGCATTTAACCTATAGATCAGTTTGAGATGAACTGACATCTTGACAATATTGAGTCATTTAATCAGTGAACATGGAATATCTCTTCATTTAGTTTCCCTTTTACTCCTTTCATTAGAGTTTTTTGGTTTTCCTAGTATAGATCTTACACAAATTTTGTTAGATCTGTACCTGTATTTAATCTTTTTGGTGCTAATATAAATGATACAACATTTTTAATTTCAAGTTCCTCTTCATTTCTGACAGATAAGAAAGCAATTGACTTTGCATATTAACCTTATATCCTGCAATCTTGTTATAATTGTTTATTCCAGGAGTGTTTTTCTTTTCAGTTCTTTTGAAGTTGGATTTTCATTCCATCTGCAAACAAGGTCAGTTTTATTTCTTCCTTCCCAAACTGTATACCTTTTATTCCCTATGTCATTAACTATGGCTTCTAATATAATAAAATGGAGTGCAATGAGGAAAGATACTTACCTTGTACCTGATCTTAGTGGGAAAAGTTCAAGTTTCTTATCATTAAGGATTATGTTAGCTGTAGGTTTTTGTAGATATTCTTTATCATGTTGAGGAAGTTCTCTCATCTTAGTTTCCTGAGGCTATTTTTTCATCATGAATGGGTGTTGGATTTTGTCAAATGACTCTTCTGCATCTATTGATAGGCTCATGTGATTTTTCTATAGTCTGTTGATGCAGTGGATTGCATTACGTGATTTTCACATGTTGAACCAATATTTTCTACCTGGGGCAAATCCTAGTTGGTCATAGTGTATAATTCCCTTGTACATTGTTGGATTCAATACTGATTCAAAATTTCTTCAGGAAAATTCCACTCTATCATGGCAGAATGTACCTTAAAATATAATAAACATTTTTTCATCTCTTTATTCATAAAGGTTTCTCTGCTTTTGCTTAACACATAAATGTCATTCTGCTTTATACCTTCTACTCACCCTCCACTTCTTTAAATAGCTTCTTTGCATCTACCTGGATTACTTCAATAGTGCCTAAACTTATCTAATTTTAAATATAAAATTTCCTTATTTAATCAGTTCAGAAAATTAAATCATGAAATTCTTTTTTATATATTTTTTTATTTTGGTATCATTAATGTACAGTTACATGGGCAACATTATGGTTACTAGACTCCTCCCATTATCAGGTCCCCACCACATACCCCATTACAGTCACTGCCCATCAGTGTAGTAAGATGCTTTAGAATCACTACTTGTCTTCTCTGTGTTATACTGCCTTCCCCATGCTCTCCACCCTACATTATGTCTGCTAATCATAATGCCCCTTATTCCTCCTTATCCCTCCCTTCCTAACCCCCTCCCCAGTCCCTTTCCCTTTGGCAACTGTTAGTCCATTCTTGGGTTCTGTGAATTTGATGCTGTTTTGTTCCTTCAGTTTTTGCTTTGTTCTTATACTCCACAGATGAGTGAAATCATTTGGTACTTGTCTTTCTCTGCCTGGCTTATTTCACTGAGCATAATACCCTCTATCTCCATCCATGTTGTTGCAAATGGTTTTGTTTTCTTCTTATGGCTGAATAATATCCTATTATGTATATGTACCACCTCTTCTTTATCCATTCATCTACTGGTGGACACTTAGGTTGCTTCCATTTCTTGGCTATTGTAAATAGTGCTGCGATAAACATAGGGGTGCATATGTCTTTTCAAACTGGGATCCTGCATTCTTAGGATAAATTCCTAGGAGTGGAATTCCTGGGTCAAATGGTATTTCTATTTTGAGTTTTTTGAGGAAGCTTCATACTGCTTTCTATTCAAACAGCTTAAAATCAGGATATAAAACAAGTACCATTACAAAAAAATCTTTAGAAAAACACACAGTATATGAATCTTTAAGCAACATAGTGAAATATGCAATGAAAAATCTGTATATAGTTTTGGTTTTTAACCTAATTGAAGAGTAAATAAAAAATAGGAAATTACAAGTTATTGTAAAAATGTTTTATTACTTTTATTTATTTTTTATTATACTTGATATACAATCTTATATTGGTTTCAAGTATACAACACAGTGGTTCAACAGTTACCCATATTATTAAATCTTCACCCTCACTAGTACAGTTACCATCTGTCAACATAGGAAGATGCTACAGAATCACTGGCTATATTCTATATGCTGTACTCCCATCCCTGTGACCAACATATATTAATGATTGAGAATTTTTGTGCCCCTTTATCCCCTTCACCCTTCCTATCCACCCAAACTAACTGCTCCCCCATGGTATAACTACCAGTCACTTCTCTGTCTCTGAGTCTACTGCTAGTATGTTGATTTATGTTTTGTTTTGTTTTTAAATTCTACAAATAAGTGAAATCATATCTTGTATGTACTTGTCTTTCTGTACCTTGTTTATTTCACTTAGCATAATACCTTCTGGATCCATCCATGTTGTCACGAACTGCAGGATTTCTTTCTTTTTCGTGGTTGAATAATATTCTATTGTGTTTGTGTATACATACATTTTATTCATTCATCTACTGATAGACACTTTGGTTGCTTCCATATCTATTGTACATAATGAAGCAATAAGCATAAGGGAGCACATTCTTTTTGAATCAGGGATTTTGTTATCATTGGGTAAATTCTTAGAAGTGGAATTAATGGGTCTTGTGGTATTTCTATCTTAGTTTTTTGAAGATCCTCCATACTGCTTCCCACAGTGGCTGCACCAGTTTTAAATGATACTTTTATTTGTTACAACTCTAGCACTTACATGTCTTTCCCTGCTCCAAATCTTATTGTATTTTCCACTGTATCAGTGATATGTGAATATTCTAAAAAGCAGATTTTATTGAAGGTTTGGTTCCCAATGTAAAGTAGAACAGAGCACAGGAGAGGTAACAATTTTAAATGATATTAAAACCATTACTGTCTTAAAGTTTTCCTTTCCATATAACTTGACTCTAGCCAACTACCTCATGAATCCCCATCCCACCTTATTTTCTGTTGCCAGGCTGTAATCCCCTAATGCCTATTACTTTCTCATGCATTGAGATTTAGTTATCCATCTCTAACTTAAAATGGGAACTTGACCTACACTTGAACTTAGAACATTCATTAAATCAATATGCTAAAACAAGGAAACAGATATTTAATTTAGATTAATACTGATAAGAACACGGAAATTTGCAACAATTTTTAAATTGACACTTTATCATATTCTAAATCAAATTATTGATAAACCCCAGGGACTAGGATTTCTGCCTATATATGTAGATATATTTCTACTAAGTATGTAAATACATATTTCTTGGGTTTTAAAATTCAAAACCAGAAGTTCCACTAAGGTTCTTTAATAACTTTACATTAAAAAAGCATGTCTGTGAGAGTTTTTTCTCAGTATTTTCTGAGGTACATAATCGTTTAGTATGTTAGATTAGAGGAAGTTCACTGTAATTTGCTATATGCTAAAATAGTATTCAGCATACCATTTTTGAATAAAGAATTGGACATGGCCATTTCCAGTTTAAACTAAATGGGTCATAAACATGAGTGAAATATCAATCTTCATTTTATTATTTAGCCAATATAGGTTTCAAATGTTCTACAATAGAGTTATATTAAAAAAGAAAAAACTAAACCCCTTAGAATGTTTGTTCTGGTTTATATATACTATAAGTTTTGGCCATTGATATAAAAATATAGTCCTTTTTCTTCTTTTTAAATTATATTCTGATTTCAAGAATTTGTAGTGTCATTAATGAATATACTTTTAAAATGGGAGTAGAAAGAACAATGAATAATAATTAAAAACAAAAGACAAAAACAATTCCCCAGCATGCTAGAAATGAATAGCAAATAAAGTTAAACAAGAGTATTACCTGTATTACTAAAATTAATATGCTGGAAAAAACAAGCTTAATGATTTTACAAAGTAATCATTTATGCACTAACTTAGAATACAGTTAATATTCATTAAGCTGTCTACCTAAAGTTTCATTTCAATTTTATAAGAAAAAAAGCACAGTAATATTAGCTTGACATAAATTGTTTGCCTCATTTCTTCCCAAATGTATACTTTAGTGTTTTAATTATATTGAACTGTTTTCATATACAAACTACAAAAAACAGATACAGTTTAATACTGAACTTTGCTTAAAGTTGCTTGTAAGTTTTTGAATTTCAGGAATACAGCTATAATTTTTCTAAAGTATAACATGCTAAAACCTATGTGGCCAACTTGGCTTTATCTGTGATGTTTACTTTCCAATTTGGCAAAAATACAATGTTTAACTTTGATCTATTACATACACCTATAAGTTAAATACGTTATTAGACATACACATCCATACATTTGTAGAGATACTGAACTGATAATGAGACAGGGACTGTGGATGTAGTCAGAGTAGGGTGAGGGCCTCCGGAAAAAGCAAGGCAGGATATTTACAGTCAAAGCAATGTAACAATGTAAAGAAGTCCCTATTGAAACACTGTGTTCAGCATTATGCAAAGTCAAGGTCACACTAATTCTCTAGGGAAAAGATACCAGACTAGGAATATAGACATCTTCAGTGAGATCAGTTGATACTCCCCAGATAAAGGAAAGTAGCCCACATTTTTATTATGCTAATTATTTGTAATAATTTTAGCATACTGAAAGGGACTTAATATCTCATCAAGGACAAACATCCTAAGGCCACTTTTAACAAGTCCACACCCTAAGCCCTTTATCAGTTCCCCCAAATCCTCAACTGCCTATAAATCCCCTAGACAATGCACCACCCTGGGCTCTCTAGTCCCCTCCTGGCATGAGCCTGGAGCTCTGTCCTCTCACTGTATCTCTCAATAAAAGCCTCTACCCTGGCTCTCCTACCTTGGGTGTTTGCTAAGTTCATTCTTCAACTCTGCAAACAAGAACCCTGGCCTCAATAATGTGCAAATTTTCAAACATGGATAAGTTAAAATGTAAATTGAATAATATTTCCAAATGTTTTCTTATGAATGCATAGAATCTTTTTGCTATTACTAAAATAGAAGAAACAAGATTGAATATGTTCATTATTACTGAATATGTGGTGTGGTGGCTTATATATCTGGTATTAATTTTATTTCTATTAATACATGATTTTAATGGTTGCAATTGGAAAAATTAACTTATAAATGAGGTATAGCCAAGAAGTTGTCATTGTTTTCTGCCCCTTATTACATTATAATGTCCATTTTCAGTATTGTCTACCAGTTAAACAAAATTTTGTTGTTGCTTTTTGTTGAAATTCAGTTGGTAAATTCCTGTCTTTGTGGATATCAACTAATACTACAAAATTGCAATTTAAAAAATTACATTTTACTTATAAAATTGTATATGCATTCAGATTTTCAACAAAAATAATACCCTACACTCAATTTCTTAATTTACATTCGGAAAATCTCTTTACCTAGCCTGCTTCTATTTTGGAAACAGTGACTTTCTATTGTTAAATATTAACCTTATCATGAAAGAGGATTCATTTTATTTTGTTTTTAATCTATCTGCAGGGTAGGGATAGCATTTTTTTCACATAGGAAAAACCAATACATGCCCAAGTCATCTAAAAATATTTGCAAAATAATGATTCGTGAACTTTGACTTGATGGTTACTTCCCAATTTGACTATATTTTAAAGTTTCAACTTGAGATTTAAGTGGCACCCTGAAACACAATTTACACTTTTGAATTCAACTTCTTTTCTCCAGTAGCTGGCATATGAAGCATAGTGAAGGAACTTTGAGGCTATGGTGTCTTTTAACTTCATTCTAGAATCCTTTTTTTTTTCTTTAAAATTTCAATCCATATTGCTGTTCTACTGGTGATTAATGTTTATACATTTCCCAAAAGCAAATTATTTTTGTTTGGAAGAAGAAAATGTCTTTAAAAAATGTAATTTCCCTGAAGAACTCTTCTTTTGGTGGCTTACAAAATGGCACCTACTTATGTATTTCAGGGGTTGGCAAACATTTTCTTAGATTGATGGAAAACAAATATTTGTAAGGTTTTTAGGCCAGGAGGTACAGAGTAATTTATTACATATAAATTATGTGACAGGAAAATAATATTTCTACTTTTTAAAAACTTAAAAAATAATTGAGTATATTTTTGTAATACAAGTCTAATGAAAATAATGGAATTTTTAGAAGTAGCATATTGCCTATTTGAAACATCCTTTTAAAATTATGCTGTACTAAGATGATGTAATGACTTAAACGAATGCTGTTGCTATGGTCTGAGTTTGTTCTCCTCCGTTCTTGTCCCTGCTGCAACAAAGAATTGAAAGGTAGAGACACAATAGTGGAGCAGAGTGAAAGTTTTATTTAAATAGACTTCAAGGGAGGGATGAGCCAGAGTCAAGATAGACAAAGGCACTGAATTTTTAGGGGGGGCCTGTTTATCTAGACCTAACCTGGAGGAACTTCTTTGATTTGACAGGGTGACTGATGTCTTTTGATTGACAGGTCTACTTATATACCCATTCCTTTTGGTGTGCATGTCTTTTCCCCAAATGCACACAGGAGAGCCCTTTGTGGGAGGAGCAAAACCGTAATTTTATTTTAATGGGATTGTAATGAGCTCTGGTTTGAGCGGTTCTTAATTTTGTTAGATTGTGCTTGAGGGACCTGCTTGGGACCAGTTTGGCCTGGTCCCCATAGGCAAGAAGTAATCTCCGCACAAAGCCTTTGTTGTTTTCATGTGGGAACCTCTACCTGGGCAGAATTTGAGTTTTTAACTTGAACCTTATCTTTCCTTTCCCGGCTGCCACGTCTATCTTTCTGCCTAACAATATAAGCAAAGTGGTTCACTAGAAATTACATGATGTATCAAAAAGATAAATAATTCCTTTGAAGAAAACCTAAGACCATACAGCTTTAAATATAAATAAAAATTTTAACTATACCTATACATTGATTATTGATATATAAAATGTAACATATATAGCTATACATTATATGATACAATGTATAGTTATATATAGTATAAATGTTATATATAATGTATAGTTATGTATACTATATATATAAAGTAATTGGTTACATACATATACATTTCCCCTTGTGGACACTGATGCCATTATCTACAATGAAAAATTTAATTCTTGTAAAAGAAAAAGCAACGTTCAGTGACAAACCCAACAGTCAGTTCATCTATGAACTAAATTCCAAAATTATTTTCTGTATTTTTAAAAAGTATTGCCCCTACAGATAAGCTTGAAGTGAGTCAAATTACTTCATATTCTATACATTATTGTTTTCAGGGATTCAGATAACTAGGTAATTTAAGGAATTAGAATATATGGAAACTACTATAAAAGGGTTTCTCAACTTCCATACTTGACTTCAGGCTGGAAAATCTTTTGTTGCGGAAGGGTGTCTGTGCATGGCAGTGGTGTGTTTAGCAGCCTTCCTGGTCCCTGTCTACTGGATGCCAGTAGTGACCTCCTGCTATGTCTCTGACATTGCTGAGAGGTCTTTAGGGACCAAATCTCTCAGGGTAAGAACATCTAAAACTATATAAAATATGCAAATAAATCAGGACTGGAGGATACATAAGAAACAACTGTCTGGCAGCTAATTTTTCAATAAATCAAATTTAGAAGGCAAAAGAAAATAAAGTGATATACCTGAAGTGAAGAGAAAATAATTTTTTTCCTAGAATTCTATATCTTGTCAATATACCTTTCAAAAATTAAGATGAAATGAGAACTTTTTAAAAAGTTAAAAATGGACACAATGTGCCACTAGCAAAAGTATACCTAAATAACAAAGGTAATAAAGGTAATTTTTCAGGCAGAATGTAAATGATCTTGTGGGGAACACTGAATTGCAGTGTGGAATAAAGGCCAAGAAAGACAAATATTTGGATAATTTTAAATGAATATTGATGGAATGACTATATAAAACAATCATAACATGTCTCCAGCAGTTGAAATAACTTTCAGGATTTGGGATGGATGGATGAATGGACGCATAATAAGGTGTCTACCGCAGAAAGTCACAATAATAATTTTATTAACCTTTAAGAAGTTAGTAATATCTGGTATTTTGGAGGAAGCAACTATAAGAATAGTAAAGCAATGTGTATCTTGCTTTAAGCAACTATAAGAAATGTAAAGCAATAGTAAAGCAAAGTAATAAAGAAAAAATGAATAATAGCTATTTGGTTATCTCTTTTCTTGTATTCTTTTCAATTAATGGTACATAAAGCAGATCAAACAGAAGACAAATACTATAATCTAGACATACATTATTATATATAATGCTTTATATTCAAAGCTACATTCAAAGTAAATGAACTAATGCTCTAGATGCAAGATTAGGATTGTCTCATATAATTGTTCCAAGTATAAATGCTTTAAAATGCAGCAAATATAAGAATACAATGATAGTGTAAGTCAAATAATAGTAAAGTTATCCCATCGAACACTAATAAAGAGCTCGTGCAATTACACTAATACCAGGCAGAGGTGTGCAAGGCAAGAAACATTGGCAGACAGGTAGACATAGAGACATACTGTGACAAAAGATCTATACTATATATTTCAAGTTTAAATCTGTGTGTGCCTAAAGCATGGTTCTAAAATATGAAAAACTAAAAGGCAAATAAAAAAGCATAATCCTAATGGGAGACTTTAATACACCTCTCAATAGCTGACAGACCCCCCAAAAACAAAAAAACTGCTGAGAATAAAGATTTGAATAATATAGATTAAAATATAGAGATTAAATAATATTAAAATTTAGAGAGCTTTTCTTCCAGCACCTCAATATATGATCTTGTTCATTCTTTAGGTGCTGGACTTTGGAACCTCTGATACAGATGAATCAACTGTGTGAATCAATACAGACGATTGATAGGGGAAGAGCAAGAAAGTTTAACTACATAAATAGCTTCTGCCAGATGAATGAGAAAGCAACATATCCCTCTTTCCCCTCCTATTTTACATAAGGAGAAAACACAGAGAAAATAAAATACAGGTAACAACAAATTAATCAGATAGTTTACATCCTAAGCATAAAGGCAAACAAAAAAGTATTTTTCAAATATATTGAAGTAAATTTGCTTATTAGATCTCTGAAAGAGTAATAGATTTTTGAACTCAGTAGGAAAAAAAATCTCAGAAGAAACCAAAATGGTTATAAGAATTAGATCATGAACTCATGAAAAGTATACTAAAATATTAAATGTTAACTAACGTGAAAAGTGTAATTAAATATTAAATGCAAACACTGTAAGATTAAATCTTCATGTATTAAAAGAAAATTTAGATTTATCAATTATAAGGGCTATAGTCAATTAAAATAAGGTAAATATGCAACTTGACTGTTGATCAACCACAATGTGAGGGATATAAAAACATTATTTTTGTCTCACTGCCCAATTAAAAAAATCTATTCAGTGGGGGGTGCCTTTTCTTTACCACTGGTAGGACATTCTATTCACTCCTATATATAATTTAACACTTAAAACACAACTTCCTCTCAAATAAAAATGTATCTAATCCAATATTGGATTCCTATATTTATGCTTAATAATTATACAGTGTAATATAATATACATAATACATATAATATAATTACATTATATATAGTTAAGTCCTATAATTTTATTCCCACAACCTCCCATCTGTAGTTGGTGTCATTCCAGATGGCAGCTGCCTACCTCCTAAGGAACAGTGTGGATGGTTCTTCTCACTTTCTCTGCTTTTTTACCTCTCACTAAGGAGGGGACTGTTTTAACTCGACTAGGGTCCAAAAAGAAGAAATGAGAAGAACTAAAAGAAGAATAGTTGAGAAAAATTCAGACCTGGCTGGTGACTGGTAGGATTGTAAGTGGGTCTAGTGCCTTTGTGGGTCCACTGGAGACCCCTGGTAGGTCTGCACACAATAAAGGCCTCAGGTGCCGCTCCACATCTCCACTACGCACATCCTTCCCCCTATTGGACACCCTGAGCTCTCCTTTAGGCACAGTGGCTTCACATGACACTTTCCCATGTGACCCACAATTATTCTGTGAAAAACACATACCCTATGATCTGCCACTGGTGTGCATGTAATTGCTTCCCAACTGGAGCAGCTATTCTCTCCTTTTCTGTTGTTGTGTTTTGGCTGTTGTGACAGCCAGCCTGTGTTACATACATGTACTAAATATAAAGCTTTTCCCACATGTGCAGTTTGCTATAACTGAATGATTGGATGGATGAATGGATGGATGGATGGATGAATGAATGAGTGCTATATTAAAGACCTTTCCAATAACTGTAAAGAAAAGCTTGTCAGAGGGTCCTCAAATAAGTTAAAAGGAGCCAATAATGTAGATACAAATGAGAAAATACAAGGAAATTGAAAGGAAAATAGCAAGGAGACTCTGACTTTATGCGATTTCATTGATGCCTGCCTCAGTTTCTTCCTTTGTAAAATGAGGATTATAATAATACCTATTTTACAGGGTTGACTGAATTAATAACTAAGACAGCAAGTTGCTCTGTCCATTTTCTTTATGTAATTTAACCTAGTTTTGTTGTTTTCTTTCCCCTTCAACCTTTCGGGGATTTGCTTCTAACTCATTTAATAGTAGTTTTGTTTTTGGTAACACATTTAAGAGTTCTCTTCCAGAGACTTAAAAGTAAAACAATGCAAACTGGGTTTAATAGTAGCTCTATTAAATAGCATTGCTGTTTTAAAAGTCTAAAACCTGTTAATTAGCTCTCTTTGGAAAAACTATTGACAAAGCTAAACCAGAGTTACATGTACTGATTTTTTTTTTATACAGATGGGAGAAAACCCCATAAAGCCATCATACTGTTACTTCACGAGAGAGCTCTGAGCCACTCCGAGGCGTCATGACGCACAGCACAGGGAAGGCTTATCTCCGTCATTCAGGCAGCCAAGGGTACAGTGTAAGCAGCAAATACAGAGGCACGCAGTTTTACCTAATTTTACCACTAATCCTTTTTCAATAATCTCCTGAATAATCCCTTCGTTTATGCATCTGAGTACTTAGGAACCTAATGGTTCGAAGCCTGAACACTATAAACAGACAAAAATGCCTGAAGCTGCAGAAAAATACTGCCGCCTCAGATTTGCTTTTCTGTATCTTAAACTCATTTTCCCTATGATATTTGAACCTCGAAATATAGGTGATAAAGTAGCAAAGAGACTATAAAAAAATTTTAAAGCCATATAAATAGCTCATAAGTGGGCATGAAGATATAGCTTTGTGGCTGAGGTGGAGGTGACCTTGACTATAAATCTTGTTTACACAGGCTGGACAAGGGAAGGTTAAGGAATGGAATTTGTGCAGACCATTTTATTTTTTTATACAGTATTATAAAAAAAGTCCCCCCCCAAAAAAAAACAAGAACAAAAAACCCAGTAACAAGATTCAAATAATTCACGATGAGAAGATTTCCCTTTGCACAAAGCGTAAAGTACCTATGAGGTAACTGTCTCACAAGGAAATCTCAGATTTTAATCAGAGGCTACACTGAAAACAGATGTTAAATTGCTGATTAGTCATAATGAACTGAAAATATCTAATTAGGATGAAAATTCTGTAATAGCCTTGTTTTCACTAAAAATCCCATAGCTTAGTGTAGACTTATGCATTTACAGTAGGTTTCCTATCCAGAAAAATAAAATATTTTTGCATAATGAAAGTGAGAAATAATAATTTAGTTTCTTTTGTTGGTTATTTTGGTTTTGTTCCCTAAGATCTTTGTTTTACTTGATTATTCCCATTTTATATTGTCAATATGGGTAGGTTTTAAAATACTGAAATGAATTATCTTCTTAGAAAACCTAGCTGAATGTTGGTATATAACAGGCAAAATACCAGTAATGTATGAGGTTACCATAATTCCTTTTATTCACTCATTTTAATGTTTTAAAGCACCTGTTATGTGCTGGCTCTGTATTAAATATTACGGATACTACAGTAGTTAAACAGTCTAGTATCTGCTCTCACAAAACATACTGTATCCTATATCTATATACTCTAGCTATCCATCTATTCAGGAAGGAAGGTTTTTCATTCATGTACACATTTTTGATGCTATTGTTGTAATATCAAAGATAACAAACATGCTTAGTTTAAACATTAATGATTTTTGGTTGCATTATATTTCCTACCAACTCTTTGTTTTTTTCCCTATAAGTACTGTTTCAAAAATATGCATTAAAAAGACAGTACAATCACATATATACCAAAAAAATCATTGATTTTTGTAAAATCTGATTGATCTAGAATGTTAGAGTATTTGCTGCCCACTGTTATAACCAACAGCTCCACATCTCAGTGACATAATACAATGAAGGTTTATTTCTTGATCACATCACAGCCTATGTCTATCAAATTACTCTTGGGGGCTCTCTTCTACATGGTGTTTTGGGCATCCAAGATCCTTCTAGCTCTTTCCCTCAGGGCCTGGGCAGAGTCCTCCAAAGGCTCCTGTCCATTGAGGTTCCCCAAAAGACAGTCTGTCCAGGCATTTGAAGGCATGCATAGACTCAGTGACAGAGCCTCAAATGAACTGTCAGGAAACTGAGAACTGAGACTTCCCTGTGTGTTTACGGATAGCAAATTAGCCTTTGTCACATCTGAGACATTCCGTGGTCATCTTTCTAAATCAACCTTTTGATGTGGAAAAAGTAAATCGTTAGTCAATATGAAATAAAATGTATATACATTTTTTACATGACAAGATGTCTTGAAAATATTTTGTTTCATAGAACATTAGCATTATGAACCTCTGGAAATTCAGTATAAATCATGTTTTGAATAGTAAGCTCAGCTGTTCATTTATCAATTTGACTGAAAAAACTCCAGGAAGACAATTATGTCAATGGGACCCCAGACTCTTAAATGTATATTAGAACAACAAATTTTTCTTTTAAGGAATCTTAGAATGTTAGCAATATGTAGCATATAAAAATTTAAAATTTGCAAGGCTCCAACTCAAGCACCTTATCCCTTAAGAATTGAAATGAATATAATCTCTTAGTAATAACCAAAAGCTTTTTGTTATTTTAAAATATATCTATTTCTGTACAAAATAACAAACAAAATAAGTCTAACAAAAAAGAAAATTAAGGCTGCTCTCTATTGGTATTTTCTATAATATTTAAACTGTCAAAAGTCATCATGGAATCATTTATATATAGTGGCCAGACAGTAAATGCCACAATACAAAGTATAAGTTAACATTTCTTTATTTCTAGTAATCCTACTTTTTCATCAAATATAGAAAATTATTTTCACATTGTGGTTCATATATGTAAACTCTAGTATGTTTAGAGAGAATGTTTTTATGAAGAATTGGAAAGTGAGTTAGATTTTAAAATGTATATATTTGATGGAATTATGCATGTTATTACAAATGTTTATGCTACTAGTGGTGTTCTTGCACAACTTGGAAATGTATCTTGTCCTACATTCAGATAAATATTGGATTCTCTGAACATAAATAGTAAAATAAGAATATATACAACTATAAGTAGTAGAAAATGAATAAACTACTGAAGCCAATTTATGCTTTAAGTAGAATCTTTTTGTTAAACTACTCATATACATAATTATTCCTTTAATATTTTATTATGTTTCAATACTTAATAGAAGATATACTCCAAGCTTTTTTAAATTTTATAAAACATAAAGAAAAATAGAATAATTAACCCTGTTTTTTGATACTTAGGCATTCTTGTTTCATATATACCTCTACCAAATTCCCCTGTTTCCAGAAGAATTAGAAAGTGAATTTGCTTTCTTGATGGCAGGATGTTCCAGTTCTTGTGTCTTCCTGCCTCTGCCCTGGATTTGACTATTTCTCCAAGAATCCCTAATATATGTTAATGGTAAAAAGATATTTAGACTCTAATCTCGGTGCTGGTGAGCATCCCTGTTGTCACTGGATCATCATCCCTAGGCCTGTGGAAGTGGACAAAAGTTTTTAGATGAAAAACAACATGCACTGCAACTCTTTCCAAAATTTAAAAATACAGGATTTTTTCATTTCAAATATTTCACATCTCTGTTTTAATGTTGAACATAATGGTTCCCAATATCATCAGCAAAGTTGTTTTTATACTTTAATTTACATTATTTTGAATACACCCATTTTAAAAATAAAACTGTTAAAACTATTTTATGATATAGATCATATATTAGAATATGCTAATATAGGATATTAGCATGTATTCTATCTTTATATGCATCACATTAGGATTGTAGAGGCCAATTACTATAATGTAAAATCATTTGATATGTGTTGCTGTTAATGCAATAGTTTTTTTACATTAAGAACCATACTTATTTAACATTATGATTAAACCACTTGCAGAAAACTTACAGAACCTCCATGTCCTCTCTATGCTTCTTCCCTCCTTGCATAGAGCAATATTTTATTGTTGTTTTTACTTTTTCTTTCCATTTTTATAAACTGTAAGCCAATGTTTTTCCATGTAGTATTTGTTCTTATATACATTGTAATATACACATGATTACACCTTAGGCTTCTCACTTAATACATTCTTGAAATAACTATAAAAAGAGAAATATTCATTGCCCTATACACCTATAATATTAATACAACCTTTGGAAAGGGTGTTAAACTAGAAAACTAAATCTCTCTAATACATTTGTTTTGAAGATTTAAGAAGTAGTTCATGTGAAAATATGTAGTATGAATGTTCAAGATGATTCACAAAATCATGTATAATATGAGGACAGAATTAGCATAATCCTTTTAATCAGACTTTTGAAAGGAAGAAAAAGCATAAATAAAGTAAAATTCCCATAACCAACCTGATCATCTTTAGGCTTATTTTTGTTTTGTTTTTGATATACTAGGAAAGTGGAATATCAGAGTTTGGGGAAATAATGAACATGCTGCTGGCAAAAGAAATCAGTGATTCTGAGATAATGGTCTTTTTTCACTAATTATTGTGGAACAGTTCAATATCTTATGGATATAATGATGTGGTTCTTATATCTCCTTTTAGTTATGAATAAAGTATAGTCTCACTGGTCAGAGAACTCTTTGCTGTTAGTTTTAAATGTGCTTGATTGAACCTATTTTAATGAGATTTTATGCATGCCTAATTTAAGTTTCATTTTCAGATATAGAGAATCTCCTTTGGTGTCTTTATCTTGGGTATGTGTGTGGAAACAACTTTTCAACTTAGACAACACCGCTTATCAAGCTTATTATTGGAATACAAATAACAGCATTCTTTCTTATATAAGTGTACTTACTTACATGCCAGTGATTGGAGAGGGAGTCACTACATACACAGTTCACTCTCTATCTCAGTGACACTAGGGCAAAATTAAAGGCTAGAGCAATGCTTTCCTTTCTCAAGGAATCAGAATTTTCCCAGAAAGGACAATTAAGAAAAATGTCAAAAATGCGCAAGAGAGACTCAAGAGGTAGATACAGATAAACATATTACAATAAAAACAAGAAAAATATCTTGGTGTTGCTCACCAAGAAATAAGAAAGACTATTAAGGGGCAAGGAAAAAAAATTATAGTAAAATTAAAATTAACTTTTTCAATTAAAGTATACTTATGAACAAACATAAGGGGAAACTTAATTCATACTCAAGAATTGCTTTTGCATTACAAACTAAAAATCTTAACATTCCTGATTAGCCATGAATATGATTTGACTCGGCATTTTTCAATTAAAAGCTAATCCTATGAATGTATTTTAAGGTCTTCACCAGTTTGCTAAGGCTTTCAGGTCTCTAATATAACCTGTTGATCAAGAGCATTAAATTATACCTTCATGCTGTACCAATTAAAAGCTGGATTCAAAAAGGTCTAACTGAATCTGGCTGTAACATTCAAGTTAATTAGAGTTTGTTTAGTATGGCAAAAATGTTGGGCAGTTGGCCAAACTGGAAAAGACAAGAATGCTTAAAGCTGAGAGAAATTTAACTTCCCCTGACTGATCTTATTACTTACTAAGGACAGGTTATCCAAACTAGCATCCAAAGTAATCAAATCCAAGGTTATACACTAATGAAGTACATACTCTGATTTGAGAAAGGTACAAATAATTTTATGTCCAGAAATTATGCCTCACAACAGGTCAACAGATTTGCAATGTTCAGGCAGAGGGAGACTGACTCTTGTAATGGAGAAGACTCCAGGTCTGTGCTTACTCTGGCAACAAATGTGAGTGATCAGCTAGTTTCTGGCTACTTTATCAAATAAAATATATGTAGGTATGACTGCACCATCATAAAAAATAATTTTATTTCCATACTGTTTTATGGAACATGAATATAGAGATAGTCTTTAAACTTTAGCAATGTTCATTTTATATAACAGTAATCAAATATATGACAGAAAAATAAGCTGCTTATCATAAGAGCATTCTGTCACATATTGGTCAGTTTTCAAAAGTCTAGCACAATCCAAAACAGGATACTTTCAAGAAACAAAATTAAATCCAGGGTCAAAACACCCAAAATCTAGACTCACTGTCATTGAAAAACATAAGGCTCTGGGTTTTTATTTTTATTCTTAGGGGTTCATATATCTTTTTTTGTTGTTTTTTTTCTTTATTTAGAATTTATTTTGGTATCATTAATCTACAATTACATATGCAATATTATGGTGATTAAACTAACCCCTTCATCAGGTCCCCCCACCAACCCCATTACAGTCACTGTCCATCAGTGTAGTGAGATGCTATAGAATCACTACTTGTCTTCTCTGAGTTGTACAGCCCTCCCCATGGCCCCCCAACATTACGTCTGCTAATCGTAATGCCCTTTTTAACCTCTTTTCCCTCCCTTCCCACCCATCTTCCCCAGTCCCTTTCCCTTTGGTAACTATTAGTCTGTTCTTGGGTTCTGTGAGTCTGCTGCTGTTTGTTCCTTCAGTTTTTTTTTCTTTGTTCTTATACTCCACATATGAGGGAAATCATTTGATACGTGTCTTTTTTGACTTGGCTTATTTCACTGAGCATATTACCCTCTAGCTCCATCCATGTTGTTGCAAATGGTAGGATTTGTTTTCTTCTTATGTCTGAATAATAGTCCATTGTGTATATGTACCACCTCTTCTTTATCCACTCATCTACTGATGGACACGTAGGTTGCTTCCATTTCTTGGCTAGTGTAAAGAGTGCTGTGATAAACATAGGGGTGCATATGCATTTTTCAAACTGGGCTGCTGCATTCTTAGGGTAAATTCCTAGGAGTGGAATTCCTGGGTCAAATGGTATTTCTATTTTGAGTTTTTTGAGGAACCTCCATACTGCTTTCCACAATGGTTGAACTAATTTGCATTCCCACCAGCAGTGTAGGAGGGTTCCCTTTTCTCCACATCCTCACCAACATTTGTTGTTGTTTGTGTTTTGGATGTTGGCCATCCTCACTGGTGTAAGATGATATCTCATTGTGGTTTTAATCTGCATTTCTCTGATGATTAGCGATGTGGAGCATCTTTTCATGTGCCTGTTGGCCATCTGAATTTCTTCTTTAGAGAAGTGTCCTCTGCCTATTTCTTAATTGGATTATTTGCTTTTTGTTTGTTAAGGTGCGTGAGTTCTTTATATATTTTGGATGTCAACTCCTTATCAGATACACCATTTATGAACATATTCTGCCATATTGTAGGATGTCTTTTTGTTCTACTGATGGTGTTCTTTGCTGTACAGAAGCTTTTCAGCTTAATATAGTGCCACTTGTTCATTTTTGCTTTTGTTTCCCTTGCCCGGGAGATATGTTCATGAAGAAGTCACTCATGTTTATGTCCAAGCGATTTTTGCCTATGTTTTTTACTAAGAGTTTTATGGTTTCATGACTACATTCAGGTCTTTGATCCACATTGATTTTACCTTTGTGTATGGGGTTAGACAGTAGTCCAGTTTCATTCTCTTACTTGTAACTGTAGAGTCTTTCCAACACCAGCTGCTGAGGAGGCTGTTATCTCCCCCATTGTATACCCAAGGCTCCTTTATCAAATATTAACTGACTGTATATGTTTGGGTTAAGGTTTGGATTTTCTTTTCTGTTCCACTGGTCTGTGGGTATGTTTTTGTGCCAATACCAAATTGTCTTGATTACTGTGGCTTTGTAGTAGAGCTTGAAGTCAGGGAGCGTAATTCCCCATTTTATTCCTCCTTCTCAGGATTGCTTTGGCTATTCTGGGTCTTTTCTGGTTCCATATGAATTTTAGAATTATTTGTTCCAGTTCATTGAAGAAAGCTGTTGGTAGTTTGATAGGGGTTGTGTTGAATCTCTAGATTGCTTTAGGTAGTATAGCCATTTCGATAATATTTATTCTTCCTAGCCAAGAGCATGGGATGCATTTCCATTTGTTAGTGTCCTCTTTAATTTCTCCTAGGAGTGTCTTGTAGTTTTCAGAGTACAGGTCTTTCACTTCCTTGGTTAGGTTTATTCCTAGGTATTTTATTCTTTTTGATTCAATTGTGAATGGAATTCTTTTTGTGATTTCTCTTTCTGTTACTTTATCATTAGTGTATAAGAAAGCAACAGATTTCTGTGTGTTAATTTTGTATCCTGCAACTTTACTGAATTCAGATATTAGTTCTAGTAGTTTTGGAGTGGAGTCTTTAGGGTTTTTTATGTACAATATCATGTCATCTGCAAATAGTGACAATTTGACTTCTTTACCAATCAGGATGCCTTGTATGTCTTTATTTTCTCTGATTACCATGGCTAGGACCTCCTGTACTATGTTGAATAACAGTGGAGAGAGTGGGCATCCCTGTCTTGTTCCCAATCTTAGATGAAAAGCTTTCAGCTTCTCGCTGTTAAATATGATGTTAGCTGTGGGTTTGTCATAGATGGCCTTTATGATGTTGAGGTACTTGCCGTCTGTACCCATTTTGTTCAGAGTTTTAATCATGAATGGATGCTGAATTTTGTCAAATGCTTTTTCATCATCTATGGAGATGATCATGTGGGTTTTGTTCTTCTTTTTGTTGATGTGGTGGATGATGTTGATGGAATTTCAAACGTTGTACCATCCTTGCATCCCTGGGATGAAACCCACTTGATCATGGTGTATGATCCTCTTGATGTATTTTTGAATTCGGTTTGCTAATATTTTGTTGAGTATTTTTGCATCTACGTTCATCAGGGATATCGGTCTGTAATTTTCTTTTTTGGTGAGGTCTTTGCCCAGTTTTGGTATTAGAGTGATGCTGGCTTCATAGAATGAGTTTGGAAGTATTCCCTCCTCTTCTATTTTTTGAAAAACTTTAAGGAGAATGGGTGTTATTTCTTCTGTATATGTCTGGTAGAATTCAGAGGTGAATCCGTCAGGTCCAGGGGTTTTGTTCTTGGGTAGTTTTTTGATTACCACTTCAATTTCATTGCTGGTGATTAGTCTGTTTAGTTTTTCTGTTTCTTGCTTGGTTAGTCTTGGAAGGTTGTATTTTTCTAAGAAGTTGTCCATTTTTTCAAAGTATTCCAGCGTGTTAGCATATAGATTATCATAATATTCCCTTATAATTCTTTGTATTTCTGTGTGGTTCGTCGTTATTTTCCTTTCTCATTTCTGATTCTGTTTATGTGTGTAGATTCTCTTTTTCTCTTAATGAGTCTGGCTAGGGGTTTATTTATTTTGTTCATTTTTTCAAAAAAACAGCTCTTGGTTTCATTGATTTTTTCTATTGTTTTATTCTACTCAATTTTATTTATTTCTTCTCTGATCTTTATTATGTCCCTCCTTCTGGTGACTTTGGGCCTCATTTGTTCTTCTTTTACCAATTTCAGTAATTGTGTCTTTAGACTGTTCATTTGAGATTGTTCTTCCTTCTTTAAATAGGCTTGGATGGAAATATACTTTCCTCTTAAAACTGCCTTTGCTGCGTCCCACAGAAGTTGTGGCTTTGTGGTGTTGTTGTCATTAGTCTCCACATATTCTTTGATTTCTGTTTTGATTTGGTCGTTAACCCATTGATTCATTAGGAGAATGTTGTTAAGTCTCCATGTATTTGTGAGCCTTTTTGTTTTCTTTGTAAAATTTATTTCTAGTTTTATACCTTTGTGATCTGAGAAGTTGGTTGGTAGGATTTCAATATTTTTGAAATTACTGAGGTTCTTTTTGTGGCCTAGTATGTGGTCTATTCTGGAAAATGTTCCATGTGCACTTGAGAAGAATGGGTATCCTGCTGCTTTTGGGTGCAGAGTTCTGTAGATGTCTGTTAGGTCCATCTGTTCTAGTGTGTTGTTCAGTTCTTCTGTGTCTTTACTTATTCTCTGTCTGGTTGATCTGTCCTTTGGCATGAGTAGTGTGTTGACGTCTTCTAAATGAATGCATTGCTGTCTATTTCCTCCTTCAATTCTCTAGTATTTGTTTCACATATGCTGGCACTCCTGTGTTGGGTGCATATATATTTATAATGGTTATATCTTCTTGTTGGACTGACCCCTTTATCATTATGTAATGTCCTTCTTTATCTCTTGCTACTTTCTTCATTTTGAAGTCTATTTTGTCTGATACAAGTACTGCAACACCTGCTTTTTTCTCCTTGTTGTTTGCATGAAATATCTTTTTCCATCCCTTCACCTTTAGTCTGTGTATATCTTTGGGTTTGAGGTGAGTCTCTTGTAAGCAGCATATAGATGGGTCCTACTTTTTTATCCACTCTGTTACTTTGTGTCTTTTGATTGGTGCATTCAGTCCATTTACATTTAGGGTGATTATTGATAGATATGTAGTTATTGCCATTGCTGGCTTTAGATTCGTGGTTACCAAAGGTTCAAGGGTTGCTTCTTTACTATATAACAATCTAACTTAACTTTTTTGTTAAGTTATTGTGAACACTCTCTCATGTTTCTTTATCTCTCCCTTCTTATTCTTCCTCCTCCATTCTTTATATATTATGTGTTTTATTCTTTGCCTTTAGTTAGTATTTGGATGGTCTGCTTTTTTGCTATGATTTTATTTTCTCTGGTGACATCTTTTTAGCCTTAGGGGTGCTTCCCTCTAGAGCAGTCCGTTTAAGATATCCTGTAGTGGTGGTTTATGAGAGGCAAACTCTCTCAACTTTCGTTTGTCTGGTTATTGTTTAATCTCTCTGTCATATTTAAATGATAATCGTGCTGGATACAATATTCTTGGTTCGAGGCCCTTCTGTTTCATTATGTTAAATATATCATGCCATTCTCTTCTGGCCTGTAAGGTTTCTGTTGAGAAGTCTGATGATAGTCTGATGGGTTTTCCTTTTTAGGTGATCTTTTTTCTCTCTCTAGCTGCCTTTAATACTCTGTCTTTATCTTTGATCTTTGCCATTTTAATTATCATGTGTCTTGGTGTTGCCTTCCTTGGGTCCCTCGTGTTGGGAGATCTGTGGGCTTAAGTGGACAGTGAGAGTATTTCCTTCTCCAACGTGGGAAAGTTTTCAGCAATTATTTCTTCAAAGACACTTTCTATTCCTTTTTCTCTCTCTTCTTCCTCTGGTACTCCTATAACCCGAATATTGTTCCATTTGGATTGCTCACACAGTTCTCTTAATATTCTTTCATTCCAAAAATCCTTTTATCTCTTTCTGCCTCAGCTTCTCTGTATTCCTGTTCTCTGATTTCTATTCCATTAAGTCTCTTGTGTCTCATCCAGTCTGTTGTTAAGCTAGTCAATCGCTTGTCTGATTTTTGCATTGTTTTTCCTCACTTCCCTCCCTCACTTCCTCCCTCAGCTCTTGCACATTTCTCTGTAGATCCGTTAGCATGGTTATGACTTTTATTCTGAATTCTTTTTCAGGAAGACTGTGCATTTCCATCCCTTCAGGCTCCCTCTCTGGGTTTGTCTGGTTGATTTTAGTCTGGACCATATTCCTCTGTCTTTTCATGGGTACAGAAGTGGTCAGTTGTAGTTGCCATGTATGTCAGCTGGGCTCTTTAAGACTTTAAAAAGGAAAAAAAAGAAAAAAGAAAAAAAAAGGAGAAAAAAAAGAAAGAACGAAAGCAAAAAAAAAAAAAAAGAAAAAAAAAAACCACCCACTGGGAATGGATTCTGTGGGGTTGCTGTAGGTGGCACTGGGCACTGTAGCTCCACTATTCCACAGCTGTGGCCATGCCGCTCCACTTCGCAGGGCCTTTTATAGCTCTGGCCAGAGTGGGAACGAATGGGAGGCTGTTGATGTCTGTGGGAGTCCTAAACATTTAATAATATATTTAACTAGACACAAAGATTCTAACACAATGTGATGGCCTAAAAATCTTGTGGTCTTTACTTTTTAAAAATAGTGTAGGAAACTTATAATATCCATTTATGCTTAGGAGTGTCAAAAAAGTATCAAACCAAAATGTCAGGTGCTTGTCTGTCTTTTGGAGGTATAAGGTAGAACATACTTGCATTAAATATGAAACAATTATGCAAATATGACAAATTCATTCAGATTACACAGGATTACATCTCCTCATGTTTCTGTTATATTGAGTCCCATTTCAGCATCATTAGATCCAATGAAGTGTTGAACAAGGAAGTACTGGCTTTTGGGAACACGTACCTTAGTAATCCATTATTTACAACCCCAGAGAAGGCAAAATGACTCTTCTAAAAACATACAGAATTTATCAAAGCTTTTGCAATTGAGGTTGCTACAAGAAATCAAGCAGAAGTTACATTTAATGCTATTATAAACCTAAATTATAACTTGCCTTTCTAATTAGAAGAAGCTGACTTTACTGAGATCATGTTTTAAAATTAAACTGTTATCTTCAAAAATTAATCTATTTAGGGAGTAATGGCCTGTAATAAAGAAAACGAACAATCTATATTTATATCTAGCTCTTAAGTATTCTCACTTTTAAGATTTTTTAGAATATTTAGCCAAACTAATATTCTAAGAAGATAATGTAACTTTTCACATACTATATATATATAATATATAATGTGTATTTAGATAGAATAGTGTTTTCCAAATCTAACCTATATATTAACCTAAATGCTGGCTCTAAGTTAGCATTTATAAAGTGAATTTAGTATTATTTAACTGAGGTAAGTTTCCATAAACAATGTTTTAAAGGTTCTACCAATCTTACAAATAATTCCTTTTCAGGAAAACAGATAATGGAAAGATAAGAATTTAAAACCATGTCTATGACCATGGAGCCCTCTCTCATAATTGGCAATATTGGACAATGACCAATAATATCAGAACAGAAAAGGTGAAGTTCTTTATTGGAGTACAGTACATAAACATTTCATAAGAGTTTGATCTGTGTTTCTCTTGAAGGTAAAACATATTGTGGATGTTAAGGGGCAGCGACACATTTTCAGGGCCTTACCATAAAATGAACAATGTCTGAAAGGTTTGTTATATTAGTTTCATTTTAGTCATAGTGTTGAAAATTAAGAAATAAGGAACTACCAAATGAACTTAATTATGTCTGGCATATTTTTCTTTATGAATGAAATATCAAATCTCTGATTTTCCTAGTTTCATCTGGAAAAATCTAAAGACATTTTAAGTGTGAAAAACATCCTGAGATTTTTTATAAACTTAGGATGTGTTCACGGGGTTGCAGAATTAAGACTGTCAAAGGAAAGCTGGACATTTTATTAACATAGTATCATGGCTGCCTGAAAAACAAGGAATTGGCAACTACTCTGAAAAACAAAAAATTCCCATTACCTTGCCAACAGTTTGCATTATTCTGTCATTTTTGTTCCAACATAGCCTTAATAACCCATATTAATTTTAACTTTTAACTAAAACAGTTAACTTTTATTTCAAGGAAGGAAAAAGCAGATCATTGAGTACTACTTTTCATGCACAGGCATTTAGCAGATGAACAAATCTCATGACATCACATAATACAATCTTCTATAACAGCACACATCCCATTCATACTTGAAGTGGTAAAAATGAACACATTCATAACATGACCAAAAGATGTAGTCACTCCACAGCATTTAAAAATAAATAAAAGTATATATTCTTAAAATCATGCTTAGTAATCAATGTTGGTATTCACTTTTACATGGCTTTTCTTTTCTTCTTGAATCAAAATGATTACACCAATCTGATTGGTCCAATCATTCACTTTAAATATTTAAATTCATAGTTTTGAAGTATTTCTAAGTTAGAAATTCCTAGAAGTTGTTAATAGTTTTAAAGTATTGGAACTTTGTTTTTCTTTTGTCTTTAAATTTGTGGGATGTCATATAAGCACTTGGTAGTATATTCCACTTAGATCTGAATTCCTTTAATTTAAGAATCTTTATATTCTAATTTGCTAATATCATATAGGGTAGGAAAACATTTTTCTCTAACATAATGAGAGGTGAAGGCTTTTCAGGGACTTGGAGCACTTCTAACTTCTGTTCTACAACTCTAACCACAACCAAAAACAAAGAAACAAGAAAAAATCTCATATGATCACAAACTAGAGCTGTTTTTCAATGTGTAAAGAATTCTTAATTGATTGGGGCTCAACTAAGGGCTCACCAAAACCAACCTCTAATAAACCAGTGTGACCCTTCTGACCCACCAGAGGAAAGACTATCTGACAGAACGACCAAATGCCAGCCACAAAAGCAAAGCCATCTCCCAGTCATGGTTGACACCAATGAGGAATAACATTTCAGCTTGTATGCAGAGCAGAAACAAAAATGACAGAAAATCAGTATAAAAAATAAACAGCAGAGCCAGCAAAGTTAAAGTTCTATTGCTGCTTGTTTCACTCTGGAAGCCAAGTAAAGGAGTGTCAGGTGTTTTTATTCCTTATATTTTTATTCTTTATATTCTTATATTCTTTTTATTTATTGAGATATATTTGAATATAACATTATATTGGTTTTGAGTGTATGACATAATGATTTGATAAGTCACCTATTGCCTGTATTTCTCTGGCAAGACAGTCTACCTGGCTTCACCAAGTGCTTTCATGGGACGTCATGGTGGAACCTCCAAAATTTCTAATAATTTTTGGATGATAAATAATTCTAAGGGCATTATGTGATCACATGCTAAATATTCAATTTTTCTGGTTAATAAGTTAGTGGAACAATAAGATGTTAAATTTGTTCCAAATAGTATTAGAGAAATTAGGTATATGTAGGCAATTTTAAAAAAGAAAAGTTAAGATTTCTAGATTGGATACAAACCTGCTTAATGTCCAAAAGGCCATAAACATCAATCTTGGAGGTTAACTTTCCCACTGGACAGTTTATTTAAATCTCCATCTGTATAAAATCTCTAAGTTACACCTATATTCCTACTTCTCAGAAAAAAGTTATGCTCTGCACGTCATGAAGCATAACTCAGTAACTTCATCTGCTTATTTCCAAGATGTGGATAAATTTTTGACATGGAACTGAACATACCCTGAATTTTTAAGGATCTCACTGGAATTCCACCTCAGCCAAAATAGATTCATGCCTTAAATGCAAATTTACTGTATCTTTAAATCTAAAATCTAGCATATCACTATTATGTCAACTGTATTAACTATAAAGATTGTCTTTATTCCTTTTACAGCTAAACTTAGACACTACACTAAGAATTGATCTTAATATTTTCAACTAGTGATCAAGTTTGACTGATCAACCTGATTGTAATTTCTCCAGACACTACCTAGGTCCACAGTTCAATACTTCAAACTCTGTGTCTCTATTTTGAACTCCTTCAAATACTTAATATTTGCATGTGCATAAAGTTTTATTTTTATCTTAATCTTTTTATCTTATAATTTATTTTGGCATCATTAATCTACAGTTACATGTGCAATATTATGGTGATTAAACTACCCCTTTCATGAGGCCCCTCCCCACCAACCCCATTACAGTCACTGCCCATCAGTGTAGTGAGGTGCTATAGAGTCACTACTTGTCTTCTCTGAGTTGTACAGCCCTCCCTGTGCCCCCCCTACATTACATCTGCTAATAGTAATACCCCTTTTACCCTCTTATCCGTCCCTTCCCACCCATCTTCCCCAGTCCCTTTCCCTTTGGTAACTATTAGTCCGTTCTTGGGTTCTGTGAGTCTGTGGCTGTTTTGTTCCTTCAGTTTTTATCTTTGTTCTTATACTTCACATATGAGTGAAATCATTTGATACTTGTCTTTTTCGGCTTGGCTTATTTCACTGAGCATAATACCCTCTAGCTCCATCCATGTTGTTGCAAATGGTAGGATTTGTTTTCTTCTTATGGCTGAATAATATTCCATTGTGTATATGTACCACATCTTCTTAACCCATTCATCTACTGATGGACATTTAGGTTGCTTCCATTTCTTGGCTATTGTAAATAGTGCTGCAATAAACATAGGGGTGCATCTGTCTTTTTGAAATTGGGCTGCTGCATTCTTAAGGTAAATTCCTAGGAGTGGTATTCCTGGGTCAAATGGTATTTCTATTTTGAGTTTTTTGAGGAACCTCCGTACTGCTTTCCACAATGGTTGAACTAATTTGCATTCCCACCAGCAGTGTAGGAGGGTTCCCTTTTCTCCACATCCTCACCAACATTTGTTGTTGTTTGTGTTTTGGATGCTGGCCATCCTCACTGGTGTGAGGTGACATCTCATTGTGGTTTTAATCTGCATTTCTCTGATGATTAGCGATGTGGAGCATGTTTTCATGTGCCTGTTGGCCATCTGAATTTCTTCTTTAGAGAAGTGTCTATTCATGTCCTCTGCCCATTTCTTAATTGGATTATTTCCTTTTTGTATTTTAAGGTGCGTGAGTTCTTTATATATTTTGGATGTCAACCCCTTATCAGATACATCATTTATGAATATATTCTCCCATATTGTAGGATGTCTTTTTGTTGTACTGATGGTGTCCTTTGCTGTACAGAAACTTTTCAGCTTGATATAGTCCCACTTGTTCATTTTTGCTTTTGTTTCCCTTGCCTGGGGAGATATGTTCATGAGGAAGTTGTTCATGTTTATGTCCAAGAGATTTTTCCCTATGTTTTTTTCTAAGAGTTTTATGGTTTCATGACTTACATTCAGGTCTTTGATCCACCTTGAGTTTACCTTTGTGTATGGAGCTAGACAGTAGTCCAGTTTCATTCTCTTACATGTAGTTGTCCAGTTTTTCCAACAGCAGCTGCTGAAGAGGCTGTCATCTCCCCATTGTATATCCAAAGCTCCTTTATCAAATATTAATTGACTGTAAATGTTTGGGTTAATGTTTGGATTTTCTATTCTGTACCACTGGTCTGTGGGTCTGTTTTTGTGCCAGTACCAAATTGTCTTGATTACTGTGGTTTTGTAGTAGAGCTTGAAGTCAGGGGGCATAATTCCCCCTGTTTGATTCCTCCTTCTCAGAATTGCTTTGGGTATTTGGGGTCTTTTGTGGTTCCATATGAATTTTAGAATTATTTCTTCCAGTTCATTGAAGAAAGCTGTTGGTAGTTTGATAGGGATTGCGTTGAATCTGTAGATTGCTTTGGGTAGTATAGCCATTTTGACAATATTTATTCTTCCTAGCCAAGAGCATGGGATGCATTTCCATTTGTTAGTGTCCTCTTTAATTCCTCCTAGGAGTGTCTTGTAGTTTTCAGAGTACAGGTCTTTCACTTCTTTCGTTAGTTTTATTCTTAGGTATTTTATTCTTTTTGATGCAATTGTGAATGGAATTGTTTTTCTGATCTCTTTCTGTTAGTTCATCTTTAGTGTATAGGGAAGCAACAGATTTCTGTGTGTTAATTTTGTATCCAGCAACTTTGCTGATTTTAGATATTAGTTCTAGTAGTTTTGGAGTGGAGTCTTTAGGGTGTTTTATGTACAGTATCATGTCATCTACAAATAGTGACAATTTGACTTCTTCTTTACCAATCTGGATGCCTTGTATGTCTTTGTTTGGTCTAATTGGCATGGCTAGGACCTCCAGTACTATGTTGAATAACAGTGGAGGAGTGGGCATCCGTGTCTTGTTCCTGATCTTAGATGAAAAGCTTTCAGCTTCTCGCTGTTAAGTATGATGTGAACTGTGGGTTTGTCATGTGTAGCCTTTATGGTGTTGAGGTACTTGCTGTCTATACCCATTTTGTTGAGAGTTTGAATCATGAATGGATGAATTTTGTCAAATGCTTTTTCAGCATCTATGGAGATGATTATGTGGTTTTTGTTCTTCTTTTTGTTGATGTGGTGGGTGATGTTAATGGATTTTCGAAAGTTGTACAATCCTTGCATCCCTGGGATGAATCCCACTTGATTATGGTGTATGATCCTCTTGATGTATTTTTGAATTCGGTTTGCTAATATCTTGTTGAGTATTTTTGCATCTACGTTCATCAGGGATATTGGTCTGTAATTTTCTTTTTGGTGGGGTCTTTGCCCGGTTTTGGTATTAGAGTGATGCTGGCTTCATAGAAACAGTTTGGAAGTATTCCCTCCTCTACTATTTTTTGGAAAACTTTAAGGAGAATGAGTGTTATTTCTTCTCTATATGTGGTAGAATTCAGAGGTGAATCCATCAGGTCTGGGGGTTTTGATATTGGGTAGTTTTTTGCTTACCTATTCAATTTCGTTGCTGGTGATTGGTCTGTTTAGTTTTTCGGTTTCTTGCTTGGTCAGTCATGGAAGGCTGTATTTTTCTAAAAAGTTGTCCATTGCTTCTATGTTTTGCAGCTTGTTAGCATATAGATGCTCATATTATTCTCTTATAATTCTTTGTATTTCTGTGGGGTCTGTCGTTATTTTTCCTTCCTCATTTCTGATTCTGTTTATGTGTGTAGATTCTCTTTTTCTCTTAATGAGTCTGGCTAGGGGTTTATCTATTTTGTTTATTTTTTCAAAGAACCAGCTCTTGCTTTCATTGATTTTTTTCTATTGTTTTATTCTTCTCAGTTTTATTTATTTCTTCTCTGATCTTTATTATGTCCCTCCTTCTGGTGACTTTGGGCCTCATTTGTTCTTCTTTTTCCAATTTCAGTAATTGTGTCTTTAGACTGTTTATTTGGGAATGTTCTTCATTCTTTAAATAGGCTGGATTGCAATATACTTTCCTCTTAGAACTGCCTGTGCTGCATCCCACAGAAGTTGTGGCTTTGTGTTGTTGTTGTCATTAGTCTCCATATATTCTTTAATTTTGTTTTGATTTGGTTGTTAACCCATTGATTAATTAGGAGAATGTTGTTAAGTCTCCATGTATTTGTGAGCCTTTTTGATTTCTTTCTAAAATTTATTTCTAGTTTTATACCTTTGTGATCTGAGAAGTTGGTTGGTAGGATTTCAATATTTTTGAATTTACTGAGGTTCTTTTTGTAGCCTAGTATGTGGTCTATTCTGCAAAAAGTTCCATGTGCACATGAGAAGAATGTGTATCCTGTTGCTTTTGGGTGCAGAGTTCTGTAGATATCTCTTAAGTTCATCTGTTCTAGTGTGTTGTTCAGTGCCTCTGCGTCTTTACTTATCTCTGTCTGGTTGATCTGTCCTTTGGAGTGAGTAGTGTATTGAAGTCTCCTAAAATGAATGCATTGCTGTCTATTTCCTCCTTCAATTCTGTTAGTTTTTGTTTCACATATGCTGGTGCTCCTGTGTTTGGTGCATATATATTTATAGTGGTTATATCTTCTTGTTGGACTGACCCCTTTATCATTATATAATGTCCTTCTTTATCTCTTGCTACTTTCTTCGTTTTGAAGTCTATTTTGTCTGATACAAGTACTGTAACACCTGCTTTTTTCTCTTTGTTGTTTGTATGAAATATCTTTTCCATCCCTTCACTTTTAGTCTGTGTATATCTTTGGGTTTGAGGTGAGTCTCTTGTAAGCAGCATATAGATGGGTCTTGCTTTTTTATCCACTCTGTTATTCTGTGTCTTATGATTGGTGCATTCAGTCCATTTACATTTAGGGTGATTATTGATAGATATGTACTTATTGCCATTGCTCGTTTTAGGTTTGTGGTTACCAAAGGTTCAAGGGTTGCTTCTTTACTATCTAACAATCTAACTTAACTTTCTTGTTAAGTTATTGTGAACACTGTCTGATGTTTGCTTATCTCTCCCTTCCTATTCTTCCTCCTCCTTTCTTTATATATTAGGTGTTTTATTCTTTGCCTTTAGTCAGTATTTGGATGGTCTGCTTTCTTTACTATGATTTTATTTTCTCTGATGACATCTTTTTAGCCTTAGGGGTGCTTCCCTCTAGAGCAATCCATTTAAGATATCCTGTGATGGTGGTTTATGAGAGCCAAACTCTCTCAACTTTTGTTTGTCTTGAAATTGTTTAATCCCTCCGTCATATTTAAATGATAATCGTGCTGGATACAATATTCTTGGTTCGAGGCCCTTCTGTTTCATTACGTTAAATATGTCATGCCATTCTCTTCTGGCCTGTAAGGTTTCTGTTGAGAAGTCTGATGATAGTCTGATGGGTTTTCCTTTGTAGGTGATCTTTTTTCTCTCTCTAGCTGCCTTTAATACTCTATCTTTATCTTTGACCTTTGCCATCTTAATTATTATGTGTCTTGGTGTTGTCTTCCTTGGGTCCCTTGTGTTGGGAGATCTGTGGGCTTCCATGGACTGCGAGACTATTTCCTTCCCCAGCGTGGGAAAGTTTTCAGCAATTATTTCTTCAAAGACACTTTCTATCCCTTTTTCTCTGTCTTCTTCCTCTTTTCTTAATCTTTTTATTCTTTGTTCCATAAAAAACTGCTAGTGTAAAACAAACCAGAGTCAAAACTATTAACCTATTGGCCAGTTCAAATGCACTATTAAACTTGCTCTATTGCCCTATCATATGTTTATCCAATTTTGCTCAAATGAAAATTATATTTAGATAGTACAAACCCTTAGACTCCCTGTCCTATATTCCTGAGTCTGTGGTCAATTAAAATATGCATATTCCTCCTCTATGGGGCTATGGTGAAAACTGTTGATTCTGAACACATTTTTCTAATTGAAGTATCATTGACCTACAATCTTATATTGGTTTCAAATATACAAAACTGTGGTTTAACGGTTACCCATATTAAATCCTAACCCCCTCTAATGTGGTTACTATCTGTCAACATAGAAGGTATGTTACACAATCACTGACTATATTTTCCATGCTGTATTAGAGAAATTAGTTATATGTAGGCAAATTTAAAAAAGAAAAGTTAAGATCCCCATGTGCAACTCATATTATGATTGAGATTCTGACCATCTTTTTTTGTTATTTTTCCAGTAGAGTATTTAGTAACTCCATCACTTAAATCACTCAGCCCTTATAAACCTGGATGAATCCAACTTTAAATATATGTGAGATTCCAAATTTTAATGTTTTGGTGAGTTAAATGGAAAAATATTGAATAAGTTCCAAAGTAATAAACATGCAAATATGACCACTACTTTAGTCTATAATTTAAACTTCAATATCTAGTCACATGTATCCAATAAATTCTCAAGGAAAATCTGAAGACAAAAAAGTAGATTAGAGTTTCCAATTGCTGTTAGGAAGGCAAGAATGGAAAGCTAATTGGTACAGGATTTTTTGGGGGGATGATGAAGGATGTATTAGAGAGTAGTGATAGTTGTATAACTTTGAGTACCCCAAAACCTTTAAAAGAGTGACATTTATTATATGTGATTTATACCTCTATACAGGGGTAAAAAGTAGTCTCAGAATTTAAAATCTACACTAATCTTGACCTTCATTACAACTGCCCACCAGATAAAATCTAACCTTATTGGTATCTGGCAAAAAATGCTAAATAAATGCAAATAAAAGGAAATGAAGGCTTCATGCTTTCAGTTTGTTAGGAAGGCAGTAAATCTATTTCAGTATTTCATTATGCAGAATCTATGAATGTAAACTAATTAGGAAAAAGCTTTCATTAAGTTTATTAAGTTCTTCTCATTAATCACCTAATGAGAACTATATTTTCTTAGACTTGTCCAGTGTTTAACATGTGTTTGCCTTGAAGGCATCAGAAAAAATAAATAATGTATTGGTTGTTATTATAATATTGGCTTTTCCTCATTAAAATTTTTTTCAAAGTCACTAAAAAATAAAAAATAAATTCCGTTGTTCAGTTTTTCCCCTGCCGAAGTAGTATCTGCTCTCAGGAGGAAAAAAAAATATTCCAGTAACTGAGTCCTTGCTGAGAAACAGAATAAAGATAAAAAAACCCAACAAAACCCCAAAACTAGCCAGAGGAGTCTAAACTGTGTAAAGGAATAGGAGAATATATTAAGTAACACATTATAATAAGCGGCTTTATCAAGGTTACAATATGGTCATGCTGACAGTAGAACTAACATTTTATGGTAGAACAATGGCTATTCCTTAGGCTCATCAGCCACAAGCACTGAATAAATCAATATTCTCAAACTGCAGCTCTTAAAGCACCTGTATTTTACTATTTCTAGGCACATTAAGCACTCTACTTACTGGATTTTTGGAAAGTATGATTATGATTCAGTTTTCATCCAAATAAAATTCATTCAAGGAAGTATGTTGGCCTAAGTTCAAAAAACACCAACATTCCTACCCTTTTGCGGATGTTAAAATAATTATATAACTATGATTCATCATAAGAATTTGATGTTTTAAGGCTCTAAGTGGCACTGAGTATTATTACCAGGTGCAGGAGTTGAAAGATTAAACATTAAAGATGAAAGCCAGGAAAGAGAACAAAGTTAAGAGCAATAAGAAAGGGGTCAAATCCTGAAATATGTGAGTGCCTTTCCCTTTTCTTTCTAATTAACCATTTCTTCATTTGAAAATAAAAACAGAAGGCATCCTTGTCTGGTCAAGTGTGTTATAAGTGTTCTTTAAAAAGAAGTCTTAAAACTAATTTCAAGAGTCAACCCTTTCACACAGTTACATCATATTTCACATTCCATTGGATTTTAAAACTTAAAATCTGTAAATTAACATTTAATTTTAAACAGGATTTTTGTATTAAAATACAATCAACCTACAATATTAGTTTCAGTGTACAAGTGATTCAACAATCACATAATTATGAAATGCTCAGCACAATATGTGTAGTTACCATATGTCACCACAAAAATATATTATTGACTATCTTCCCTATGTTATACTTTTCATCCTATCACTTACTTGTTTAATAGGAAGTTTGTACCTCTTTACCCCTTTCATGTATTTCACCTATTTCTGCACTCTTCTCTTCCCTTTGGCAGCCACCAGTTTGTCCTCTGAGCCAATTTCTGTTTTATTTTATAGATTCCACATATAAATGAAATTGTATGATATTCATCTTTCTCATTTCACCTAGTATAATATGATCTAGGTCCATCCATGTGGTCACAAATGGCAAGATTTCTTTCTTTTCTATGGCTGAGTAATATTCCATGGTAATACACACACACACACACACACACACACACACACACACACACATATTCTTTATTCATCTTCTGATGGACCCTTCAGTTGCTTTCAGATATTAGCTATTGTAAATAATGTTTCAATAAACATAGGGATGCATATATCTTTTCAAATTAATTTCATTTTCTTTGGGTAGATTCATAGAAGTGGAATTGGTAGGATGTATAGTATTTCTATTTTTAGTTTTTTTTTGTGAAACCTCCATACTGCTTTCCATAATGGCTGTTTCAATTTGCAATCTCACCAGCAGACTAGGAGCATTTTCTTTTCCCCACATCCTCACCAACACTTGTTTTTTCTTGTCTTTGATACTAGCCATTCTGACTTGTGTGAGGTGGTATCTTATTGTGGTTTTGATTTGCATTTCCCTGAGGATTAGTGATGTGGAGCAATTTTTCATGTGTCTGTGTGGCCATCTGTATGTCTTCTTTGTAAAAATGACTATTCATTTTGTTGACAAATGTCTCTGTTCTTTGGTTAATCAGATTGTGTTTTTGGTGTTGTATCAATTTTTTTATATATTTTGGATGTCAACCTCCTATCAGATGTACCATTTGCAAATATATCCTCCCATTCAGTAGGATGCCTTTTTGTTTTGCTGATGTTGTCCTTTGCTGTGTAGAAGTTTTTTAGTTTGATGTAGTCCCACTCACTTTTGCTTTTGTTCCCCTTGTCTGGGGAGACATATCTAGGAAAAAAACTGCCAAGACTGCTGTTCAGGTGTTTACTGCCTATATTTTCCTTTAGGAGTTTTATGGCTTCTGGTTTTAATCCTGAAACTGATTAATCAATCCTAAATTAATTTATTTTGAGGATAATGAGGACTTTAGCCCATATTGAGTTTATTTTTATGCATGGTGCAAGAAAATCATTTAGTTTTATTCTTTTACATGCAGCTGTCCATTTTCCCAACATCATATATTGAAGGGACTGTCTTTTCCCCATTGTATATTCTTGCCTCCTTTGTTATAGATTGATCATGTAAGTGTGGGCTTTCTTCTAGCTCTGTATTCTGTTCCACTGATCTATGTATCTGTTTTTGTGCATATTGTAGCTTTGTAGGACAGTTTGAAATAAGGGTACATTAGTCCTCCAGGCTTGTTCTTCATTCTCAAGATTGTTTTGTCTATTTGGGATCTTTTATGGTTCCATGTTTTAAGATTACTTGCATTAGTTCTGTAAAAAATTCCATTGGCATTTTGACAGAGATTGCATTGAATCTGTAGATTAATTTGGACAGTATGGATATCTTCACAATATTCTTCCAGTCCATGAGCACAGTATACATTTCCATTTATTTATGTCATGTTCAATCATTCATAAATGTCTTACAGTTTTGGAGTACAGATCTTTCAACACCTCGGTTTAATATATTCCTAGGGGTTTTACTCTTTTTAATGCATTTGTACATGGGATTTTTTTCTTAATTTCTTTCTCCTGCAACTTTACCTATTCACTTACTAGTTCTAATAGTTTTTATTTTTGTGGAGTCTTTAGGGTTTCCTACATATAGTTTGTCACCAGCAAATATTGATGGTTTTACTTCATCCTTTCCAATTTGGATGGTTTTTATTTCTTTTTTGCCCAATTGCAGTGGCTTGGAGTTTAATGCTATGTTGAATAAAAGTGGTGAGAGTGGGTAGCCTTATATTGTTCCTGTTCTTAGAGGGAAACACTTTCAGCTCTTCACTGTTGGGTATGATTTTAGCTGTGGGTTTCTCCTGTATGGTCTTTATTTTGTTGAGTTATGTTCCTTCCATATGCACTTTGCTAGGAGTTTCATTATAAATTGATACTGAGCTTTGTCAAATGCTTTCTCTGCATCTATTAAGATGATCAGATGTTTGTTAATATGCTATGTTGGATTTATTTGGAGATCTTGAACCATCTGTGCATCCATGGAATAAATCCCACTTTGTTGTGGTGAATGATCCTTTTAATGCATTTTAAGATTCAGTTTGCTAATATTTTGTTGAGGATTTCTGCATCTATGGTCATTAGGGATATTGGTCTATAATTTTCTTTTTTTTATAGTATCTTTGATTTGGTATCAGGGTAATGTTTACCTTGTAGAATGAATTTAGAAGCATTCCTTCCTCTTCTAGTTTTTGGTAGAATTTACCAGTGAAGCAACCTGGTCCTAGATTTTTGTTTGTTGGCAGTTTTTTCATATGACAAGAGTGGATAATAATAGCATTTGCTTGACAGAGTTGTGAGAACAAAGTTATTACATATACAACAGTGAAAAATGTTTGGGTATATAATATGATGTAATGGTAAATTATAATATCACATTTGCAAGTAAACAATTTTGTTTTTATTAGTAATTTTGTCATTGCTTGACTTTGCTACTCCTATGTAGTATGCCGTGCTGTTTCTTACATTTCAAAAAGCATCATTACCATTTTTATTTTTACATTTTTATTGTTATATATTCTTGCAGTGCTTCTAGCTCTACTTAATTTTCATAAAAATTCAGCTATTTATACCTAGGAGCATTTTGAAAAAGAATAAACTTTTTTACATAGGCTTAAGTGAGTCATTAAATAATACTGTTACTGTTACAATGTTATAGGAAAAATATCTTAATGATTTTTTCTATAAAACTTTACCTAACTTTAACATAGTATGTGACTTGGGAAGTCATGAATTATATATTTTGAATCAAAGTTACATTATTTCATATTTTCTGATTCAGGAATTAATTAGAAAATATGTGAAATTGTCATCACTACTACTAAATGTGTGACTTGAAAGTGATAGGTGAAGCAACCTATTTGAAAAAGATAAATTTGAACACATAATATTTTCCCAACAATTGTATACTGTCCTATAATGGATACTGTCATTTTCATGTATCTCTTATTAATAGGTAATTTCTTTTGATACATTTTAATCATGAAAATATTATAGTTTCCAATTTCCTATGTAAAAATCCTTTCAGCTATTGAAAACATGGGAAAATTAATGACATGGTTCCAAGGCTATAAGAAAGGACATTTACAATTTTTCAGTTTTGTATTTGTGGAAAACATTTAAAATTATAGTATAAAATCAAAACAATTTGGCTAAAAATACATCTTATTTTAAAATTAAAAACAGCAAGATGGAGACAAAACTGGTGGAGAAGCTATTTACCCATCAACAGAACATCAGCAAATCCATCTTATGTTCTAAAATAAAATTTGCTATATAGAAGTGGTTACATTTGAAATTATTGGTATATATTTGAATGTAACTACCAAACCATGGAAAATAACTCTTCCATTTTCTGTAAAAATAAATTAGGAGGCAATACTTTGCTAGCAAAGCCATTTGAACACCACAGTTCATAACTATTCATGGTACCATTAACAGATGTCTTTGCCTACACTGTGAGCTGTCCTATGGATGTTGAATTCAGCATTCTTTATATCTGTGGTGAACATAGTAAACTTGTGTAGGATATAATAAAAACTAATCTTGACATAGAAATCCTGTGGGAAATTACACAATAATCTTATCAACATAACTAATTTTCTTCTTATGAAATCATGATTCCCATTGCACTTTTAGAGCCACTGAAGGTAGTGTTTAACATCACCATTTCTCTCTTAATATCTTAGTAAATTGCAAAAATATGAAACAGTATATAAAGTGAGACATTCTGTTGGGAAAAATGTTTTTGCTTCTAAATTAAAAGTAATATGAAGTGAGTATTAAGTATATTATATGTTGCTTGTTGACATTAAAAATTTTTTAACAGAATCAATTTTTCTAAGATGATAACATGAAGCTAGTGATCTGAACACTCTAAGTAAAATAACTCAAGAAAAAAAAAACAAAGTGACCTTTGCTAATAATCATCCATTGTATCCAATACCTAACAAATATTTAATTCACATGTAATACTTTCAAGTGAAGCAATCCTGCATTTGAATACATACTTATACTTTTGTAACATGCCATTGGAAGCCATGTATATGCTAGAAAAAATTTCTACAACTGTTTGAGTTTAGGCAATTCATTTAATTCTAAAACACTAATTCCTCTTTGTGAAATGGGAATAATAGCAGCTACCTTGCCTTGTAATGAGGATTTAACTAGATTAGGACTAAAACTTGTCTCATTTCCCATATGTCACATGTTCTAGATGATGGTGAGTATGCTCTATTCATTGTTTTGACATTGGTCCTCAGGAAAAAAAAAGACCTATAAATGATACTAGGAACATCTAAAAATACGCAGGAATGTGAAAATGAAAACTAAAAAATGATTAAATATCCCTTCCCATGTATTCCTTCATGCCACCTTAAAAACAACAGTTGATAGTAATTATTCATTACTGACAGTTCCTAGGCCATGTTTCTCAAAGAAGAGATGATGATGATGAAAGTAAAAACACCCAAAAGATTAGGTAAACTTTAGGCATACAGAATGCAATTTTTGTTTCTTTCCCATTATTTGGCCAAGACATGAATTTTCATTTTGTAAATTCAGACCACTCTTCTAAATGCTTTCAGTAACCTGTCACACTTTATTCACTAAATACAGCTAGAATATTCCACCTACTGTTCAAGTTGGAATTTGACATTCCTAGTTGTTGATAGAATATACATGAATACATTTCTCAAAATTTTTTCTCCATTTATACACTAAGTCCCTTATGTATCTACACAGAAGAATCACTATTGGTTAGTGTTCTTAAGGACAGTTAACAATATATGTATGAGATATAGGAAATTCACATGAAGTAATTATTTGATACTATGAGACAAAATACACCATCTGTGGGAAAGAGGTCCTGGTTAATTAAATGTAAATACAGGGTGTAAAGCTGGATGAATAAAATACAAAATAACTTCAAAGAAGATGCAGAGAACTATGATTTTAGCTGAAATAATGTCCCAAGAGTATGGCTAAAATCTAAGAAAGCTTAGCCTAAGATTTGATCATAAAAGCTAAGATATTTTTCTTTTTTTTCTTTTCTTTCTATTCATCTCTAGGTATAAAAAAATGTGATTCTATAGTTTATACAAGAAAATTTGAATTTGTAACAAGTCTGTTGTTTTAATTATGGAGTTTATACTTTCTAAACACATTAACTATTGCATGTAAAAGTTTAAGCAGAAGCATGGAAACTACATGAAAGTATACCTAATGGACATATAAAATATAGCTTACAACTTAAAAACCATTTCAAAATACTTAAAATATTTTTATTTGAGAATGTCTTATATCCTAAGACCTTGAAAGAAACTTAGATGTTACTTAATTGAACACTCAAATAATACATATGAAGAACCTTAAAGTGGAAAAAAATAAATATTTGGCCCCACTCTATTTTTCTGATGTTAGGGGTAGATTTAGATGTAGAACCCACATCATCTAACTCCAAGTCTAGAACATTTAAACTGCATTTTATTCTTCAATCAAAAAGACTTTAATTTTTAATAAAATTACTAATGATTAATAATACTTAAAATGAAATGGGAATAGTACAGTTTCTTGCACTATATTAAATATCTAAGACTAATGTAGCTTATGGTAATTGATATCAAAATATTAACGCATTTCTTGTTTCTTAATTGGTATTCTGATTTTGACAAATACCCAAACTAAATTTCAAGTACATCAAACTCATTTTAATTTGACACTCCAATATTAAAATATTTGAAAATGTAGAAATTTTAATCTATTTTCTTTTAATTAAAAACAAATTATAATTTGTAATTATGTATTAGAAAGTATAAAACCTCAACAAGAAAAGAAAAATCCACAAGCATTCACAATGGCCTATTGTGTTACATGAAATTAAAATATCTAGTAGAGGTGCTTATTTCATTCTTTTAGGCACATGTTTTTATATGCCTTATAATGTAGCAGAAGAGTACATTTCCATTTCCATGTTATATAAATTTAGTGATTAATCATACTACTAATTATTTATGAATGAATAGGCACTCTTCTATGCATTTAGTATGTGTTAGTGAAAAAAACTTAAAATGATCCTGAGCTAACATTCCAGTGGTTAAGCAGAGAATGAAAATCATATCAAAAAAGATGCAGTAGATTATAAACATGAAATCATTAGTTATACAACATTTCCTAAATGTTTAGGAAAAAATTAGATTATGGCAAATGGTGTCAAGTGATCTAGGGAAGGGAGTGTAATGCAGTTTTACATGAGGTAGTCAGGGGTAGGCATCACTGAGAAACTGGCATTTGAGTAAAAATGTTAAGGAGGTGAAGTTGAATTAGAGGATACATGGGAGAAGCACATTCATTCCAGGCAGAGGCAAAACAGAAGAAAGATTGTAAGGCAGGATGTTGCCTCGTATGTTGCAGAATCTACAGAGTCCACTGTTGGAGGGAATCTGGAAGAGAGGAAGGAGCCCAGATGATGAGAGCTCAGAGGCAGACAGCATTCAGCCTGTGGTTTTAGCCTTTGCTCCGAGGGAAATGGGAAACAACAGGGCAGTTTGGAGCAAAGAGGTGGGATGCTTTGCAGTTTAAAAGGATAATCCTGGCTGTGACTCTGAAGAATAAATAGGGTAGAATCCAGAACACCAGCTATGAGGCTATTGCTATAAATCCATATGAATTAGACTAAGATATTACAATTGAAGTGATTTAACTATGAACCATGAAAACCAGCTGGATATGTGTGGGGAGAAAAAGAAGCATCCAGAATAATTCCAAGCTTTACAAACTGTCAGCTGGAAGTATGAGTTCAGTAGTTGCGAAGGGGAAAACTGGAGGTGCAGTGAGTTTGAGGTCAGAATGGTACAACATATATTTGTCTTTAGACATGTTAATTTTGAGAGATTACCTGTACCTCCAACTGTCTGTGCTGAGCATGTTTTGTGATATAAAACTTCTGAAGTCAGGAGGTAGTCCAGGACTTGGAGATATAAATTTGGGGAAATAAACACATGGATGGTTTTTAAATCCCAGAGACGGGATGAAGTCCCTAGAGGTGAGGATGAAGAAAGAGAAGAAAGGAGGAACGAGGACTAAATCCTGGAATTTTCCAATCATAAAAAGTTGGGAAGAAACTGAAAAGTTGAGACAGGAGGGGAACACTGTGGTGTGCTGGAAGTGGGATGGAGAGAGTACAAAGAATGGGGTGATGGTGTCACAGAGTGGGCTTTGATGAGTCTGACAGTGACAATTTTGGTGAAGCCATGGGGATAAACTGGTTTGATGAGAGTTAAAAGAGCATGTGAAAGAGGCATTGAAGACATTAGGTAGAGCCAATTCTTTCACGGACTTTTTATTGAGAGGGGAGCGGAGAACAGAGGTATGGTAGCTGGATGGAAAATGAAATCGGGTGTTTCTCATTAAGATGGCAGAACCAACAGGCTTTTATATACTAATGGAAATGATTCAGTAAAAAGTAAAGTAAATGACTTAGAAAAGTAATAGACTTGTGAAACTGATGATCTTAAGCAAAAGAAAAAGAAGGGACTTCAACAGATATTTGAAAGGACCTGGCTAAGACAGGAACATGAACAGTTAACCTATGTAACAGGCGAGCAAGCAGAAAATAAAAGTATAGGTACTGGTGGTGAGTAATTTGAGTGTTGAGAAATATGTGGACTTTCTTTCTAACGACTACATATTTTCAGTTCAATATGGAGCAAACTTTTAAATTAAGAAGGTACATAGTGAAAAGATGGAAGTTTGAGGAGACAGGTATAAAATAGTAGGAAAGGAGAGGGGAGAGTAAAAAGCAGAGGAAGCAGTTAAATTTAAAGTATAATTTATATGCTTGCTCATCTTTGGGACTGTTCCCTGTAAAGGTTCAATATTGAAACAAGTTTGGCAATTACCATCCTAAATCATGTATCATTTGCTTCCTCAGGAAGCATACACACAAATTAAGAGAAATACCTTATCTGCTCATATAATACAATCTGATTACTAATACAGTGCTAAGGAAATTGAGGTTCCCTTCGATTTGCTATGAAATTTCACTTTTTAAATACTTAATTCCTTGCCTGTATATAGTCTAAAATATTATTTCTCCTATTTACAGATTAAATAAGTGTAGCAACTTTTATTTTGAATGTCTCTAAAGGTAGGCATGACATTTAACATAAATTACATTTTAAAATGAACTTTAGGGTTAATTTTGAAGTTATTAACTCTTTAAGAAATCACATTAATTTAACACACTTTCATGAGAAATGCACTCAACAAATGAGGAATGGAAGGAATATCCCATAGAATAGTAGTCTGTAGAAGAAACACCCACAGCTGATATCATACTCCATGGTGAACGACTGAAAGCTTTTCTTCTAAGGTCAGGAAGAAGACAAAGATGCCCACTTTTCGCTACTTCTGTTTAAGATAATATTGGAAATTCTTGCTGGAGCAATTAGGAAGAAAAAGAAATAAAAGTCAGCCAAACTGGAAAGGAAACAATAAATCTATTTCTCTTTGCAGAGGACATGATTCTATACATAGAACTGATAAATGAATTCAGCAATGTTCAAGGTCACAATGCACAAAAAATTCATTCTATACACTACCCTGTAAAAATCCTGTTGCCAGTTTAATTAAAGTACTCCATATTATTCCTACCATAATATCCATTTTGTGAGACTAGGCAGCCTGTAGGGCCTTGAACTGGCAACTCTTGTAAGTGCGTGTCCTGATGACACCCACAGTCACAAGAAAGTATTGAATTCCTGATATGACTCCTCCAACATCCCTAGTGACAAATGCTCTTTCCTGACTCCCAGCTCCTTCCATTTTGTGCCCCTTAGATAAGACCTCCACTGAGCTTACCAACCCATCCCCCATTCTTTTTGGTTTGAATTGTCCAGTCTTAGCCAGGGAACCCCAGAAACACTCCCCTGTGTCCCCTAATGAAGGCACATGCTCCCGGTCCTGCTGCAGCACTCTGCCTCCACCCTGTCTTGGCTACGCCCTGTGGCCCATCAAAGTGCGCTGTGCTTCCCCTCTAGGACCTGTGAGCAATAGACTTCACCATTTCAGTTTCCCTTTTAGTCTCTGTTGAACTGTGCTCACCTTTGACACCCCACCTGGGGCTCTACTTAACAAATGTTAATTTAACAAAATCACGATAAATCCCAATGTTTTTCTTTTTTTTTCTCTCTCAAGAGACCTTCTCTAGCCAAAACAATCTTGACAAAGAATAAAGTTGGAAATCTAAAACTTCCTGGCTTCAAACTAACTACAAAATATTTTTTTACTTTCTATAAAGACAGATATATAGATCATTTAGAATAGACAGCCCAGAAATAAACCCTCACATATATGGCCAAATGATTTTTGAAAAGTATGTTATAAGGGCAGTTATTTTCATCAAATGGTTGTGGGAAAAGCAAATATCCACTGGCAAAGGAATGGACTTGGACCCTTAAAAAATTACTGAAATGCTTTGAAGATGTAAATGCATGAGCTAAAATTCTAAAGCTCCTACAAGAAAACAAAGAGAAGTTTGAGGACATTGGATTTGGTAATACTTTCTTGGAAATGACACCTGAAGTACAAGCAATAAAACAACAAAGAGTAAATGTACCACATCAAAATAAAAAACTGTGAATCAAAGGACATCATCAACAGGGTGAAAAGGCAGCCCATGGAATGTGAGAAAATATTTTCAAGGGATTGGTAAAAAGAACAAAGAACTCCTACAACTCAATGACAATAATCCAATTTTAAAAATTAATAATGGAACTCAATTTCTCCAGAGAAGATACATAAAATGGCCAGTAAACACATGTAAGGATGCTCAGCATGACTGATCATTCGGGAAATGCAAGTCAAGACCATAAAAAGGCACCACTTCATACCAACTACGATGGCTATGAAAACAACAAAAAGGAAATCACAACTATCATTGAGGATGTATAGGAATTGGAACCTTTGCATACTGTTGGTAGGATTTAGAAGCATACAGCCATTATGAAAAGAGTATGTTGGATCCACAAAAAATTAAACATAATTACTATATGATCCAGCAATTTACTTCTATGCATATAACTAGCAGAACTGAGAGCATGTACTCAGATATTTGTATCCCAGTGTTCACCGCAGCATTATGCACATTAGCCAAAAGGCAGGAACATCCCAAACGTCCACTGATGGATAAATGGATAAGCAACACGTGGTATATACAGGCAATATAATATTATTCAGCCATAAAAAGCAAGTAGTTCTGGTACATGCTACTACAACATGGATGAGCCCTGAGCAATTTATGCTATGTGAAATAAGGTCAACGCAAAGGACAGGTATTGTATGATTCCACTTACAGGAATTAGCTAGAATAAAGATCACAGAAACAAAATAGATAGTGACAGCAAGGCCTGGGATGAGGGTAGAAGTTAGTGGGGAGTTGTTTAATAGGCAAAAATTTCTATTTGTGATGATGAAATTCTTGGAGAGAGATGATGATGCTTGCACAACAACGTGAATGTACTTAATGCCACTGAAAGCGGTTAATTTTATGCTATGTATCTTTTATCACAAGACAATCACATTCCCTTAGTTTGTGTACATGCAAACTTGTTTAGCTTATTGCTTTAGTTTATTAATTTTTATTTAGTTTTTGCTGCCTCAGTAACTCTTGCAGATTGTTTAAATCATACGTAGAAAATACTGTATTTGCCAGTCTTGAAACAAGTCAAATTTTATATGGATTTAGTTTCACAAATGATTATTTTTTCAATTTCATCAAGAAATTAGAATGTACTGTCTATTCTTTTTTTTTAATTTTTTACTAACATATTGATATACATTCTTATGAAGGTTTCACATGAAAAAAACAGTGGATACTACTTTTACCCATACTATCAAGTCCACACCCACACCCCAATGCAGTCACTGTCAATCAGTGTAGTAAGATGCCACAGATTCACTGTTTACCTTCTCTGTGCTACACTGTTTTCCCCATGACCCTCCACACTATGTGTACTAAATATGATACCCCTCAATCCCATTCTCCGTCCCTCCCCAGCCGCCTTCCTACACCCTCCCCTTTGGTAACCACTAGTCCCTTCTTGGAGTCTCTGAGTCTGCTGCTATTTTTTCCTTCAGTTTTGCTGCGTTGTTATACTCCACAAATGAGGGAAATAATTTGGCACTTGTCTTTCTCTGTCTGGCTTATTTCACTGAGCATAATATCCTCCAGCTCCATCCAAGTTGTTGCAAATGGTAGGATTTGTTTCTTTCTTATGGCTGAATAGTATTCCATTGTGTATATGTACCACCTCTTCTTTATCCATTCATCTACTGATGGACACTTAGGTTGCTTCCACATCTCAGCTATTGTAAAAAGTGCTGCGATATACGTAGGGGTGCATATGTCTTTTTGAATCTGAGAAGTTGTATTCTTTGGGTAAATTCCAAGGAGTAGGATTCCCGGGTCAAATGGTATTTGTATTTTTAGTTTTTTGAGGAACCTCCATATTGATTTCAGCAATGCTTGAACTGGCTTACATTCCCAACAGCAGTGTAGGAGGGTTCCCCTTTCTCCACATCTTCACCAGCATTTGTTGTTCTTAGTCTTTTCGATGCTGGCCATCCTTACTGGTGTGAGGTGATATCTCATTGTGGTTTTAATTTGCATTTCCCTGATTAGTGATGTGGAGCATCTTTTCATGTGTCTGTTGGCCATCTGAATTTCTTCTTTGGAGAATTGTCTCTTCATATCCTCTGCCCATTTTTTAATCGGGTTATTTGCTTTTTGGGTGTTGAACCATGTGAGTTCTTTATATATTTTGAATGTTAACCCCTTGTCGGATATGTCATTTAAAAATATATTCTCCCATACTGTAGGATGCCTTTTTGTTCTGCTGATGGTGTCCTTTGCCATACAGAAGCTTTTTAGCTTGATGTAGTCCCATGTGTTGATTTTTGGTTTTGTTTCCCTTGCTCGAGAAGATGTGTTCAGTAAGAAGTTGCCCATGCTTATATTCAGGAGATTGTTGCCTATGTTGTCTTCTAAGAGATTTATGGTTTCATGACTTACATTCAGGTCTTTGATCCATTTTGAGTTTACTTTTGTGTATGGGGTTAGACAATAATCCAGTTTCATTCTCTTACATGTAGCTGTCCAGTTTTGCCAACACCAGCTGTTGAAGAGGCTATTTTCCCATTGTACGTCCATGGCTCCTTTATCATATACTGATTGACCATATATGGTTGGGTTATATCAGGGCTCTCTAGTCTGTTCCATTGGTCTATGGGTATGTTTTTGTGCCAGTACCAAATTGTCTTGAGTACTGTGGCTTTGTAGTAGAGCTTGAAGCTGGGGAGCTTAATCCCCTCAGCTTTATTCTTCCTTCTCAGGATAGCTTTTGCTATTCAGGGTCTTTTGTGGTTCCATATGAATTCTAGAATGATTTGCTCCAGTTCATTGAAGAATGCTGTTGGTATTTTGATAGGAATTGCATTAAATCTGTAGATTGCTTTAGGCAGGATGGCCATTTGGACAATATTAATTCTTGCTATCCATGAGCATGGGATGTGTTTCCATTTATTGGTATCTACTTTAATTTTCTTTCACGAGTGTCTTGTAGTTTTCAGAGTATAGGTATTTCACTTTCTTGGTTAGGTTTATTCCTAGGTATTTTATTCTTTTTCATGCATTTATGAATAGAATTGTTTTCCTGATTTCCTTTCTGCTAGTTCATTGTTAGTATATAGGAATGTCACAGATTTCTGTGTATAAATTTTGTATCCTGCAACTTAGCTGAATTCAGACATTAGGTCTAGTAGTTTTGGAGTGGATTCTTTAGGGTTTCTTTTATGTACAATATCATGCATATGCAAACAGGGACAGTTGATCTCTTCCTTGCCAATGTTGATGTCTTTTATTTCTTTGTGTTGTCTAACTGCTGTGGCTAGGACTTCTAGTACTATGTTGAATGGAAGTGGGGAGAGTGGGCATCCTTGTCTTCTTCCCAATCTTAAAAGAAAAGCTTTCAGCTTCTCACTGTTAAGTACAATGTTGGCTATGGGTTTGTCATATATGGCCTTTATTATGTTGAGGTACTTGCCCTCTATACCCATTTTGTTGAGAGTTTTTATCATGAATAGGTGTTGAATTTTGTCAAATGCTTTTTCAGCATCTATGGAGATGATCATGTGGTTTTTGTCCTTCTCTTTGTTGATGTGGTGGATGATGTTGATGGATTTTTGAATGTTGTACCATCCTTGCATCCTTGGAATAAATCCTATTTGATCATGATGGATGATTTTTTTGATGTGTTTTTAAATTTGGTTTGGTAATATATTGTTGAGTATTTTTGCATATATGTTCATTAGGGATATTGGTCTGTAATATTCTTTTTTTGTGGTGTCTTTGCCCGGTTTTGGCATTAGAGTGATGCTGGCCTCATAGAATGAGTTTGGAAGTATTCCCTCTTCTTCTACTCTTTGGAAAACTTTAAGGAGGATGGGTGTTATGTCTTCACTAAGTGTTTGATAAAATTCAGCGGTGAAGCCATCTGGTCGAGGAGTTTTGTTCTTAGGTAGTTTTTTGATTAACCAATTCAATTTCATTGCTGGTAATTGGTCTGTTGAGGTTTTCTGTTTCTTTCTGGGTCAGCCTTGGAAGGTTGTATTTTTCTAGAAAGTTGTCCATTTCTTCTAGGTTATCCAGTTAGTTAGCATGTAATTTTTCGTAGTGTTCTCTAATAATTCTTTGTATTTCTGTGGTGTCTGTAGTGATTTTTCCTTTCTCATTTCTCATTCTGTTTATGTGAATAGACTCTCTTTTTTTCTTGCTAAGTCTGGGTAGTGGATAATCTATTTTGTTTATTTTCTCAAGAACCAGCTCCTCATTTCATTGATTCTTTCTATACTTTTATTCTTCTCAATTTTATTTCTGCTATCATCTTTATTATGTGCGTCCTTCTACTGACTTTGGGCCTCATTTGTTATTCTTTTTCTAGTTTCGTTAATTGTGAGTTTAGACTGTTCATATGGGATTGTTCTTCTTTCCTGAAGTAGGCCTGCATTACAATATACTTCCCTCTAAGCATGGCCTTTGCTGCATCCCACAGATTTTGCGGTGTTGAATTATTGTTGTCATTTGTCTCCATATATTGCTTGATATCTGTTTTTATTTGGTCATTGATTCCTTGGTTATTTAGGAGCATGTTTTGAAACCTCCATGTGTTTGTGCGATTTTTCATTTACTTTGCGTAATTTATTTGTGGTTTCATACCATTGTGGTTTGAGAAAGTGGTTGGTACAATTTCAATCTTTTTTAATTTACCGAGGCTCTATTGGTGGCCTAGAATATGATCTATTCTTGAAAATGTTCCATGTGCACTTTAGAAGAATGTGTATTCAGCTGCTTTTGGGTGTAGAGTTCTGTAGATATCTGTTAGGTCCATCAGTTCTAATGATGTGTTGTTCTGTCTCCTTACTTAATTTTTTTCTGGTTGATTTGTCCTTTGGAGTGAGTGGAGTCTTGAAGTCTCCTGGAATGAATGCATTGCATTCTATTTCCCCTTTTAATTTTGTTAGTATTTGTTTCACATATGTAGATGCTCCTGTGTTGGGCACATAGATATTTATAATGGTTATATCTTGTTGGATTGACCCCTTTATCATTATTTAATGTTGTTCCTCATCTCTTGTGACTTTCTTTGTTTTGAAGTCTATTTTGTCTGATACAAGAACGGCAACTCCTGCTTTTTTCTCCCTATTAGCTGCATGAAATAACTTTTTCCATCCCTTCACTTTTAGTCTGTGTACGTCTTTGGGATAAAAGTGAGTCTCTTATAAGCAGCATATAGATGGGTCTTGTATTTTTATCCATTCATTCGCTCTACATCTTTTTATCGGTGCATTCACACCATTTACATTTAGGGTGATTATCGATAGGTATGTACTTATTGCAATTGCAGGCTTTAGATTCGTGGTTACCAAAAGTTCAAGGGTAACTTCCTTACTATCTAAGAGTCTAACTTAACTCACTTAATATGCTATTACAACACTATCTAAAGGTTATTTTATTTCTCCTTTTTTCCTCCTCCTCCATTCTTTATATATTAAGTATCATATTCTGTAGTGTTTGTCCCTTGATGACTTTGGGGATAGTTGATTTAATTTTGCAGTTGCTGACTTTTCTTTACTGTGGTTTTATTACCTCTTGCGACAGCTATTAAACCTTAGGAACACTTCCATTTATAGCAGTCCCTCCAAAATACACTGTAGAAATGGTTGATGGGAGGTAAATTCTCTCAGCTTTTGCTTATCTGGAAATTGTTTGATCCCTCCTTCAAATTTAAATGATAATCTTGCCAGATAAAGTATTCTTGGGTCGAGGACCTTCTGCTTCATTGCATTAACTACATCATGCCTCTCCCTTCTGGCCTGTAAGGTTTCTGCTGAGAAGTCTGAGGATAGCCTGATGAGCTTTCCTTTGTATGTGATCTTACTTCTTTCTCTGGCTGCTTTTAATAATCTATTCTTATCCTTGATATTTGCCATTTTAATTACTATACGTCTTGGTGATGTCTTCCTTGGTTCCCTTGTGTTGGGAGATCTGTGCACCTCCATGGCCTGAGAGAGTATCTCCTCCCCCAGATTGGGGAAGCTTTCAGCAATTACCTCATCAAATACACTTTCTATTCCTTTTTCTCTTCTTCTTCTGGTACCCCTATAATGCAGATATTGTTCCATTTGGATTTGTCAGACAGTTCTTTCAATATTCTTTCATTCTTAGAGGTCCTTTTTTCTCTGTGTGCCTCAGCTTCTTTATATTCCTCTTCTCTAATTTCTATTTCATTTATCATCTCCTCCACCATATCTAATCTATTTTTAAAAGTTTCCATTGTATGTTTCATTTCTGATACTGTATTCTGTAATGACTGGATCTCTGACCAGAATTCCTTCCTGAATTCTTGAATATTTTTCTGTACCTCCATGAGCATGTTAATAATTTTTATTTTGAAATCCCTTTCAGGCAGGTTCATGAGGTCGATTTTATTGGATTCTTTCTCAGGGGTGGTATTCATATTCATAATTTTACTTTGAACCAGTTTCTTATGGTGTTTTATATTTGTATATGGTGCCATCTATTGCCCAGAAGCTCTACTCTCTGGAGCTGCTCAGCCCGTGAAGCAATGTCAGGGGTTGTAGGTGAGTGGTATTGGTGCCTTAGGGGAGGAAAGAGCTGTTTCCTGCTTCCTGGCTGCTATGCCTGTCCCCACTGCCAGAACCAGTGGGCCAAACACACATGTATAAGCCTCTATGCTTTGTGTTTGTAGTTGCTGTACATAGGGCTTCCCTCTGGCTGGCCTAACACCAGGGTAGGGTTTGCTGGTTTGCAAGCCCATGGGGCTGGCTGGGAGAAAGGTGAAGTAGGCTGCTTATCACAGAGGGGGTCCTTGGAGCTGGGTAGCCAGCCAGGGACCTGGAGCTCCTGAAGATTGTGAAAGTTCCCAGCCTGCTGGGAAGAGTGCACCCAGACAATTTTGTCTACCTGTCCTTTCTCCTGAGCAATAAGCTCTGTGCAATCCTTGCCCCTTTAGTGGCTCTCTTGCTGTTACAAAGTCTCTCAGACTGCTGGCCTTTATTTTGTCCCAGAGCCACCAGATATGGACCCCTACTTTCCACAAGTGGCTGGAATCTCAGTCTCTCCAGGTATTCTGCCTGTCTTAGCTTTCCATACCCCAAACACGAGAGTACCATGGAAACACCATGAAATGTAGGTTTGTGCTCCCAGATCAGATCTTCAGATTTAGGTATTCAGCAGTCCCAGGCCTCCACTCCCTCCCTGCTCTGTTTCTCTTCCTCCCCTTGGAGAGCTGGGGTGGGGGACTGGCTTGGGTCCCACCAGGCCAAGACTTTGGTTCATTACCCTGTTCTGTGAGGTTTATTCTTTCTCCAGGTGTATGCAGTTTGGCACAGTCCTCTTTCCTGTTGCTCTTTCAGGATTAGTTCTATTAGTTGTATATTTGAATTATATGCAGTTTTAGGTGGAAGCCTCTGTCTCACCTCTCACGCTGCCATCTTTAATCCTCTCTCCTCTGTACTGTCTATTCTTATTGAAAACTAAATCTATGTACATGGAAATGTGTTAAATCTTATTAAAAGTAATGAAGCAATTGTTTTCCAGAATTTTTAGGCACAAGGCTTTGACCTGAGTTCATCTGGGGGCCTCTCTCTTCATATCATTCACTTGCTTTCATTAAACAGATTTTTACAAATGACAGCATTGACCATATTACATTTTTATAGGGAACTTGGTCAAGGTACATGGTCTCTTTCATACATATATTGAAGTTCATATAACTAATATGAGTAAATCTGTGCATTGATTTGTTAGGTCTAATAAGGTTAAATAGAAAACACCCCTAAAATATCTTATAAAGGAAGAATTTAAGTAAAAGACCTGTCATACTCTTCCATTATTGCTATAGCTTTGTAAACATAGTTTAAATTTTATTAATAAAGTTCAAAAAATGCATTATAGCCTAGCATAATTATATATTTAACTAGATATTTCACATAATCACCTGAACAAGGATCATATTACAGTCCACATAGGCAAAATTTTTCTAAAAAATTCCTTATTAGAAAATACTTCATGTCTGTTATCTATTGACTCTTGTTTCTCTATCTTTAACTTGTTAAATATGTATTGTAAGCATTCTTATTCCTCAGTGGCTTCTGTATTTCTACAGTGTCCTTTTCAAAGCTATTTTTCCACTATTTTCCTTTAGCCTGTATTTCCTCTTATTTAAATAAGGCAGTATTAGTATTTTTTTTCTTCTATAACGACTAATGGAAATCTTGCTAAATTTTTCTAATGATAAAGATCAAATTTCCATTATCTCATATTAGTGCAAATATATTGGGAAATTAGTAAAAATGTGTATAGGAAATGTAATTTCTGAATTTTCATTTACATGTTAAGAATAAATTTGATATATACATCCAATATTTTATACTTTGTTTCTGTTTCATATTATTTAAGTACAAATATTTGCGTTTAAAAGCACACAACCAAAATTGTATAGTTAAACTGGAATACTTAGTGGAAATACTAGGATAACTAGTAGTCATTAAACTAACATTCCATCCTAGTATTCAGAATGTTTACATAAGAGATAAGAGTTATCACCTTCATATGATCCCTCTATTTTAATTTTTTCAAAATTTGATTCTCTTGAAAACAGTAGTAATGAGAATTAACATTATACTTTTGTTTTTTTATGTGTTCCATACTATATTTACTCTTTAATCTTCACAATA
>JAQQAC010006877.1:4422316-4437159 GCA_029783875.1 Phataginus tricuspis | reverse complement strand
TACCAAGGAATGAGTGGGGTTGAAGTTTGAATTCAATCAATGTGCTTTAATTATTGCATTACCTTTAGCCTGGGTATATCCTCTAACATATCCTCTTCTAGTTTCATGCAAGAGTTGGTCCAGTAGAAAGGCTTTATTAGACATTTTATGGGTAACATATGCCTTATAGGTGTCTTTATTTTTGGTATAAGTATGTTCGTACTAGTGAAAAAAAGCAGCATGTTTATTGAAATAAACTGCTCACCACTATTAACTTGCATTCAGAAATTGACATTGCTATTATACAAAATTTTTTTAAAAATTAATTTTCCAATGATTAAAATGTTTTATAAAGAACTGGTAATCTACATGTGTTGCAACCCTGGAATCACGATTACCTGATGGAATTTTATTTATAAATATCAATTTTAGCCAGCTAATTAGACTTACTGTTTTAATAAGGATTGAATTTATGTAATGAATATGTGGCTCTTTAATGATATAATTAAATCATTCTGGTATATTCTACAGGTTGTCTAAAATGACAAAACAATGGCCTTAAGAGCAACTTGTAAGAGACTCCCTTGATACTGTTTTGAAAGTAACTTAAATATTCTTAAAGTAACCTGTATCTTTCTTAGAAATAGTGTACACCCATTTTCCAATTCCCAATTACATGTGGGGAAAATAATTCATTACCTGTGTTTTTTTCTAGTTTATAGATATCCTGTTCTAAACAAAAAATATATATAAGAAGCGTAAACCATAGAAGGTTTCATCCTTTCGTTCATTTATTTACCATGACAGATTAGATAAAAATCATGGGATACACAACCTATTTATTAAAATTACAATTGAGATTCAATTTTTGCTGTAATATTCTTGGCAATTAAAGGAACATGGTTGGTCACATACTTTGTACTATCAGTAGGTAAAAGAGCACACTGCTTTATACAGCAGGCTTTGCATTTGGTCTCATAGACACTTTTAACCATGAGTCTTCCATCATTGTAAATAAAATGATATAATGATCAACAGCATAAACCATCAGACTTCCAACTGAGGAACACATTATCTCTAAGGGAACACAATGCTTTCAAAAAGGTAATTAAGCAGAGAAGTTTGAGGAAATCAATTTTCAGTATTCAACTTTCATATACCTGCAAACTACAAGGCATGTTTCTAAAACACCAATTAACTTATCAGTGATTGGAAAATGGGAAAAGTACATGCCATAAAATGGACATATGTTGGAGTGTGAACTATTTCCTGCAGTAAAGACAGCCAGAGTATGATAAACAGAATTGTAACCTTCAGCAAGAGAATAATCTTCAGCAAGAAAAGATAAAGCCTGGATACTGCTGGTGGGGGGGATCCTATTGGCTATACTGTTTTCTGTTTCAGTTTAATTTTCATTTTGGGGGATGCAATTTTATTATCCCTGTACTGGCCTTTCTAATAATAGGCCATAACAAGCTATCTGCCTTCACTGATGGGGTTGTTTTTCAAGGCCCCAAGGGTTTCGTTTGTCATTTGTTTTTGTTGTGTGTATTTGTTCCTGTTACAGAATTACAGTAGTTTCGAGTAGACTGACTCAACCTCATTTTTCCAATAAGCCATGAGTATTTTAAGGTGTTGCAGAATGTGAGGTTTTCATGGAGTGCATATATTCTGTTATAGCAGAAATCCCCGTTCATGTCCTCAAATGGTCCACACCTGAATGTCAAGGTGGTTCAGACCTTTGATGCTTCTTTTTTCCTGCATAACTTTTCCAGATCTCTGATCTCATCACTTAACAAGGGAAAAACATATTCTTCTCATCTATATTGAATTCTATTTTGTTTTCACTGACATTAAAACATACTTGAAACAGACTTGCAGTCAATCTGAAATATGGTGTCCATGACAGAACTAGATGGTACTTAGTAACCGATGTGGCAGAAGGCATTGGTGAGCAGGTTGTGGCAATGATAGAAGATATGCATGTAGATGGATGAACCCACAAGTTCTTCTTCTAAGGCCAATGAATAATTAATCTTCGCTATTAGAGCCAACAAATGATCCCACTGATGAAATCACATCATTTAAACACTTGCCTGGAAATGTAAGAAGTGAAGAACTCTTCACTTTTGAGTCATTGTGTATTAGTGTCCAAGCAGGAGAAAACACAGGGACAAAATGAAAAACAACAAAAATTTAAGGTAAGGGTTAATTAACTAGTAAAAGAGGATTGGTTATATGAAACTTAAAACTCTAAGGAATAAAAGAGTAATACATGTAGGGGACAGCCACTACCATTAAGGCTGATGGAGAGGGAAAAAGAATTAAACTCAGATGAGGCCCCTGGATGCCAGAGAACTTCTGTAACAGGGTGTGGGTAGGACCCTGGCATGCGGGCAGCACTGAGTCACCTGCATGCTGCTGGCAAGGCGCCTGCCTACAGGGGTCCCAGCCAACCTGGCTGAGAAGCTGGGGGTTGCAGCCCAGTGTATTTGTGTTGGGCAAGGGCCGTCTGAGAAAACCTGAGGGGAGGAGAGTAGAGGACTCTGCTGGAAATTGCTCTAGAAAACTGGCAGAAAATCAGTCTGAATGTGGAACTAACTGAAGTGTCCTGGCACATCAGAGCACTGACTAAGGGGCTAAGAAGCACACGGGATTCTTGTACATGCAATGTATTTTTTCATTTATACTATGGAAGGATTTTGTTTAACTTAGTGTTTTAATTATATGATAATGCATTTTGACGTCTTCATCCCTCAGAAGTGGTATAGATACCACTTTATGGAATACATCTATAATTTTTAGTATCCATAATTACATTATACACTCAGACTGCAACTAGTAGCACTATTCCTCCTATAACAATGTTTCTTAAATTATATTCATATATATATTTGTGTGTGCATAGGGGGAGGATACCCACATGTAGTTTAAGGGCTCTGAAATGTCCTTCAGAGAAGAAAAAATTGTAATGTATTAACCAACCTTTTAACTAATTATGAACATATAACTATATGAAAGATTATCTTTGCTATTTTTTTAAGAAAATATCTAAATGCATAGTAAGTACATGCTACCTGACAGAATATTAGGTAAAATAATGTGATCATGTGACAATTTTAGCTCTTCTTCCTTATCTTTTGTCAAAATACAGTAAAACTGTTGAGTTGGAAATTTTAGATAAAATTTTTGCTCTACTGTCCACATAATCCAGGCAAGGCTCTGCCATGGCATGCCAGCATGCTCCGCCAAAGTCTCTGTGCATCATGCGGGAAGTGTGGCCTTGCCACACATGCAGCAGTGGGTCAAGAAGGGCAGCAGAGGCGCCGGCAGTCAGCTGCCCTCCCCACAATAGGAAAAGAGGCACGTTTCCATGGCAACCAAAAAAAGTAGACATTTTATATTAATGTTTTATACGCATAGATTCTTTCATTCTCAACTGGAAAGATGTCCATTCTTTCCCAGATAAATGTCACGTTTGTGCAACTGGGTCATGTGCAAGGCCAAGCAGCAAGGTCCAGGTGAAAAGTTGATATGTAACACTTCCTCTGAGCAAAAATGATGTATAGAATATTAACATATCCAATACTCATGTGGAAATAAATAATAAACTAAAGGATGAAGAAAGCATAATTGATAATGCTTGATGAGAATACTTCATATCAGAAATCATAGGTTGTACCTAAAGTGAGTGGAAATTAGAGAATAACATAGTATATGAAGAATGGGCAATAGATAATGATCTAAACATCCAATTAAAATCATAGAAATTGGAAGGAAAAAGAAAAATGAGAAAAACTAGATTAATTTTTTAAAATTTCAGCTAATAAAACAGCAAGCCTCTGGAAATATATATATTAAGAACAGACAATATTAGGAGTAAGAAAGAAAATATAGCCACAGACGGTCATTTAATCACCATAGAACATAGGTAATTAAAAATCTTATAGATAACAATAAGCTAATGTATCTGAAAATTATTTAAAATGAATAATTTCTTAGAGAAAATACCACTTACCTGACTCTAGAAGAAGTAGAATAAAAGGATAATACATCACAACAAAGCTGAGTTTATATAAAGAATAGAGGTTTTATTAATATAAACATCAATATTTTTAATAATAGATAAAAGGTAAAGACAAAATTCTTATCAAAAAAAAAAGCAAAGATTCTCACTAACTGATCACTTATTCCATTAATGCCATGGAGATACTGGCCAGTGCAAAAAAACAAGAAAGAATAAGTAAAACATGCTAGGATTGCAAAAAAAAAAAAGTGGCATTATTTTTAGAGGATTCAGAAGACCAAGTGGAAACTAATTCAACTTGAATATATTGCATGTGATATCAAAGCAAATGTATGATAACCAAAATTTCAGGAAATTTTATCAGTGTCTTTGATAAATTCAAAGCATCCATTTTCTACTACATTAAATAATAGTTGTTTAACATGTAGAACCATAGTACTTTAGAGAATGAGAACTATGCAAATGCAGTTTTTTCCCCTGACTTTCATTGAGAATAGGAGGCTTAAAATCAAATTGTTAGCTAAATTCCAATTTATTTATTTCTAGATATATTTTTAACTTACAATTCTTTTGATCCCGCAAAATTTCTCAGGCCTCTACCTATGCCTTAAGTTTTGTCTTATATTAAAAATGTTCAATTATCATGGAATATGAAATATTCATATTAATTGTCATGAGATAATATTCATGTTTGCCTATAGAGAGGCAGAAGTTAAAAATGTGAATTCATGTTTAAAGAAACATTTAACAGAGAATGAGAACTGGAAATAAAAATCAGCAGTAATATAATTTGAATATGTCATTAAAAAAAAATTTCACAATGGGATGGAGTTTTGAAGTGGCAATTGGATGTGTAACTTGCAAGGGGCAGATTGCAAAGTAACCATATCAAATTATTTGTTATGGTCAATTTACGCCATCATGCTCTAGTAATTGTATGTATCTGTAAGTATACTTGACACATCTCCTTTGTGACTTCTGACTCCAGTGTAGGTATGCATTTAGGCATTCTATGTATAAAATCTAATTTTGTCATGTCTTGCTTACCTAAAGCTAAAAAAAATGTAGCCTTTATAAGTCTAATTGAATCTGGTTGCTAATTTTTTCCAAGCAATTGTGAATTTGTATCAGAGTTGTCATGGACAGCAGGTGAGTAGGTGACAAGGCAATTGTGACAAGTTTGTCAAACTAAACGACTGGGAAGAATTGTTAATAAGCTCTGTTGAACGTTATTTTATAATGTATAAAACTATGACATGTTATTCTTTTTTTTTATTTGTATCTGCATCTGAATTATAATTTTATTAAATTCCACACACAGTGAACTAAAAATTTGAGCAGCTCTGTACTGGACTATATTTAAAATAAAAATAAGGCGCTCCTCTCTCTGAGGTTGCCCGCACTTTCCAAGTGCATAACCTATTAACTTCAAATTCTCTTTTCAACCTTTCAGGGGGTGCTTTTCTCTTTGAGGTCGCCCACACTTTCAAAGTATGCAAGCTTTTAATCTTAAACTTTCTCCAACCTTTCGGGGCACCTCTCCTTGCTGAGGTTGCCTGCTGCATTTCTTCTCTCTTTAAGTAACTTTAAATAAAGCTTTTACTCTGCTTCAAAAAAAAAAAAAGTTTCACAATATGCAATACAGTCCCACTGATGTTTATGATATATGGAGTTCATAAGTTTTACCACTCTGCACCACCAACGGCTTTTGCAAATACATAGTCTTTCCCTCCAAAACATATAATACCATCTTTCAAATAGAATTTCCATTTTTTCTTGCTTTGATGAATGTCGTCATACTGACAGACAATTACATTATCCAGGTCAAACAGGTCCGGCACATCCTGCTCACTAACATCATCTCCAGAATTTAAAGGCTCCTCTTCCACAATGTCTATGGGAGGGTCGTCATTATCACTAGTGTTGGCAGTTGAATCTTAATTTCATATGCTATCAGCTTCTTCCTCAAGTACCTTCAGTTTTCTTGCATCACTAATTCCTAGAAATTCATTCTCATCTACATCTCTTGTACTTCCTATTTTGTCACTGGAAGGTGTATCACCAATTCCATCTACTTGAATTATTTCATTAGTATCATCATCATCAGTTGTCTGAATGCTTAAATCCATCTGAGAATTAGAATCCTTCCCCGAGACAGGTAGGCTGCTGGGCTCCTCTTTATTTCTTGGCTGCTTTTCAGAATTGCATTCTAACATTCTAGTTTTAAGAACATGAAGCTCCTTTGAGAGCCTGTGGAGAGGGGCCCGCGGGGCAGATTTTAGGTCATGCTAGCTGAAACACTGAGCACCAGCTCCAAGTTAGAATCAGTTGGAGACACTTGTGGAGGAAATACACCACCTGGAGGACTGATAAACAGCTTTCTGGCTGACTCAACAAAGCTTCAGACATGATTTTATGCTCATTTTGAAGATGTAGAAGTATAACACTGGTGGCACTTTCTAAATGTTTCCTAGCCAGTGTCCCAGAATGAAGAATTGTGGGTTGCTGGAGAATGGTTTCCATTCTCTGTGATTTTTCAGTAGTTACTTGAAGAGAATATGGGTTCAGTCATGGAGCACTGGCCTGTATTACTGAAGACTGCCCAAGCTGCGGAAATCTTGCTGAATTGGATGAAGAATAACTGCTCTTCCACAAGTCTGTGTCACCATAAGTGGTACACTTACTTTATAAAGCTGACCAGATGCAGTCTGTGGTGTCACACCTGCTGGTACATGAATAGCATAACGAGGAGAAGTAAAGTTTGCACTGGAGCTTGAAGTACCCAGTTCTGCTGTGGTAAAACTGGGAAGAGTTCTAGCAGCAGGAATAACTGATGATTCTGTTGATGACTGCAATGTTTGGTGCAAGCTGTGTGGCAACTGCAGGGTGAACAGAGGCGAAAGGACACTACTTCTTAAGAAGTCTTCTGTTGCTGTAGACTGCAAAACCTTTGTTTCCTAGAGCTGCTTCAAATCTTTTAAGACTTGTTCTTCTATACCTTCTTAAGCAAATAAATCCTGCACTCCTTCAATTACATCTTCAATTACAGATCTGTAGAGTTTAGGCACAGGTTGACACAGGCCATCACAGCGGCTCCTGCACCTCGGCCCTTGCTCTCGCCACGTGGTGCACCTGACATGTCATTCTTAAAACAACACTGACAGAATGCTGTTTTTTTTTTGTTGTTGTTGTTATAAATGTGTTTATATAATATCTCCTAAAGGTTAATGAGAACATTTTCATTAACTGAACTGATCTCTTCAAATTAGACAAAGAAAGATCCCAAGGAAGACATAATACAAGAAGTTTTAAAATGTTATTCTTGTATTCACAAAGGCCAAAAGTTTTTTTGGGGGGTTTATATTTCCAGGGAGAGAGATTTTAAGGGTGGCCAAAAAATGAATTATAATTACATAATTCTATATGCTATTTTTAACATAATTATGTATGCTATTTTGGATCAGGCAACAATGCTTATCTATTTTTTATATGACTAATCTAGTTTGACCCTTTAGTAAGAAGAGAATATTTGAATTTTTCAACCTATTATGGAAAAAAGTTGTTTTAACAGGTTTGAATAAGTAGAACATAGTTACAACATGATTAAAGTGATCGTTTTTAGAGAATGACATATATATAACTGGAAGTTCATAAAGAACTTTCCCTTTCAAGAAGTTTCCTCCAGCCAACCCAGAGTCTCAACTTGAAATAAAGAGTAAAAGTAACAAATGATAGATATGTTTGTTGTAGTATAAATATATAAATATCTGACATACAACTAGATAGTAGATATATTCCTATAAATTTTGTTCCCTTCCCAAGTATTTCTTTTGTCAATTCAGACCACGAACATGTGAATACGATTAATATGCTTTCTATTTTACAGAAATTATAATTTCCCAAGTCATTTCTAATGTTCTGTTTCATCCTTATTTTTGAAAGATCTGCTTAATGTGTGTGTCACATACGTTACATAAAATGTTCTATATAGTGTTTTGGGGGCATGTAATATAAAACTTCAACCTTATTGTAATGTATGATATTTGAAAACACCATCAAGTAATAATTCTCATTCACTGAATGAATACATTTTCTGTAACCAAATTACGACTTATCTAAGAACACTACGATGTTACATCTGTTCATAGCAATGTATACTCCTAAATAATACCACATGGGTCCCTCAACATGCAGTAATAGGCAAAACTGAGAGGATGATTAGCATTTGATAGAAAGAAGTGAACAAATATCTATTCCAACACGTCCTTCTCTGGAAGGGAAGATGAGGTGAAAATGTGTCCTGATGTCAGAAGGAACTCAAAACTTGTAAAAAGCTGGAGAGGACAGTCACAGTGACCATTAGGCAAGTCACGGTATTTGCCGGTTACACTTGTTGCTGTGTTTCTGTAACTAATACAGATAAAAAGTTATCTTGAGGGCCTACAGAGCCACAATAATGATCTACTTTCCATTACGATTAGCAGACATAGGGTCGGGGGGCACAGGGAGGACTGTACAGCTCAGAGAAGACAAGTAGTGATTCTCATCTCACTACACTGATGGACAGTGACTGTAATAGGGTTGGTCGGGGGGACCTGATGAAGGGGGTAGTTTAATCATCACAATATTGCTCATGTAATTGTAGGTTAATGATACTAAAATAAAATAAATTGTGAAAAAAAATATTGATCTGATTTTTTTAAAAATCAAAAACAATTTCGCTGAAGTCATAAGGGATATCTCCTCCCAAACAGATGCTAACTCAACTTTTAAAATTACTTCTACTACATTTCTCTGTACTATGAAAACTGAAATTATCTAAAGAAAATATGTAGTAGACTGATACCTTTATCATCCAGATATGAACCTTTAGTGAATTACGTAATTTCAAAAATAATAGGAAAACTGGCTTAATCTTTCTATAATATTTTCCTTTTTTTGGTACTAAGGCACCTGGTGAAGCCAATGGGATCTACATGCCAATATGGTTTTATCAGCCTTTCTTCTAATGTTCTTGGCAGATGCAAACTCCAGCTTCTGCAACAAGAGGCCATCTTGTTTCAAGAACAGGTTCTAGATAATTATTTCTGGTTTCATTAAACCCTCCTTTCTCTTTGGTTTTCACTTTGGGGATCACTCTTATATTAAGCAATATAGTGTTTCTGAAATTAATAGTGTCAGAAAATTTTTTTACTTAGACATAAGCTACTAGTGATAGATACAAACCTTTGTGTTTTCTAGTTTGCTTTATATTTTCTTTGCATGGCTGGCATATTTTGAAGACAGAGTTATGGTAGTTTCACAAGAAGTTTTATTTCTTTTTGCAGCCTCTGAAAAACTTTATGTAACCTGTGACATAAACAGTTATAGAAATGTGTAATTCATTTGTAATGAACTCTAGACCTGGCAACTTTGGGCAAGATTCACATTCTTGAGCAGAACATTCACCAGGGTACTTGTTGAAAATACTAATTCCAATGTACTGTCTTCCTTACTAGGTGAGGATCTCCAGGAGAAGATTTACGTAACAAGTGTGCTAGAAGAGTCATGTGATTGGAATGATCTGGGAAATACTGAGGTAGGTATTTCTTAGTCAGATATTTACATTTTTTGATGTTACTATATATTAACAATTATGTTTTCTTAGGGAATTATTCACTTTATAGAGTCTCAAATATTTGACATATAATTTTATATTTTCCATGGTTTGTTTACTTTCCTCAGCTGTGTGGTCTTCTTTTACATTTGGTACATTTGTGAATTATAGTATGCTTACACTTCTTGGGATTTTATTCTCAGTAGCGCTTTTTGAATTCAGTTTTGTTTACTACTATTGGTGATCCTTCTTAGAGTTTTCCAAAGATTTTATTCTTAATTTCCATGAGTTAGATACATGTTCTTTTAATTTTTTATAAGCATCATAAATAGCAATAAGTTGACTTAATCATTCTCATTAAACATTACAGCATTGCTATTTTGATTTAATATGAACTCCATTATTCATTAACATCACTTTCAATTAGTTAAGATTTTGTTTATACCTTATTTTCAACTTTATTAAAACAAAGCCTAAAATACTTAAGAATTATTATTTGTAGGATTTGCTTTTACATCACTTATAGCTTCATATGGTCACCATATACACTATATGTATATATTCATATATATCATACTGTATAATATACACATAAATAAAATAATAGTGGACCTAGTGGAAAGTTAAGTCATGTAATAGAGTACTACCTGATACAAACTATTGGTATTTTTTTAACTTGGATTCTGAGTTTTTATTGACTATGTATATATCCACTCTACATACATGTTCTCATTTTGTTATTGATATAAATTGCTACTTATAAACAACTTTTGGTTTACATAGTTCAGTGTTTTATTATTTGACATATAAAGTTTCATAGAATGTTCTACACTGAAGCAACAGAGTAAGACCCTCTTGTATTGTTCTACTTAACTTTTTAAGTCAGAATTCAATGTTTTTACTTGTGGCTGTTTCTCAGCAAGTGGTTATCAACTTTGAACTTGTTGAAATTATTTTGTATGAAAATTTAAATTCATTTTGTCTATGGAAAAATCTCTCATTATCAGTCTACCTTTAGGTATATACCTTTTTCTTATTGGCATAAAATCTCCCAGGGTGTATTAATAATATGCCTTTACTTATCTTTAAACAGTTGAGTATAGTTGTTATAATACTGATTGCTCTCTATGCTTTCTCCTTTCACAGTCATACCACAAGCTGTTATTTATGAAGATAATGAGTGTATATGTGTTATAATCAAGGACCATATCCAATGTCATTTTGCCATGTATATGTACATATATCTTCTAACACTACATACACTGTCATTTGCAATAGCAAATAGTTTCAGGAAAACTATTGTAGCCAGCCCAAACATTCTTGCATTATGCCAAATCTTTGGTTTTACCCCTGAGAATACAATCTATTCTATAAAAATCATGTCTCTGTTAGCTTCCCCAAGGTCAACAATAATCAGCCTTCACTCACTTTCCTTAATTTAGCCAAACTGCAATGCACTTAGCAGTCTTGCTTTATGTATGTTGTAGTTTAACATTTTACGTGTTACTAGTTTTCTTAGTTATGGAATTTTATTTTCTCATTCTCTCTGTTTGCAATTGGTTTTAGAATGTTCAAAAGATTGAGACTTCTTTATTGTATTATTTTGAAGTTGGAATCTAGCTAGGAATTCTGACACACCAGCAGGAGGGGGAGGGGGAGAAAAGCTTAGTTTCAGATCTTGGACAAGAATTCAGGTTTACTAGCTCCAAGATTCAAATCCAATGTATTTCCCAATGTGGCAATATGCTGCCTTCAAGGTAATACCAGGTGATCATTTCCAGACTTAAAATAGTCTGTATATTTTTTGGTTTACATTCATTAAAATGTTATGCATATACTATTTATTATATTAACACCCATCAAGATATGGTAACCTATAAATCTCTGGGATTACAAAGTCAAGAAGCTAATCTTTCAAAAACTATCCTGGCATCACTAATGGATTTGAAATTACAATAGATATTTTGGTTGCCTCCAAAGTATCCATTTTCTACTTCAATAATGATTCTCCAATTTTCATTCCATTATATACTCTCTGGCCATAGAGTCCATGTCCTAAAAAAGCAGTTTTCCCCCCTTATCCAGACAGCATCCTGATTCTTAAGAACAAGCTCATCATTTTGCTGGTGATTCATTAAAGGAACCCAGAATTACGGCATCACAGTGAACAAGGGATTATTTCAAGATAATTATGTGCCCAATTCAGGCCAGTGGATATGAGAAGTATTCTAGGGAGATGTCAGATTAATTTATTTACTATTGAGAAATTATTGCTGCACACTGCAAGAAATACTTTTTTCTCTGGATAAAAATTCCATTACATATATATATGAAAAAGCTGCAAGCATTTTACTTCCAGACTAAGACTGAGCCTGCAAAGGAGGGCTGGGGGCAGAGTTGAGGACTTCGCAGAAAAAAGGGGCTGAAGCCTTGACTGAACAAACACTGGGAGGCCTTCTCCTGGACATGTGTACTTTTTCAGTTAAATATGCAGTTTACCCTCTTTATTGTGTGAGCAAGGGTAATTTTCTGCCACATGCAACCAAAAACATATTAGCTTAAATGTAAATGTATCTTCATTAAAAGATAAGGTGAATTTAAAATATTTGAAATAGTCTACATTTTCTTGAAAATAAATCTCCATATATATTGTCAGAGGCTTATTCTTCAAAAAAAAAAAACAAATTTTGAAATATATAAATGCTCTGATTTTTGTTCTCTAAGAAACACTAAAATGAAGCATATCACTTAAAATGTTTTTCATGTCTAAATTATCCACTTGAGGTTTCTTTCTAGTTCTAGGGTAAATAGAGCCAGTATATAATTGTCTCTTAACTGCAAGGTAAAAATGCTGGATTTTTTTTTTAAATCAGTTGAATTTCCTGTAGAGTTCAATATCGTTTTCAATAAGACTTTAGTTTTTAGACATTTTATATTTTAGGCATTTTTTATAAAAGTAATTAATTTTTTTCCTGATTATAAATGTTGCCTCAAAGCATTTCTAACATTGTGGTGAATCTGAATGCCACAGCATTCCTCTTAGTTTGTTTTAATGTTAATACCATCTCCTGGGAAACTCATGTCCATAAGCAAAAGTAAAGTAATGTCAGCATGACACTGACTTCACTAGCTATATGACTAAAGATGCGTACCTAAAGGCACAAATACTTTTGAACCAAAAACTAGATATCAGAGTTACAAATTAAGAGAAAAGTGTATTTAGATGATGTCCATGATCAAACTAGAAATTGGTATTTTATGTTTAAGGTATTAAAAAAAAATCCTTAACCTCCTTATTTTCACTATGAATTATCAAAATGTAATCAACTTAGAGTGAAAACTATTCAGACTATATTCAGACTAAGTTATCTTGGACTAAGAAGCAATTAGGAGCCGAAGTATAATTTATAGTTTTGAAAACAATGGGTTCAGACAATCTTTTTTTATATTTCTTGAGATATATTTGATATATAACACTATATTGGCTTCAAGTATACAGCATGGTGATTGGACAGTTATCTACATTATTAAATGCTCACCCCAACTAGTGTAATTATTTCTGACACCATAGAAAGATGTTACAGAACTATTGACTGTATTCTCTATGCTGTACTTTCATCCCTGTGAGTAATTTATATTATGAGTGAGATTTTTGTGCCTCTTTTTCACCTTCACCTATTTCACAGCCCCCAAAACCTCCCCCATGGTAACCACCAGTCACTTCTCAGTGTCTGTGAGTTAATTGCTGTTTTGTTCATTTTGTTTTGTTTTTAAATTCCACATATAGAGGACTTCTGGGAATATGGCGTCGTAAACGAACCAGCAGAAAAATTCCTCCCAACATTATATTTATTCACGAAAATACAGCAAATACAACTATCCCTAAAAGAGAGACCAGAATACACAGGAAAGTGCACAGCGTACAGCTACACCTGTGAGAACTTGGCAGCCGGTGAGGTGGACAGGATATGGAGCGGCGACCCGGTGGGACCGAGCGCTCCCCCCACCCCAGAGCTCCGGCGGCCAGACACTCCGCACCCGGAGTGAGGACTTGGCAACCGGCGAGACGGGACGGAAACGCGATCCAGCGAGACCAGAGCGCCCCTCCACCCCAGCACTCCAGTGGGAGTCCCGGCAAGGCTGGTAAGGTACGGAGCCGCGAGCGGACCGAGCGCCCCTCTCCCCCAGCGCTCCAGCGGGAGGAGAGGATTCAGAGCCGGGAGGGAGTGGAAGTCTGCGCCAGGAGCGCCGACACACAGCCTGCGGTGTAGCGGAGATAGGAGAGACAGAGGGCACAGGGTCCCAGCCCGGAATGTGCAAGTTGCCTGCGGCAGGCTCCGGGAAGGAAAAAGAAAGGAGAAAAAAGGGAAGAAAAGCGCGCGCTCTACCTCAGCGGTCTTAAAGAGACAGGAGCTCAGTAGGGGGGCCGGATAGCCCCACAAACTGAGCCCAGCACGCTGGGAGTCCTGGGGAGATTTGGACCCCTTGGCTGGCGACTGGCAAAGGGTGCCCGCCACTGAGACCCCCACGGAGATCACAGCTTACCATTCGTTCCCAACCCAGCGAGAACTATAGAGTGACGCTGGAATAGTGGAGCAACAGCGCCACCTACAGCACTCGTGCGGAACCCACTCTCAGTGGCTTTTTTTCTTTTCTTTTCTTTTCTTGTTATTGTTTTTTCTCCCCTTTCTTTTCCTTTTTTTCTTTCCCTCTCTTTCAACAGCCTTCCATTCATTCTCACCGAGCCACATCTTTAAAGGGCCATGTGGAGCGACATGGCCACAGCTCTGGAATAGTGGAGCAATAGCGCCACCTACAGCATTCACACAGAAACCACCCCCAGTGGGCGTTTTGGTGTGTTTTTTTTGTTTGTTTGTTTTTATTGTTGTTTTTGATGATGCTGTTTTCTTTTACGTGTTGCTGCCTTTTCTTTTTCTTTTCTTTTCCTTTCTCTCTCTCTCCTTTTACTTTTTTATTATTAGTAGAAATTTCTTTTTTTTCTCCTTTCTCTCCTTTCTTATCTCTCCTTGCTACCAACAACCAATTCTATAGTCATGAGAAGACAGAAGAATATGATACAGACAAAGCTTCAGACAAACACCACCCCAGAAAAAGAAGCAGAAGAAATGGACATGCACAGTCTTCCAGAAAAAGAATTCAGAATAAAAGTCATAGCCATGCTGACGGATCTACAGAAAAATGTGCAAGAGCTGAGGGAGGAAGTGAGGGAAGTGAGGAAAG
>JAQQAC010006877.1:4372461-4417316 GCA_029783875.1 Phataginus tricuspis | reverse complement strand
GGGGGGACCTGATGAAGGGGGTAGTTTAATCATCACAATATTGCTCATGTAATTGTAGGTTAATGATACTAAAATAAAATAAATTGTAAAAAAAAAAATTCCACATATAAATGAACTCATATGGTATTTGTCCTTCTCTGCCTGGCTTAGTTCCCTGAGCATAACACCCTCTAGGGCCATCCATGTTGGGCTTTTTCCTTCAAATGACTTATTTATTTTTAGAAATACCTCTAGGTTCCTCAGTTCTATTTGAGTTTTATTAAAAAATTACTAACATTTCCAAAACTACCTGGAACATTTAGACTTTTTGTTTTTAGTTGAGGAGGTATTATATTATTTATTCAGTTGGCTTGGATATCCCACTTGATGCCTTTGAAATTTAAGGTTTTCACATTTTTATGCAAAATTACACTATTTTCTTTATAATTTACACACATGAATTTTAAAACAACACAAAAAAATGAGAGTACTGTATTCTTTATATTCTTTATCCATGTAAATAACATCGAATTTCCCCATTGCTTATAAAGTTGAAGTATCTCTTTGATATGATTTAATTATTAGTAGTATTTTAAGTGTTTTAGAAAATCTGTTAACTGTTCAATTGTTTGATTAATGAATTGAAAATATATGCCTGCTAAAGTAAACATTGAGAAAATAAGATCAATATTATAGAACATTACTGTGAGTGCAGGAATCATATGTCTAAGATTAAAATGAAGAGATTTAAAGTTTTAAGAATTTTCACCCAAGTAACATAACACTTCAATTAAGTGGAATTTTCCATTAGCTAGAATACAGGCTAAATAAAGTTATTATCTGTAACTATTCTTATTCTATGAGTAGATGAGAGAATTTTTTATGATAGAAACATTCTACACAGTTCAATATGGTAGCTACTAGCAACATATGGCTATTGAACACTTGAAATAAAGATACAGTGAGTAACGGGACCTTTGGGTTTTATTTAGTTTGGGATAATTTTATATCCACATAGAGTCATCAATAATAATGAGATCATGTGTGTTTTTTACTTAGTTTCTCCCAGAGGTCACATATTGCAAAACTGTAATACAAATGACAAAAAGGATGTTAACTTTCATACAATCAAGATACAGAATATTCCATCACCACAAGGATCCTTATGTCTTTTCATAGCCTACTCCAATACCTACTAAATCCCTGGAAGTCACTGATCTGTTTTCTATTGAAATTTTGGCATTATAAGAAAGGTATAAAAATGGAATCAGTTCATCAGAGAAATGCAAATTAAAACCACAATGAGATATCACCTCACACCAGTTAGGATGGCTGCCATCCAAAAGACAAACAACAACAAATGTTGGCGAGGATTGGAGAAAGGGGAACCCTCCTACACTGCTGGTGGGAATGTAAATTAGCACAACCATTGTGGAAAGCAGTATGGAGGCTCCTCAAAAAACTCAAAATGGAAATACAATTTGACCCAGGAATCCCACTCCTAGGAATTTACCCTAAAAATGCAGCAGTGCAGTTTGAAAAAGATATATGCACCCCTATGTTTATCGCTGCACTATTTACAATAGCCAAGAAATGGAAGCAACCTAAGTGTCCATCAGTAGATGAATGGATAAAGAAGTTGTGGTATATATACACAATGGAATATTGTTCAGCCATAAGAAGAAAACAAATCCTACCATTTGCAACAATATGGATGGAGCTAGAGGGTATTATGCTCAGTGAAATAAGCCAGGTGGAGAAAGACAAGTACTAAATGATTTCACTCATCTGTGGAGTATAAGAGCAAAGAAAAAAACTGAAGGAAGAAAACAGCAGCAGACTCACAGAACCCATGAATGGACTAACAGTTACCAAAGGGAAAGGGACTGGGGAAGATGGGTGGGAAGGGAGGGATAAGGGGGAAGAAGGGCTATTACAATTAGCACACAATGTAGTGGGGGTGGGGGTGGGGTAGGGGGATACGAGGAAGGCAGTATAACACAGAGAAGACAAGTAGTGATTCTATAACATCATTCTATGCTGATGGACAGTGACTGCAATGGGGGTATGTGCTGGGGTCTTGATAATAGGGGGAGTCTAGTAACCATAATGTTGGTCATGTAATTGTGTATTAATAATAGCAAAATAAAAAATTAAAAAAATGGAATCAGTATATAACCTTTTGAGATAGTTTTTGCAATCATCATACTTCTCTGAATTCATGCAGGTTGTATGTATCAATTGTTCATTCTTTGTATTACTGAGTAGTATTCTATGGTGTCTAAGTATCACAGTTTGTTTAATCTTCACACAGTGAATGGCATCCGGGTTGATCAGAGTTTATGGATATCATAGTATCCATATGCTCATTATGCTAATGAAACTTCTATAAGTATTTGTGTTTGGGTATTTGTGTGCATATATGCCATTTTCATTTCTCTGGAATAAATGCTCAGGAGTGCAATTGCTGGGTCTTAGAGTAAACTTTATTTTTATGTTTTGTTTAAGGAACTGTCAAGCTGGTTCCCAGGGTGGAAGTACCATTTTCCACTCTTACCTACACATATGAGTGATCTAGTTTCTTCATACTCTCTCCAACCTTTAATGTTGCCAGTGTATTTTAACCATTATGAGAGGCATGGAGCGATATCTCGTTGGGGTTTGCACTTGGCTTCTCATACAGAACATGTGGGCTTTTTGCCATCTGTATATTTTCTTCCCTGGAAAGCCTATTTATGTCTTTTGCCCATTTTCTAATTGGATTGCTTGTTGGGTCCCCCCCCATTAAGTTTTGAAAGTTCTTCATATATTCTTTATACTAGTCCCTTATTAGATAATGAGGTTTGGAATTTTCTTCAGTCTGAAACTTGTCTTTTCAGCTTTTACATATGGACTTTCACAGAGCAAAATATTTTCATTTTGATAAAGTTAAATTTATCAGTGTTTCAGATTGTGCTTTTGATGTTAACTCTAAAAACACTGGAGCTAGGCCTGAGTCTCAAAGATTAACATTTTTTGTATAAATTTTATAGTTTTATATTTACATGTAAGTCTGTTCATTTTCCAGAAGATTAAAGTTTTAGAAAAAAGGTTTTTTGTTTTGTTTTGTTTTGTTTTTTGCTTGTGAATATCTTATTGCACCAATTGAAAAGGTTGTCCTTCTATTGCCAGTGCGTCTTTCTGAAAAATATGTTGAGCATAGTTGTGTGGGTCTATTTATAGGATTGTTTTATTGCTTCATTGATCTTTGGCTATTTCTTTATCAATACCAAACATCCAAGATTATTGTAACTATATTGAGAATTCTGAAATTAGATTTTTTTTTCCACTCTATTATTGTCATGATAGATTTAGCTATCCCTGTTCTTGGGCCAATACAAAATTCTTAGTGATATTTTCATAGGAATTTCATTAAACATAATGATAAATTTAGGGAAAACTGACATCTTTACAATGTAGACTTTTCCAATCCATGGAGGCATGTTTCTTTTCATTTGTTTATGTATTGATTTATCAGCATTTTGTAGTTATCAGTACTTAAGTCCTATGTGTATTTTAAGTGTATGCCTAAATATTACACGTTCTTTAAAATGATTGTAAATGGTGTTTTTAATTTTTATTGCTTTAGTTCATTGCTAGTATATAGAAATGTGATTGATTTTTGTTTGTTGATCATTATCATGCAAACTTCCTGGAATTTTCTGGATTCTGCTATGGATAAAATCATGCATTCTACAAATAGGTACATTTTGATGTTTTCCTTTCCAATCTATATGTCATTGAATAAGTGATGAAATCACTCGTCCTTGATATTTTCCTGATTTTAGTGCAAAATCATTCATTCTAGCACTATTAAGTATATCACACTAACTGTAGGGTTCCTGAATCAAGTGGAGAATGTTTTCTCCTATTCCTCATTTTATGACTTCTAAAAATCATTAATGGATATTGGATTATGTCAAGTAATGTTTTCTATAACATGATATAATCATATATTTTCTTTTGTCGCTTTTTGATATGGCAGGTGATTTTGACACAAAAATGTTCTAACAGCTTTGCATATCTGGAATAAATCCTATGTCATGGTATACAATTTGTTTAATATACTGAATTCTTTTTGATATTTTGTTTTTATATTTGAGTATTTTTTAGCATTTTTTTTGTACTGTGCATGTTTTCAGTAGTAGGTATTCTCCTGTGAGTAAGAATGTATTACTTCATCTTTTATATTTTGGAAGAAGTTCCATAAAATTGCTCTTGTTTTTTCTTTAAATTTTCTTTGAATATCCTGGGCTGAAAGATTTTTTGGGATGAGTGGGATTTTAAATTACAAATTCTATTTCTTTGGTGGTTTTAAGGTCTTTCAAATTTTTCTATTTTAGTTGACTCAGACACTTTGTGTTTTTTAATGAGTTGTTCTAATATTTCCTTGTATCTTTTTAATAGCTGTGGCATCTGTAATGATGCTCTCTTATTTCTAAAATTGGAGACTTGTGTCTTATATCTTCTTATTTTTTGGCATTCTTTCAGAGTTTATCAATCTTTTTTTGAAGATCTTGTATTTCATTGATTTGTGCTTTTAAGTGATTATTATTTTAGTAATTCTTTATTTCCCTCTTTTTTTCCAGTTCATTTTGCTTCTCTTTTCCTGGATACTTGGGCAGGAACTTAGATTTGTACCTGAGACCTCTCTTCTTTTCCAGTGTAATTGTGTAATAGCACAAATTTTTCTCTAAGTACTTCTTTACTGGCATCTGATATATTTGATATGTTCTATGTTAATTTTACTTCAGATCAATGTATGTTTAAATTATTTTTGACATATGGACTATTTAGAAGTATGTTCTTTATTTTCATGTGCTTAGACATTTTTCCTGTTTTATTTCTGCTATTCATTTTTTGTTTGATTATAGGATTTCATTTTTTAAAAATTTATTCAGGTTTGTTTTGTGGCTCAGAATAAGATCTATCTTGGTAGGTACAGTTGACCCTTGAACAACATGGAATTGAACTGCACAGGTCGACTTATACACTGATTAAAAAAAAATTGGAAAAGTGGAGATTTGCAACAATATGAAAAACTTGCAGGTGAACCATGTTTAGCCTAGAACATCAAAATATTCATACAATATGCACAAGTTAAATTTTTTCAAAGCTTATAGGCTATACATGGTACCACTATATTATCATCACTGCCTAAAATATAGCACATACTGTACTGAAATAATTTCATAGCAACCTCCACTGCTAATGTGGTGAGCTCAAGTACTGTCAGTATTCACTTAAAATGCTAGGTGATGATAATCATCTCTGCCTGAGCAGATCACCTCTCCAGTAAATAGTGCATCTCAGTAAAAAGTGATCTCTCTTATGTGTTTTTCAATGTGTTTAATACAATACTGTAAACCTTGAATGACACCATAGGACCTGTATAAAGTGCCACTGTGATGGTAGAAGTGCTCTCATGAAGCAGAGAAAAGTTATGACATTACAAGATCAAGGAATCCCGCATAAGTGCCACTGTTAAAAAGGAAAAATAAAGACATGTGAAGCTCTCACTCCAGCTGTGCCAGCAGGCACAAAACCTGTGTTTTTTTGTGAAGTATCTTTCCATATTGACACTGTAGCTTTTGTGTGTGTGCAGGATTGCTTTAAGAAATGCATACCTTCCAACTTTTGAGAAAAAGTAAAATAATTATATGATAGCTTGAAGCAGAAGGAAGAAGTTGAAGGATCTAAAACTAGAGAATTTAATGCCAGCGAAAGATGGTTTGATAGTTTCAGAAAGAGGTTTGACTTAAAAACGTTAAGACAACAGGAAAAAGATGACAGCTTCTGCTGACAATGAGGCAGCAGACAAGTCCCCTATGCCATTAAGAAAATTATTAGGGAGACAGGATATCTGCCTGAACAGGGTTTTAATGTTCTTCTGATGAATGTGCCCTATTCTGGAAAAAAGTGCAACAAGGACATTTATTAGTAAGGAAGAGAGAGGAGCAACAAGATTTAAGGCTGGAAGAGGCTAACTATACTTCTTTGTGAAGTTGGGTTTAAGAATAGAACTGCCCTTATCTATATAAAGAGACTTGCAGCAAAAACTCCAGTTGCCCGTCTTTTGGTTGTACAAAAAGACAGCCTGGACAATGAGAACTCTTCATCAGTGCTTTGTCCCCGAAGTCAGAAAGCACCTTGCCAGAATGGGAATGCTTTTAAAGTTCTTTTGATTTTGGGCAATGTCGCTGGCTACACACAACTCCAGGAGTTCAGCATCAAAGCGGTCTACTTATCCCCGAAACACGGTGTCTCTACTTCAGCCTCTAGATCAGGGGCCATAAGGACCTTTATGGCTCACTACACACGGTACTTATGGAAAAATTCCAAGTGCTGTGGAAGAGAACCTTGACAAAACATCATGAAATTCTGAAAGGATTAAACCACTGAAGACGCCATCACCGTTACAGAAAAGCTGTGGAAGTCATCAAGCCCCAAACAAATCCCTGCTGGCAAAACTATATCCGGATGTTGTGCATTAATTACTTCACAGGATTTACAACAGAGCCAACTGAGAAAATCATGAGAGATTATGGGTACGGCAAAAAAAAAAAAAAAAAATACCACCACAGTAGAAGAATGAACAGAAGATGACTTGATGGAGATGCTTCCAAACCTGTCAGAAAACAAACTGACATTGGACAGTCTCACAGAAGACTTCTGATTTTTTCAGTCCTATTACTTCTGTGACCTTGACCCTTCTTTGATGTGGGCACTGAAATTAAAGAGAATGGTAGAAGCATCTGTACCACATCGAAACATTTTTAGAGAAATGATAAAGGAAAAATGTTGGGCAGATATTATGATGGATTTCTATAAAATTACACTGAGTGTCCCTGCCTCCCCTTCTGCCACGCTCTACCTCTGCCAGTCCTGAGATAGCTGTCCCCCTTCTTCCTTCTCGGCCTACTCACTGTGAAGATGACAGGGATCCCCTTCCACTTAATGGAGAGCAAATATTCGTCATGCCATACAATGGGTAAGCATATCTGTTGCATATGTCTTTGTGTGAATAACTGTATGGCAAGAACCGTGTCAGACTTCTTTGTTGTCAACGCCTAAGTGTTCACAGTGTAGAACATTGTGTGCAAGACTTACGGAGACCCTATGCTTTCACAGGCACAGGTAAGTGATATTCAATATAAAATTGTTACTTTTCTGTTTTACAGCTTTGCTTTCAAAGAATTACATTACAGTATGTATGCCTCTCTTTCTCCTAATTGAAGAAACAGTATATCAGCCTATCACAGGCAAATGGTTTAAAAAAAAATCTAATATTTATAATACTGTATTATGAATAGGACTAATATTGTATACCATAAAAATTTTAGGACTCATTCATTATACTTTTATAGGCTAGATTACCTTAAAGCAATCATTGTGGCTTCTTTGTTATCAGCATATGTATTATTTTACCTGTAAACAAATATTTTTCCCCATTATCTTTGTTTTTGTTGTCTGGTGTTAGTAATACACATAACATTTACACTATTTATAGCAATATGATTCATCATGTAAACAAAGAATGTAAATATACACTATCAGAAATACAGTAAAGCTATAAATGTATTTTCCTTAGTGTATTTTTATCAATAGACTATTGTTAGGCTATGAGTAGTTAAGGTTTTGGGGAGTCAAAAGCTTGCAATTTTCAACTGCATTGGGAGGCTATTGCTCCTAACCCTTGTGTTGTTCAAAGGTCAACTATATACCTAGCAGTTTTTTAAATTGTTTTATGTGTTTTTTTCAGTACATCCATTATATCCTGTCAGATGATTTTCTTATTCAGATCTTTTCCATCCTTGTTAGTTTTCTGCCTGATATTTCTATTAGTTGTTGAGATAAAGGTTGCTGAGACCCCCAATTATACATGCCTGTATCTCTTCATCTCTATTTGGTTTCAGTCCATGAAATTTTAGACTGTTACTTGGCATACAAACATTTAGGACTACTGTGTCTTCCTGGGGGACTGCTCTGTTTATCATCATATAACATCCTTATCAAAATTCTCTTTGTCTAAAGTCTGTTTTATCAGATATTAATATACCAAATTATTTTCTCTTTAAAAGATAATGTTTAATGGTGTATCTTTTTCTTTATGCATTTACTGTAAGGTACATGTGTCACTGATAAAGTGAATTTTTTTTTTTAACAGTCATAGATTGGTCATGATAATACAGACACTCTTCCAAACCTCCCACTCCCCAACATTTTGATTGTTGTTAAATGTAAACTGCCTCAAAACACCAAAGACACTATAAATCCAGAAAATTAGATGCAAAAATCCTCAACAAATTATCAGTGAAAATTTGGTAGCAAACCAAATTCAATGATATATTAAAAGGACCACACAGCAGAAACTACAGGCCAGAAGGGAGGGGCGGGTTATACCCAAAATGTGAAAAGATAAAGACCTACAGCTAGTACTCTACCCAGCAAGGTTATTAGGTAGAATTGAAGAACAGATAAAGAACAAACATAAGTTAAAGAAGTTCACCACCACTAGACTTACAAGAAATGTTAAAAGGACTTCTTTAAGAGGAAAAGAAAAGGCCATAACTAGAAGTGAGAAAATTTTGAAAAAATTTCTCTGGTAAAGAAAAAAAAACAGATGCAAAGGTGGTAGACCAATCACTAAAAAGCTAGTATGCAGTCAAGAAAAAGTTGTAAAATCAATTATTCTAAAAATTCATGGAGGGAACTGCTAAATAAAATAGTGTAAAATATGACATCTTAAACATGTGAAGGGGGACTTAGAACTTAAGTGATCAACCTATCATAGACTGTTTATGTCATATACAAACCCCATGATAACCATAAACCAAAAACATGATACACAGAAAAAGAAGGAATTCAACCATAACATAAAGTTATCAAACACAATGAGAGTAAACCAGAGAAGAATAGTTCAGGCAAGACAAAAACAACCAGAAAATGTTTACCAAAATAGCAATATGTACATAACTATTAACAATTACTTTAAGTGGACTAAATGCACCAATCAAAAGACACAGGGTGTCTGAATTATTGTGTGCTCCTGGATAGGAAGAATTAATTTTGTTAAAATGGCCATAAGGTCCAAAGCAATCTATAGAGTCAATGGAATCCGTACCAAAATACCAATGATTTTTTTCACTGAACAAGAGAAAATAATCCTAAAATTTGTAGGCAACCATAAGAAACTCTAAATAGCACAAGTGATCTTGAGAAAAACAAACAAAGCTGGGGCTATTCTCCCTAGTTTCAAATTTTACTAAAAAGCTATAGCAATCACAACAATATGGTACTGGCCCAAGAACAGATACATGGACCAATGGAACAGAACACAGGGTCCAGAAATAAACCCATGCCTGTATGGTCAATTAATCTATGAGATAGGCAAGAATATATAATGGAGAAAAGAGAGTCTCTTCAATAAGTGGTGTGGGAAAAACTGGACAGCTACATGTAAAAGAGTGAAACTGGATTGCTGTCTTACACCAGACACAAGAAAAACACGGAATGGATTAAAGACCTAAATATAAGATCTGAAACCATCAAATGGCTACAATAAATCATAGGCAGTAAATTTTGAACATGAGCATTAATAATTTTTCTGGATATGTCTCTCCAGGCAAGGGAGACAAGAGCACAGATAAACAAGGAGCCTCTGCACCTACTGTATGGGAGAACCTGTTTGTAAATGATATATCCAATAGGGAATAATACTGATGATATAAAGATCTCATAACAAATGGGCAGAGGACCTGAATAGAAATTTTTCCAAACACAACCTACAGACGGCCAACAGGCACATGAAAAGATGCTGCACATCACTAAGCATCAGGGAAATGCACATCAAAGCCACCAGGAGGCGTCACCTCATACCAGTCAGAATGGCCACTATCCAAAAGACAAGAAAGAACAAGGTTTGGAGAGGACATGGGAGAAAAGGGAATCCTCCAACACTGCTGGTGGGTTTGTGAATTGGTGCAGCCACTACAGAAAGCAGTATGGAGGCTTGCCAAAAAACTAAAATTAGAAATACCATGGGACCCAGCAATTCCACTTCTGGGAATTTATACAAAGAAAACAAAATCACTGATCTGAAAAGATATAAACACTCCTATATTTATCACAACATTATTCACAGTAGCCAAAATATGGAAACCACCTAAATGTCCACTGATAGGTAAAAGAATAAGGATGATGTATATACACATACACAATGGAATATTAGCCATAAAAAATAATGAAATCTTGCCATTGTGACAACATGGACTAGAAGGTATTAAGCTAAGTGAAATCAGAGAAACACAAGAACCATATGACTTCACTTCAATGAAGAATCTAAGAAAAAACAAAACAAGCAGAACTGAAATAAACTCAAACATAGAGAACAGACTTAACTTGTGGTTGCCACGGATGGTAGTCGTGGATTAAATAGGTGAAGGGGAAAAATTAGTAAGAAAAAATATAATATGCCAATTATAAATCAATAAAAATGTCATTATTGGCATATTTTATCATATTGCTGTTTATTTTATTATTTTATTCAATTGTACTAGATCCTCTTTTCATTGTGATTGTTTCATTCATTACATTGGTGTGGGTTACTAAATCTCTATATTTCATCATGTTCATTCATTATGTTTTTGATGTATTTCTTTGTATAGCATATAGAAAAGGATGTATGTACTCACATGTATCTGCGAGTGCCCATGTATGTGAATGTGTATATAAAGAGAGAAAGCAGATACAGCCAAAGTAGAAAAATGTTAACTTACGGATCTTCTTAGAAGAGACAGAAGTTTGTTGTACTACTTTTATAATTTGAAAATGTCTGAAAGAGTTTAATTTTTAAGCATTAAATTAGGTATTTTAAGGATGACTTAAAGCTCAATGGCTGATATTTAGAAGTTCTTGTTTCAATTAGAGTAGAAGAATATATGTGACTTTTCACTGCCCTATTTCTTTTATAAATTATATGCTCTTTTAAAGCATGTGCTTAAATGCCAATCTTTACTGTCGTTGAGTTAATGCTGTTTAGAAATCATGATTCATCACTATAAAATCTTCTAGATTTAACCTTATAATCCCTGAAGTTTTTAAGTTTAGAAACAGAAAAATGGTCTCTCCAGAGAATTCAACACATTATGCTTAACATTATAATCACATCTTCTAATAAAAAATATAATATATGCAAATTCAGAAAATAGATTTCTCTCCTTTTTTTTTCCTTTATTGTATTTAAAGTTTAGCCTAAGGAAAAGTACAGTATTTAATATATTAAAGAAAAGAATTTTCTTTAACATATAAAGAAAACAATCCTGTTTAAATAAGAAATACATGCTTTAGTGACAGGTCAAAAATGTCATGTGATTTCCTTGTATATACGTTTAGAGGATTACCAGATTAGATAATACATTTAATGCACACTTCAGTTTTGTCATCTTGAGTTATACTTAAATTACAGATCTCCATGTCATTTATATTTTCATGACCATTACAAACAAGAATTATCAATGTCCTTTTTACTGTCTGTTGAGCACACAGCCATAACATTATTTTCATCCTTTTTAGCACATGCCTGAAAAATAGAGAAAAGGAAAAGCTGTCTTTGTTTTGAGACTACTTGGAACTTTCCTTTTTCTTCATATTAACTCTAGTTAATATCATTAGCAAGGTATATTCATTTAATAGCATAAAAATTTGCATTATCCTATAACTATCCCTAAGGAGTAACATTTGAGCTGTTTTCATTTTCAATAACAGTATGTACTAAATTTCTTTTTATCATATCTATTGTTCTGAGCCTACCTATGCTTATAAACTATCTCTGAATCTTATACCACCGAAAATCAATTTTTATGATTAGTGTTAAAAGCTGTCATTGCAGATTCATTTCAGTTTTTTAAAATTCTATTCCAGAAATCTGCTCTTATTTTAATTTGAAAGTCTAATTGAACAAATATTTATATGCTAGCGCTTAATGTATCCTCATAGTGGAGTGAGATCAGGAAAGTCTTATGCTCATGTGAACATAAAAACTATAGTTTTTAGAACATTATTACCATGTTAAATACCTATTTTATGTATATTTTGAATTCTAAATATCACAGAGATATTTAAATATTCTTTATTTCTTTAGAGTTAAAAAAAGTCTCTTTAGCAAAATAGGTCTTTAAATTGCTGGCTTAGGATAAAAAAATTTCTGGATAATAAAAGTACATATTGAACTATCAAAAGAATTAATTTCTGGTTTTGGTATATTGTCATTTATTAGTAACATGATCTTCATTAAAAGTTCTTTGAGCTATAGGTATATCACAAGGTTGACAACCCTTTCATATGGTTATTATGAAGACTTAACAAGGTTTAATGAAGAACCGTGGGTATTGTAATGTTATTATAGAAATGAAATCTTATTTCCAAAACATTGATAGAAGTTAAGGAGAGGATGTGAAAAGTAGAAATTCAAGTTCTATAGAAAAAAAAAAAGACAATAGAATGGAATTCATTTTGCTGGGCATTCCTCTGGTAACAAAAAATTCATCGCTCTGTTAAATAATATCAGTAATTTCTTATACTTGAATTTCCACTACAATTTTTTTCATGTGATAGTAGCACAGCCTTTAAAGTCATTTAGAATTAGATTTAATTCTGTATGGGTTTGAGCAAGTCAAAGTTCCTAAAGTTCTATTTCTAATATTAAGAATAACAATCATAATAGCTTATCATTGTGTTGTAACAAAATTGAATGCTATAATAAATGTAAAGACTATAGATTGGTACCTCGAACAAGGTATATGATAAATATATTATTTGAACAATAATATAAAAATATATTATTTATCATTATCACTAAATATTATAAAAAGCTGGAAGTCCATTTTGCTGTGGAGAAACTTTTTTACTGCTTCATCTTTCGTGGGAGCATCACTGGAAAAATTATCCTGGCGTTTTGCTTCTGCACCAGCTCCTCACTAACACGTTCTGCCTGTGGTGGGGCGGGTGGCGGCTGCACAGTTTCATGCACACCTACTCTTCTGTTTTAATTACTCCCTCTCTTCTACTACCATAAGTGTTTCTTTAAAAATACATCTAAGAGTAAACTCTTGTTTACTATCTTCTCACTTGCCACAGGATCCTCATTTTTCTTTTATGCTTCCACATCGATTGAACCCCAATATTGCTTTCAACATGGCATAATCACACTAACACAAGGGTGAGTATCTTCATTACTATTTCTTTAAGCACTTCTGTGCAGCTTTGTCTGGGTTGTATTTCCAGCAGCAGAATCCTGGTGTTATAAGGTGTAAGAACTACTCTATTTTCAGTACGTTATGCTGAATGACTTCCAGGGCAGTTGTATTGGCCTACATTACACCAGCAAGAGTTTTTCATGTACTTCACATCCTTTCCGGCAATTGCACTGACCATTTTTCTAGCTTTTGTAAATATGATATGAATAGAATGATAGATCATTTCTATCAGTTTGTTCTTTTTTTCACTATAACTGGATTGACTGTCTACTCATATTTGTTAGCCTTTTGGATTATCTTTGCTGCCAACTGTCATAAGTTTATATGGGTTACTTTTTGTTATCACATCTCTATATAAACTTTATGCATATTATATACACACTTTTATACATATATATATGCAATGTTTGTTGATGTAATCATATGGGCTGGCCATGTATTACCCACGTCAGACCAGTTTTGCTTACATATTCCTTTAGAAAGTCATTTATTGTACATGTACCTACAGAAAGACAATGTGTGTTTACTGGACCGTAATATCCTTGGTTGAGCTGAACTCCTCATAAAACTAACTAGTTTTCCTAATATCTTCTATTAAGTTACCTAACTTTATACACCTCAGGATTAGAAAAAAACAAATATTTATTTTGTGCCATATAACATAACTGATTCATGCATCTTTTTGTTATGATATAATTAAATCCAATCATTTGATGACATAACAACTACCATTTAACTCCAGGATACAGCCAATACCATGTGTTTAGTCTCCTTCTCAATCTCATCTCCTTATCCTCTGATTGATATCCTAAAAATTTCTATTAAAAATCCTCTTATTTTTAGACTTTTATCATGCATTTTGTGTATCTATGTAATATATTGAGGGCTTTCTGTTGTTTTGAAACTTACAAAGAGGCTATCACTTTCTATGGCATCTTCCGGGAATTCCTTTTTTCAATAGGCATTATGCTATTAAATTAGTACCTCACCTTTGTGTTCTACTGTGAGACTGCTGTTGTATTTTATAAGCACACTGCATCTTGTTTATCCAGTTTCTCATCAATAAGAATTAGTTCTTTTTCCCTTTCTGTGCCATTATGAACAATGCTGCAATACATATGCCTATGAAATCTAATGCTGACATACAACACATTTACTGGGGTTTCTTTCTAGGAATGGGATGTTTGAACATAAGATATCCAAATATTCACTTCTGTAAGATAACGTCCGATTGCTTGCCCATTATACAGTGTTGGTCCAATTAACATTTAACACCAGATAAGAAACTCCACTTACATCCTTGGCAATCACCTTGCTCTTTTCTGCTAGAAGAGTAGGTGAAAACCAAAATCCTTTGTTCAAATCTTTAAGAGATGCTAGTTGGTAATAAACTGACCTGCTTTAATGTTTTCCAAAACAGTCCCATAGAAGGAGTTGTAGTAGAGCAGCTTCAGGTCAAGGAAGGCTGCCAGTTGCTGACAACCACCAGCAAGCACGAGGCACACAGGAGTCTTCTCCCCAGCCTTGGGGAGAGCACGCCCCGTCGCCATGTTGGTCTTCTAGCCTCCAGGCCTGTGAAGGAATACATTTCTGCTGTTTTAAGCAATCCAGTTTGTGGTACTTTGTTAAAGCAGTCCTAGCAAACTAATACACTGCTACAGATGAATTGAGTGGGAGAATAGACATAAAATGACAGAACTGAAAATCTTTCTTTCAAAAGAGAAAAATACATTCAAGCGCATGGATTTTAATTTTACCTTAATTATTACTAAGATTTGTCTTCTTTAATGGTATTTTGAAAATACATTATTCCCATTAAACCTGACCCTTTAAGCCATTAAAATCTTATATTTCAGTAAAGCTCACTATACTCTCCCACTCTGAGATTTAAAAACATCGCCTCTGCCCTTGCATTTTCCCCCACATTCTCTCTTGTGGCCTTGTTTTCCCTCCCTCTCTCTAAAATAAAGGACACTCAATATTGTAAATGGTGTACCAGTAAAATATACGAACAAATAAAAGAACAGACCTAAATGTTGCATTGAATATTTTCCTTCAGTTTTCTTCACTGAATTAAGGGTTTAAATCTAAACGATTTAAATCTACATTATTTTTACTTATTCATTTTTAGTTTGAACTTCAATTTTTCTGGAAGCATTGGTACATTTTTTAACCCAATGTTATACTAGTTAATCTCAAGAAGTAACAAATGTGAGAAAACAAATTCAATATTTATGTATATGTAAGAAATAGGTTACCTTTATTGTCCACCCAGTAGTGACTGGGTGCTACAAAAGCCAACTCCTGTGAGATCACAGATATTTCACAAAAAATAAAAAAAATAGATATAACTTTTAAACTGACACTTCAAATAATATATTCCAATGGCAAATAAGCACAAGAAAAAAATGCTCTGTATCATTTATCATGAAGGAAATGCAATCATAATCCAAAATGAAATAATACTACACTTACCAGAATGTTTAAAGTTAGAAAAACTGCTTGTGCCAACTGTTGGTGAACATGTGGGGCAAAAGAACTATCACATGCTGTTGGTGAGGAGGGGAAGTGGTTTAAATACTTGGCAACAAATGTGGCACTTTCTTTAAAAAGTTAAATATAGGCTTAGCAAATGACCAAATCCTACATTCCAGATATTTAAACCAAAAAACTTGAAAGTGTATGCCATACTGTCAGGGTTTTTACCCTCCACAGAACCCCCCCCCTGAACCTGCAGAGGAGTGAGGGGAGAGCACGCCCTTGCAAGGCGAGGTCAGGAGAGGCAAGTGCCGGCTGTCTGCCCGATCACCAGCCCTCGTTCCTGAGGACAAACAGACGCGACAGGGAGCTCAGTCGAAGCAGGAACTCATTTACTGCAGAAACAGGAAGGCATATATAGTACTCATGGGCCAATCAGCACAAAGGTCAGGCAGTCACAAGCCCTTCACACAGGAAGGCACATCATACAGGTAAATGGTGTCCTTGAGCTGATCACGTTCACGGAAGACTTGAGTTGCCAATCAGGAGCGGGAGGCAGGCCTAAGCAGAAAATCACCTCCCTTTTGAAAGCAGGCAGAGCACCGCCCTTTGTGCATCCGGCGGGCACCATCTTAACAATGATTCAGCATTTCAGGCATTTTCTTTTGGAGTCTAGAATACCCTACATTTCCCCCTTTTTGTTTTTGTATGGAGGCTAGTCACTAGCCAGAGAGCAGCGAACCCTACCGGAGTCACCTTATTGAAGGTGGTACTGTGACGGTGTGGGGTGTCAGCATCCAGTAGGCTGCGAAACCTCAATAGGCCAATATATCAGTGGCAGGGGTCAATCGAACTGTAGGGTAAAACTTTACCATGGCTATGGGACTACAGTTTCAACATCTTGATAGTTAAAGCCATTCTCATATGGTTCCCATGCATTGCTGCACAGAGATTGATATTGTTGCCTAAGTACCATGAGATGTACAGCATTTATCCTATTTTGTTATGAACACAATCAGCTTATTAACAACACAAGGACCAAAGGAAAGTAATAAAGATATAAGTACTCTTACTCAGGACTGCAGCAAAATAATAGTTGTCTCCCGCAACACAGTTATATCTAGTAATACAACAAGTAGATGGAATAAATCCAAAGGTGCACCCATTGCATTGTTGAAACCAATTGCCCCAAGCCTGGGTTGTAGGTGCCCCTATAGTCAATATGAACACAACAACAATAAAGGGGGACATCTGGAATTTTATCTCAAAGGCCTCTTTGAATCTGGGTCCTTCGGAGAATTTCTTTGGAGGTGTCCGGGGTGGGCCGGGTGGAGATGGACTCTTCAGTCTCTAGTAAGGTTGTTATGCTTCAAGTCCTCCAGAAGACTGTAAAGGATCAGTCCAGTGGTAGCGGCAATCAGCAAAGCCAGTCACTAGCAGGCAGAGTGTCTACCAAGAGCGATGCGGCAAGGGCATTTCCTGGAAGAGAAGCACAAGGGGACCCTCAAGAGCGGGCGGCACTCTTGGATTTTCCTTTTTGTTTTCCCTGCGCCAGGAATGGGTAAGTATGCAGCTAAAGCAATTACATACCCACCATAATTTCTTTGTCTATTAAATAAGGTCTTAGTCTGTTTTTCGGCCATTTTGGTCTCTTCCTGGGCTTTGGTCATCGCTCACTTGTGGGCAAAATTTCAAATTGCGGGCAGGAATCCAAATTGGATTCGGATCTCCTATAGGAAACACACATCTGAATCCCCTGCCCATACTTATCAGTGGGTCTGGTCCTCGCCATTGCCCAGTCAGCTGGTCTTTCCAGCGTACTTCAACTTTGGCATATGGCGTTTGGTTTGTCCAATGTCTCTGAAAAGCCGTTAAGGATAGATCCTTTGAAAAATTTAAAATATTTAATGTAAGCAGAGCCATTCACAGTTGGTCATGGGGGTTTGTTCCCCTTTTTGTTTTTGTAATAAGTCTTTCAGTGTTTTATTCTGGCTCTACAATTGCTTGGGCTTGCGGGTTATATGGGATCCCTGTGGAGTGGCTTATGTGCCATTTATCAAAAAATTCTTGCAAGGCCTTGCTAATAAAGCAGGGGACATTGTCTGTTTTTACTTGGTGTGGCATGCCTAGGGTAGCAAAGCATTGCAAAACATGGCTTTGAGCATGTTTGGCTCTTTCTCCCATATGGGCAGTAGCCCAGCAGGCATGGGAGTATGTATCAATTGAGACAAACACAAATTTTAGTTTTCCAAAGGCTGCATAGTGAGTGACATCAGTCTGCCAGACAATTTGGTTTCGGACATCTTGGGTTAACTCCTGGGATTGCAGGGGTGGAACTTGCAGGAATGGTAAGCGGGATTTACAGGTCCTAATGATTTTCTTTAAGTCCTTGATGGGGATATGGGGGAATTTGTGATGAAGCCCCCTTCAGTTAAGGTGCGTGGAGGTCTTGGGCTCATTGGAGGTCTAGAATCTGCTGTGCAGATATGGTCTGAACAGCAGAGGATGCCAATTGATCAGCCATCATGTTTCTCCAGGAGAGGAGTCTAGGTAAGCCTTGGTGTCCTCAAAGATGTTGCACAAATATGGGTTTGGATCATCCTATTAACAAGGACCTCACTTGAATCATCAGGGGGTTATGTGATTTTTATCTAGCCGAATGTGGGAGGACACCAAGGCAGGGAGTAGGTTAACAACATATAGACTGTCAGAGAAGAGGTTCATAGGCTCATAAATTTTGTCTGGAGTCATTGCAGTGGCATATAACTCTTTAAATTGAACCGAATCCATTGACCCTCTCGAAATATTTGTCCTCTCCCAGCTTGCTTGGGGAGCAGGGTTGGGGGAGGATTACAATGGAAGATCCTTCCTTTCCCCCCATCAGTAAAAACATTCAGGGCATCAGTGAGGGGTTTACTCAGAAAGAGCTTAGGAGCGGTCCAGTTCAGCTTGGCGAAGGAGGTAGCCCATCTATTAGGCCCATAATGGCAAACAATTTTATGCCAGAAACGAGTCAGGGCATTAGATACTCTATTATGATTTCACCTGATCCATTCGAAGTCAGACAGATGGTAGGGAACAGTCAAATTGTCTGGATCTTTCCCATAATGCCGTAGTGATGTCTCTACCCTTAATTATGAGGTCTGCCAATTGATCCAGTTGGGCATACACTTGAGGGCTCCCCCATTGATGTGTGAACCCGTTGGAGGGGATCACCCTGCTGGGTAAATACTGAGGTGAGCAACTCTGAGCCAGGGAGGATCCACAGGCAGAGTTCACAGCTGGACTGATACCTGGCCAGTTGGGCATTATCAAGCACTAATTGAATCCTTTTAAATATTTGCTTATGTCCCTCTGTCAACACAACAAGCTCAGATGGGGTTTTATCTTTTAACAACTCAAAGAGAGGTATAAGGTCCTCTCTTGTAATGTGGAGCCAGGGTCGTAGCCAATTAAGCTCCCCTAATACCTTTTGTAGTTCTACCAGGGAGTAGGAGTCCTTGATAGATAGCTGGGGTTTAAGGGGACACACAGAGTCCAGGTGAAGCCTCACTCCCAGTATTTCAAAGGGAGGCACGTCTGGACCTTGTTGTTGGACACATGTAACCCCCATTGTTTCAAGAGGGTTTGGAGCTTCTGGTAGACAGGGCTCAGCTGTTGGGTAGTGGATGCTCCCAAAATTATATCATCCATGTATGCATATAGGACCACCCCTGGCCACTGTTGAAGGGACTGCAAAACCTGAGAGACATATCGTTGTCAAAAGGCTGGGCTCTTAGCCATGACCTTGTGGTAACAGTGTCCATTTGTATCGCTCATCAGGCCCCTGAAAATTGGTGGAAGGTACAGAGAAAGCAAACTTCTCACAGGGGTTGAGGGGAATGGAGAAAAAACAATCCTTAATATCAATCACAATGAGGGGCAAATCTTTTGGAATGGACGGAATCCAGGGCAAGCTCCTCAGGGGCTTGCCCACTAGAACCATGCGCTTGTTGATCTTTCTTAAATCCTGTAACATCCTCCACTTGCCAGAGGCCTTCTGAATAACAAAAACAGGACTATTCCATGGGCTTAGGGAAGGTCTAATGTGTCCCAGTTTTAATTGTTCTTGGGTAATTTCTTTAAGTCTTTGAAGCTTAGCTTGTGGTAATGGCCACTGCTCCACCCAGAATGGAGGTCCTGGGAGCCATGCAAGGGCAGGCGTTATCAGAGCAGTGGCCTTTAGGATTGGGGTTGCGGTTTCACTCAGGAAAGGGGCATATTAGGTCTTGAAGCCTCAAAGGAAGGGTACCCCCTATAATCACTGAATCTAGACTTCGGGTTCTTAGAACAACCAAATTGTCATTGGTATTCTTCTTCCCCCAATATGTCTTCATAAAGAATTTTAGGATTATTGGTAATGCAGACATCAGCTGCTCCTAGAATGTCTTGGCCCAGCAGGTTAGCTGTCAGACCAGAGGCAACGAGGGGTCTGACTTCCCCATGGTTGCTATCTACGTCTTCCCATTTAAGCCAGCCCTTAGTCTCCTCAGAGGTCGCATTGCCTCCGACCCCTAGTAAAGGGGGTCCCGGGACTAGCCTCCAGTGGGGGGGAACTTCCCCCTTTCTAAGCACAGTTCGGTCCGCCCCAGTGTCAATTAGGCAGTAGAACCTTTTTTCCGATATGAATATGTCCATCTTTGGTCTTACCCCCGGTATTATGGGCGCTGTCCAATGGGCCCTGGGGGAATCAGAAGAACTCCTTCCTCCTTGGGCTAACAGGGCTGGAGGTTGCCCCTCCCCTAGTTTAAAAGGTTGTCTTGGATGTCAAACTTAGACCTGCAGTCTTTCTGCCAATGGAACCCCTTCCTGCACCTGGGACAGGGCGTCCTAGGTGGGTGGTGTCCCCTCCTGTTCATCAGGGGAGCCCCTTGATTGCCACTGATATTTTTTGTAGCATGGTCATTAGGGCACTCCCTCTTGAAGTGTCCCATCTGACCGCATCCAAAACAAGTTTGATTTCTCCCCCCTTTGTCCGGGCCTCTGCTCCCTTGGGACTGTAAAGTGAGGGCTGTGGTTAAGGCCTCCATTAAGGAGGCTGTTTGTGCCTGCAAGGCAGCAACCAGAGTCTGGGACTGGTGGGCTTGAGTGCCCACATCCTTGGTGGCAACTATCCACTTTTCCATAGATCGATCTTTTGGTCCTGCACAGGCCAACTTGTGGTCAGTAGTCATCCCCTCCCAAGCCAACATTTTAACAAATTGATCCCACAAGGGCCCTGGGGGAAATTTATGCTGCAAGCTCTTTTCTACCGTGTCTACAAAGGATGGGAGGTCCTCATGGGCTTTTGGATGATTCCAGAAACCAGCAGTTCTGATGAACCTTCCTCCAGTTTTTTCCAGGCGGCCAGCCTAAGGGCCCTTACTTGCTCCTGATAAGGGGCAGGAATGGCGGCCTGCTGGAGACCTGTAGCAAACTGGTCACTGGTACCTGAGAGCATCCCAAAGGTAATGGGAATCGGAGGGTTTGCAGATTGGTTTCTCTCTGCCTGGACATGGCATTCCTCCTTAAAAAGGCACACCACTTAAGGAACAGGGGACCAGGAAGGACTGCCTTTGTCAGGCTCTCCCAATCCTGAGTAGTACAGTGCTAATGAGCTAACCCTTGGAGGATGGTCTTGGCCCACGGGGAATTAGGCCCATCCTCCAAGATTGCCTTCTTTAGTTCTTTGAGCTCTTGGGTCTCCCAGGGGTACCGCGCAGCTGGCCTGTTCCCGCCAGGGTTAACATTTACTGAAAATGCCTGATAAGATGGCGGCACCGGCCTGTTCCTGCCATAGTTAACCGTCGCTGGAAATGCCAGATAAGATGGCGGTGGGGCGGTGTCAGAGGGCCTCTCAGCGATAGACGCTGATGGGTCAGGGCTGGCCCAGGGATCCATATCCATCCTGGGCAGGGCAAGATGGAGCTTAGGAGGTGGCCAGAGACATTTCTCATCAAAACATTCCCATTCCCTTTCCTCTGGGGGCATGGATGCCTCCTTAGGAGTTGGTTTATCTGGGTCTTTTGGGCATTGCCTATTAGCTCCCTGTTTGCTGGGACTCTTTGTGGGACCCGCCCAGCGGGGCGATAAAGATCGAGTGTTCCCAAAACATGCCTTAAGGGCTGACAGGGTAGTGTACACTCCCAGAGGGGGGGTCTTCACCCCGGTCTATTTCTCCCTTTCTGATCAGTCGTTTGACGTGGTCCCAGGTGGAATAATCAAAAGGGTTACTGACAGGGAGCCAGGGGGCTACCCTCAGAAAGGTCTCCCAGACTCTTTCAGTCTGGGAATCTGAGAGTTCTAACCCTCAGCTTTTAAGCATGTATCTCAGTGCTTTAAGCACAGGTTCATCCTTAGAGGTTGCCTGCCCCATCTTTTCGGGGGCGCACTTACCTTGAACCACGCTTGGCCCGACTCGCTGGTACTTTCGGTTTGTCAACCAAGTCTACAAGCCCCACGTTAGGCACCAGATGTCGGGGGTTTTAGCCCTCCACGGAACCCCCTCGAACCTGCAGAGGAGTGAGGGGAGAGCACACCCTGGCAAGGTAAGGTCAGGAGAGGCAAGTGCCAGCTGTCTGCCCGATCACCAGCCCTCATTCCTGAGGACAAACAGATGTGACAGGGAGCTCAGTCGAAGCAGGAACTCGTTTACTGCAGAAACAGGAAGGCATATATAGTACTCATGGGCCAATCAGCACAAAGGTCAGGCAGTCACAAGCCCTTCACGCAGGAAGGCACATCATACAGGTAAATGGTGTCCACGAGCTGATCATGTTCGCGGAATACTTGAGTCACCAATCAGGAGCGGGAGGCAGACCTAAGCAGAAAATCACCTCTCTTTTGAAAGGAGGCAGAGCACCGCCCTTTGTGCATCCTGCGGGCACCCTCTTAACAATGATTCAGCATTTCAGGCATTTTCTTTTGGAGTCTAGAATACCCTACACCATACAAAATACTTTTACATTAATTTTCGTAACACTACTTTTCATAATCAAAAAGTGGAAATGCCTTCCAGGTTCATCAGTAACTGAATGAATCGTGATATAACCACTCCATGAGATGTTGTCCAGCAATAGAAAGGAACAAACTTTTTGTACATGCGATGACATGGGACATGGATGATTCTCAAAATCATTATGCTGAGGGAAGTAAGGTAAGATGATAGAGTATAAACGAGACTCCATTTATATAAATTGTGTAGTGTGACAACTGGTGACAGAAAGCAGGTCAGCAGTTTTCTGTGCAGGTAGTGAGAGATATTGGGCAGAAGGAAGGGAATAAAAATGGAACAGTTTTTTAGAGTGAAGGATATGCTAGTTATCTTGATTGTGGTGATGGCTTCACAGGTATATACCTCTGTCTAAGCTTATCGAAATGTATGCTTTAAATATATGCAGTTTATTGTTTTACAGTTATATCAACGAGAATATGAAGAAATAAAACTCTAGTAACAGTGGATTCAAAACAGATAATAAAAGGAATACCAGCATAAATTATCCTGAATTGCATCAGGACTGCAGGATAGTTCACACTAGTTATCGACTAAAAAGAGTAAAGAAAATTGTTAGAACATAGAAAAAAAGAAAAGTGGGAAACCGTAAGACAAATGGGATCTGTATTGGAAAGAAAAAGCTTTTTGAAGTGGGTTTGAAATACATTTTTATTAAAAAAATGAAAGTGTACAGCCAACATTTTTATATGACCTTCAATGTTCTTTAAAAAAGCTTTCAGGGAAAATTAAAAGGATTCCTTATAATATAATGACTTTTTTAATCAAAATGTGTTTGCCCGTGATTAAAATTCTTCCTGTTTTTCTCTACCTCACTGACTTTCTCCATGCTAACTGCTATCAATTCATTTTAGTCTGCAGTTAAAAGTTTATCAAATGACAAAGGCACAGCAATAAAAAAGTACCAACTACAAAACTCATTGAATTACATTTTTATAAATGTGAAGTATGAAATTATTTCCATCAAATTATTTGAGAGATTAGAAAAGTCGTTAAATATGCTTGCCTATGGAACATTGCAGTATATAACATCTGATTCATTAATATTATTATTTAATATACACTTTAATATTGTTAAATCATTTATATTTGAGAATGAGATCTTCAAGTCATAAAAATTATTCTTTAAAACTGTTTCAAGTTAAGGGAAAGCTTGTATTTTATAGAGAGACATTTCATAGGAAAAATGTTGAAATTTGATGGTCCATATTTTCATGTTTAAATACAGCCTATGTCACTACTACTATACCAAATATGGCTTCAGCAATTTACTTAATCTTTTGGTTGAACACTTTTCTTAACTGCAACCTGACTAACCTTACAAGTTTTAGGTGATGACGAGCATAATTAAAGCATCCTATAATGTCTGTCGTATTCACTTAACATTACCAGTTTGGTGTGCATTTGAAGTCCTCTTACCCTCTGTTTGCCTACTCATTGCATTAACTGATGCGCTCCACTCTTCCTGTAAAAGAAACTGACTGATAACCAGAGTTCACTGGACATTTGGCCTGTACTTCAGTATCTAAATCAAATGGTTTCGAAATACAATTTAAAAATATACCATATAGCATTTGACAACTCTAATGGCAGAAAAGCTCTGAGGAAAAAATAATAAATTATGCTCTACTTATGTTTCATTTCTATTAATGAACCTGTATGGAAATAAAGAGCCTTGTCTACCACATCGGGAGTGGTCCAATAACTGAATATTTCAATTAAATTAAAATGTTTAAAGTATGTTCAAATCAATTTTTAGAATCCCCTACTTTAACTAAACTTTTTGGCTAATTCCCTACTAAATACAGTTTATCACTGCTTCTTGAAACACTTCTTCACTTGGCTTTCCAGAATGACACTGTTTCTTTATTAACTCATCGGTTCCTCCAGTTACAGCCCCTCCGCACAAAGTCCCGGGGCCTCCACTGTCGACCATTAGCTGGAGACTGTCCATGCTATCCCTGACTCTCCCTCAAAGTCCAGGTTCATTACATTAAATTCTGATGTGACATCTTTACTTGCAGATATAATATACACCTCAAAGCTAACATGTCTGAAATTATCTCTTCTCCCTGCTCACCTCACTTCAGGCACACTGGTTTTTGTACTTCTTTAAACACATTATTTTGAAGCAGAATATTTTTATTTGGATCTTCTCGAGGCTCATCTGGTAACTTCACTGATTTTCTCTTTCCACTTCAATTTCTCATAGAGAACTTACCTAGGTACCTATTTAAGTTAGTATCCCCTTATGCCCTTTCTATGCCCTTAAACAGGTGTATATTTTTACAGCACTTGTCACTGCATGGGATCACAGTATGTATTTACTTGACTTACGGTTCCCACTCTACCTCACTAAAAAAGCTTCATGAGGAGAGAGTCTATTTTTTAATTACTATAATCTCTATACCATAACAATATCTGTCACATAGTAGGCCCTTCTGAAAATTTCTAATAAATGAATTCCTACAATCTTTTAAAAATACTCTATTTTTCATTATTTATTTATTTATTTTTGCAAGTAGACCTTTGTTGACTTTTTAGTTGATATACTGTGAATAAATCCAACTGTGGTAGGCAGGCTCTTAAAGACCTCCACTCCCTAATTCCAGGAACCTGGGACTATTTTGTCTTATATGGTAGGTGTTTTTATGATTAATGATGTTGGCATAAAGTAATTATTCTGTATTATCCAGTCAGGCCCAATTTAATTACATGGGTCATTAAAAGGAAAGGAATGTCCCTGGCTATGAGAGACATGTTTTTAATGGAAGAGTAGTCACAAAGAGCTACACTGCTTGCTTTAAAAATGAAGCGGGGTCATGAGTTTGGGAATATGGCCATCCTTGAGTAGCGGGGACAGGCAATGAAATGATTCCCCCAAGATCCTCCAGAAAGGAGTGGAGCCCTGCAGGGACCTTGGTTTTAGCCCATCAGACCCATCCTATGATCTACAGAAATGTAAAACAATAAATTTATACTGTTTAAGAAACCAATTTTGTTCCAGTCGTAATAAATATTGTTACAGAACAGTTTTTATAGTCTTAGAATATTATGAACATGCCTAAACTTGAAAACTAATTGCTTTATATTATTTACAATTTGTTACCATTATAAGTAATAGATAACATGACATAGTGTATACAGATTTTTACCTTAGATCTTATTCCTGCTCACCAAGTGAAAGGTAGTATGAGAGTTTTATCAAGAGATATAATTTGAGAAGTAAAAGTGTTTAAATAAACACAAAACCTATTATGATTATGATACAAAGTGACACAGAGGCTCAGAGAAGGGAAATGCAACTTTCTGAAGAGGGTGGGGTAAGAGCTTCTTGAAGAAGGGAGCTTTCAGGTGAGACATAGAGGTGAATGAGATTTGAAAAAGAATGAAATATAAAGGTTGGGCATTACAGTCATGGGAACCAAAGGTACAAAGAAACAGTCTGAGTTATGGTAGTATTCTGTTTTGAAAATCATTCCAGAAACAAAGAAACTGGTACCTAGGCTTAAGCTCATGAGATGGCTTTTTTAGGTAATATGCTTGATTTAATTAACTCTGGAATGTGGTCCATTCAGATATATTGGTATACTTCCACAACTGTGAACAGTAATTAAAAAAATTTGAAAACATGACTATCATACAATGTTAATATATGCCTGTATTGAAAATTTATTTGAATCTTTAATGCGAGAACTAGCAGGGTAATAAAGTGGGGTACCCATCGAGCCTTTCTTATTTCTGGTCCTCTGAGTGTTCTGAGGTATTTTTTTAAAAGTCTACATAGCTTTAGAAAATGTAAGAGAGAATAATATTAAAATCGGCTGTTTTAAATGAGTTGTAAATACTATGTAATAAGTGACTATTCTTAAGTTAATATGAATTGGAAACATTATTCAAATTCTTAGAATATTTCTGCTCTATTATATATAATGTGTATATATGTATACACACACACACACACACACACACACACACATATATATATATTATACACTACTGGTAGCTAACCAGTGGTTTCTGTGGGAAATTATAGAGAAACTAACATGTGACTTATAAATGGAATGTTGGAATACAACCATTTGTCAGTTGACAGTTGCTTGTATTCATAGAGCTCAGTGGCTATCAGTCAAGACTTGTACCATATAGATGCAAAGTTTTACAGGTAAACTATTATATAAGTTTCAAGGGCTTTGTTTCTTCCTACATAACCCACCCTGGCTTGCAGTATTTATATTGATAATCGAAAGGGGGATAGGATATATAGGTTTTGTGTTTCATAGACTGTCATATAAAATATATTTCTAGTATTTCTGCCTCACAAATTTTCTATATTGCCTTAAGCAACACTTTCCATGTATTTATTTTTATCTTTAAATGTTTAAACATTCTCATTTTATTTTTCTGGTATGCTGGTATATAATCTCATCTTGGAAAATGTTTTTTGACATAGCACCAACACTTTAAAAGATACGAAGAATTTTATTTGTAGAAGTTAGTAATGATAACCATAATATTAAGATTATATATAAGGATTGCAAAATGTTTTAATTGAAACCATTAGTCTTATATTTCCAGTGCCTTTTGTTTTACTTCTCCTTCCAGGTTTGAATACTTACAAATATGAAAAAAATTAAACTGATCCACATACTCATTACTACTATGTAGAAATGAGAAAGTGTAAGATCCAGCTACTCTTAGGGCATTGTACTGTGAAAGGAAGTACAATCTGCTAAGAATCATGCATTTCAAAGAGCAGTTGGGTCTACACTGTATTTTCTCCAAAAGAATCATTTAAAGCATTATCTCAAAAGGTATGGGACTCGTAACTAAGCACAAGTTAGGAAAAACAAATAAACGAAATAAGTGAAAAGAAATTTAATAGGAATGTATTTTCAGTGTTATGTGCAATATTAATCTGAATTCAACATTTCTGGGTTTTGTGCAGCCCATTTTAGGTGGTGCTGTCTCATACCAATAGATGTTATTTAACATGACTTATTTCTGAAAGGTGTGGGACTGACACTCTGTAAAAATCATCTTTTTGTAACAGGCACAATTAACCCAGAAACAGAGTTACTATAACAAATACAAACCTCACTGCTTGAAAAGAACATATTAAACATTTAAAATGCCATATATTTTAGAATAAGGAAAACTAAGATCAGAATGTAAGATTTGTTAGTAAAAATCCTCAACTTATTTACAACAATTCCAGGGGGGAAATACATAAAAATATAGAAGAAAATTTGACAAACAATACTGTGAGCATGAATATGGTACATACATCTTTGTTATTTTAGCATGAAAACTAAACTGAAACAATTCTGGCCTAAAAGATCCCCTCCTATACACACCTCTTTTTCTCATCTAAATGATCAGTGATTAAAGTTAGCCACTATCATTTAAAACAGCAAAAAATAATCTTGAATTTCAGGAATACTTGGAGGCAGAAATAGATACGTTTTAAGGGAGTAGCAGTTCAATTATTGTACAAAAAAATATGCACAAAGCATTTTCGGATGAATAGTCATCTAAGGTTTCACAGCAATTATAGATTGTCAAAGTCCTTAAAAATGAATAAATATATCTACTGGATGTATCCAAATGGTGTGGCTATATCAATAATTTTCAAATTCCTTATAGTAATTTTATCATTCGTATTATGATTTATATTATTCCATATTCAGAATTTCCTTTCTGAATCTTAAAGTTGTAAAATTCACTGTATTCTCAAATCTACTCTTACTTTTTCTTTGAACATGACAATTTTTTTCTTCAATGCAAGAACATAAATAAAAGTGATTTCACAATTCTTGTAATGTGTTGTATTACTCAGGAAAAATAAAATGTAAAGGTCCCTAAAGATGAGTAGACTTTTATCAATGTGTAAACCATAGCTGATAGAGGATTGTTGATTTCTGTACAGATAGAAATTTGATTTTCCCAATGAAACACTCTTTCCCTGGTATTAATGTTTCCCTCTTCATCCCAGAGATATAACAAGAACAGTATCTGACACCAGGCCCTAGCTCTCAAATGCTAATTCTGTACAGAACGCCATTGGCAAAAATAATAAGCAGTGTTTTGTATTCTCTAAAGTGAAATAAAGATAGCACCTATAAGCTGCATATATGATCAAACCCTGAAAAACTATTGATCTTATAGACTAGTGATAAAGAAAATAGTTGATAATGCACATTTTAATTCACATACTGTGAATGAACACACTAGACCAAAAACGTTCCTTAAAAAATAGTACAATAAATAATATGGAGATTTAATAAATAGTATATTGCAATAGAATTTTACCAAAAATTTAAAGAAGACTTAATACCTATCCTTCTCAAACTAGTTCAAGAAATTGAAGATGAAGGAAAGCTTCCAAATTCATTCTACAAGGCAAGCATCACCTTAATACCAAAACCAGACAAAAACACTGCAAAAAAAAAATTTTACAGACCAATATTGCTGAAGAACATAGATGCAAAAATAAGCAAAAGATTAGCAAACTAAATCTTAAAATACATTAAAAGGATCATTCACCACAACCAAGTGGGATTTATTCCAGGATACAAAGATGGTTCACTATCAATGTCATACACCCCATTAGCAAAAGGAAGGATAAAAACCTTATGATCAACTCAAAAGATGCTGAAAAAGCACTTGATAAAATTCAATACCCATTCATGAAAAAAACTCAATGAAGTGGGTATAGAGGGAACATACCTCAACATAATAAAGGCCATTTGATAAACCCACAGCTAACATCCTATTCAATGGTGAGAAGATGAAAGCTTTTCCTCTGTTATTAGGAATAAGACAAGGACGCTCACTCCAGCCATTTTTATTCAACATAGAACTGGAAGTCCTAGTCAGAGTAATCAGGAAAGAGAAAGAATGGCAAAAAAGGAAATAAAAGGCATACAAATTGGTAAGGAGGTAATAAAATCATCACTATTTCCAGATGACATGATAGTATATATGTAGTAAAACCCAAAGACTCCATCAAAATCTATTAGAATAAATGAATTCAGTAAAGTCACAAGATACAAATACACATAAATCTGTCACACTTATATATACAAAGAATGAACAGAGAATTAAGAAATCAATCCCATTTACAATTGCTCCAAAAAGAATAAATTACTTAGGAATAAATTTAACCAAAGAAGTGAAAGACCTGTACTCTGAAAACTATAAAACATTGATGAAAGAAATTAAAGAAGGCACAAATAAATGGAAAGCTAGTCCATGCTCATGGGTAGGAAGATTGACAATTGCTAAAATGGCAATACTGCCTAAAGCAATCTACAGATTCAACATGATCCCTATCAAAATACCAATAGCATTTTTCAATTAACTAGAGCAAATAATCCAAAAACTCATATGGAACCACAGAAGACCCCAAATAGCCAAAGCAATTTTGAGAAAGAAGAACAAAATTGGATGTGTCACACTCTCTGATTTCAAACTATATTACAAAGTTACAGTAATCAAAATAGTATAAAAGAGACATATAGATAAATGGAATAGCATCAAAAGTCCAGAAATAAACCCACATATATTGTCAATTAATAAATTACAAAAGAGGCAAGAATATACAATGGGAAAAAGTCTCTTCACCCAGCATATCTGTGGTGTTGGGATAAAATGGTCAGCTACCTGCAAAAGAATGAAACTGGATCATTCTCTTAATCCTATATACCAGTCAAACTATGGGGAGATAAAATTGAGTAAATCCACCCAAATCCCTGCCTGTGTAGAGTTTGCTGTGGGAATTAGAATAGTGAAATGTATCTATACTTTCTGTCCATTACATCTGTGAATATAAATAAAGAAAATGAATGCTTAGGAAATTATTGTATTTTAGGTACTCTGATCAATGAAGGTGTCTGGCATTTGAGTTGAGACTCATGTCCCCATCACACAGAGCAATTCCTGCGGAGTATTAATTCCTAGTCTTTGAAAATACATTGTATGCTTCACAGTATGGGAATTAAGCTAATTTGAAACAATTATTTTGTTTGTATTATTTATGAAAAATATTCCATTTATCTGAAATATTTTCTAGTATGTTAAAACGCTTTTAAGCTCCATTACCAAGAACTATCAAATAGGAAAACTGGAGAACGATGTCGCCAAGATGACAATATAAGTCAATCCTGAATCCACTCCCTGTCATAAGAACAACTTACAACTATTTGTGGACAAGATACCACTGAGAGAGTCCTGGAATATGGGGGTGAGGCTGATGCACCTCCTGCACCATAGAGGCCAGGACAGACTGAATTCAGTGGGTAAGAGGAATGGCTACACATTGACCGCACTGCCCCTTCCCCAGGCTGGTACAGCACCACACTGAGATGTCGCCTCTGAGAAAGTGGTTACTCCAGGGGAAAAAGAGAGCCAATGGGTTATATCCACCAATCCCGGTGATGTGGGTCACTTTATGGGAGACCTTATTCTGTCTCACCCAAAAGAAATCATAGAAATCTGTGGGGATCAATCACTGGGAATTTGACTATGATGAAGATGAGGGGGAGGGGCTTCTAACAACCAGCTCTTGGATTTTAGCAGTCAGAGTTCCTACCTGCAGAGGCCAAGTTGTAATACCAACCAGTGGATTTGTTCATCTGCAAGACCAAGTCAGTGGCACACTCTGACCAAGAAAATGGGTAGGGTGAAGATATATTTGATGTGAGCCCTTAAACAAGGCTAGAGCTTAGTCTGCCCACATCCTATTAGAAGAGCATAGCTTCGCTAGCTGTAGAATGTGGCTCCCAGTCTCATGTGACAGGAAGGTCACATTTGGAAACTGAAAAAAACCAGCAATGGGTTTGTCCTGAGAGGCAGGAATGCAGAGATGGTCACCCCCAGAGCAAATCCAGTACCAAGTGTGGGGTGTTCCCCTGTTATATCCAGGCAGGGGAGGTAACCATAGCCTCACCCACCACTGAATGTAGATCCTAGCACCTCTGACTGGAAAGCTTGTTTAGGTATATTTGGGAATTGTCTGAAGTGAGAGCTCTCAGTCCTGTCCAGATGAGAAAGCTGAGTCATAGGCTCACCAGCTGGGGAACATGGTTCCCAGTCCCATGTGAAAGGAATGGCTGGTGAGAACTGGAAGTTACTGTACAAACTAGCAATGCTTGGGCCAAAAGGTGAGTGGGCAGAGCTGACTGCCCCCAGAACAAAGCCAGTGGCCCTGTTTGGCTAGGGAACTGGGGCATAGGTCATCTTGAGTCAAGACTACAAAGAGCCTTACTTGTCTTCAAACAGCTTCTCTAGCTATTCCTATGCAGGGAAACTAATTCTTAGCCCCACTGATTACAGAATACAGCCTTCAGCTCCTTGACTAGAAAACATACTACTCTACACAAGAAACTGCATAGCAAATACAATAGCGCTGCTTACAGTGGCACCTAAACAGACAGCATATCTGTGGTTTTCCCTGTTTGCAGTGGCTTCACCTGACTGGTGTATTCATTACACACTCTTGCCTGATTTGGGTTTCCAAACAATGATCTATGCAGGCCTTAGGTTCCATCCTGCTGCCCTGTCAGAGCAGGGAAGCCAATTCATAGCTGAGTAGAGTACCAGTTCCAGCCTTCTCGTAAGCCTCACCAGAGAATACAGGCAACAAAAGAGCCCATCCTACAACCTCACTTGGGTCAGCAGAACCAAGTCAGCAGTCCTATTTGTCTATTCTCAGGCAATGGCATATCTCTTACCATAGAGCTTTAATAGTTGCCTCATCAAAACTAGGTTTTTAATAGCAGACTCCACTTGCCCAAGGATAATACCACCAGAAATGTCGAGAAACACAAACTGAATTGACTGGTGAAGACCCATCTTTACCAAAGAGAATCTGAAAAGAGTGCATGAGACCACTTACTATTCACACATTCTAAAGTAAGGAATCAAGGATCACAAAATAAATTGGTAAATATGACCCAACCAAAGGAATTAATAAAGCTCCAGTAACTTACACTAAAGAAACGGAGATCCATGAACTATCACACAAAGAATTCAGAAAAATCCTCTTATAGAAGTTTAGTGAACTAAAAGAACACACCAACAGATAATTAAATGAAATTAGGAAAACAATGCATGACCAAAACAGGAAGTTCAACAAAGAAATAGAAACCATTAAAAAAAATATCATAGAGCTGGAAAAGGTAACTGAGTAATTCATTAGGGAGCTTTAAAATCAGTTGAGACCATATATAAGAAAGAATCAGCAACCTAGAAGATGGGCCATTTGATATTATCCAGTCAGAGGAACAAAAATAAGTAAGCAAAAGTGAAGAAAGCCTGTAAGACTTATGGAAAACAGTGAAAAGAAACAATATACATGTTATGGGATTTCCAGATGGGAAAGAAAAAGAGAAAGTAACTGAAAGCATATTTAAGATAAGAATGGATGAAAACTTCACAAACCTTAGGAAAGGAAGAAACGTCCAGATCTGAGAGGTCTACCAGTCCCAAACAGTTAGTTCATGAATAATACCTAGACACATAAATTGTCAAAGTTCAAAGAAATAATTTTAAAAGCAAGAAAAAGAAGTTACATATAAGGGGTCCCCCATGACAGTTAAACTTCTCAATAGAAACTGCATGCTACAAGAGTATGGGATGACATATTCAAACTACTGGGGGGAAAAATCCTCTCAACCAAGAATACTATACCTGAAAAAGCTGTCCTTCAGTAATGAAGGAGGTACAAAGACTTTCCCAACAAAACAAAAATTGAGGGCATTCATGATCACTAGACTGCCCTACCAGAAATATTGAAAGGAGTTTAGTAGAAATAAAATAACATAATGAAACAAGAGTATAAACCTCACTGGTAATAGTAAATATATAATCAAAGTTAGACTTTGTAATATGGTAATGGTGGTACATGATTCAATTACATTCCTAATTTAAAAGTTAAAAACAAACATAAGAATATCTGTAATTATATTAATCTGTTATTAGTTACACAATATAAGAAAATCGGAAATTGAAACAAATTAAAATGTGAGAGGGAGAAGTGCAAGTGTAAAGTTTAGTAATTCTATTGATGTTAAGTTTTTATTAGTCTAAAATAGGATGTTATATGTTTAAGATATTTCACATAATCCTCATGGTATCCACAGAGGAAAAACCTATAGTAATTACACAAAACAACATGATAAAGAAGTCAAAGCACACTGGTACCAAAAGACACCCAAACACACATAAAAGACAGCAAGAAACAAGGGAAAATGAATCAACAAAACAACCAGAAAGCAATTAACAAAATGGTGATAGTAGGTCATAACCTATTAATAAGTACTTTGATTATAAAAGATTAAATTCTCCCATTAAAAATCCTAGAATGGCTGAGTGGATTAAAAACAAGATCCAATGATATGCTGCCTATAAGAGACTCACTTTAGCATTAAAGACACACAGATTAGAGGGATGGAATAAGATATATCAAGCAAATGGTAGCCAAAAATAAAACATGAGTAGCTGTACTGAAATTAGATAAACAGACCTTAAGCTAAAAAGGGCCATAAGAGACAAGGTAATTGTACAATAATAAAGGGATCAATACATCAAGAAGATATAACAGTTGTAAATATTTATGCACCCATATCAGAGCATCTGCATATAAAAAGCAAAAACTAATTGAGATAAAAGGAGATATAAACAGTAATATAATAATAGTTTGGGACTTTAATATCCTACCCTCAGCAGTGGATAGATCATCCAGATCTAATCAACAAGGAAACAGATGTGAACAACACTATAGACTGAATATACTAAACAGACACATATAGAACATTTCATCAAACAACAGAATACAATTTTGTTCTCAAGTGCACAGTTAACATTTTCTAGGATAGACCCATATTTTAAACTACAAAACAATCTTAACAAATTCAAGAGTATTGAAATACCAGGTATCTTCTCTGACCACAACAGCATGAAACTAAAAATCAGTAACAAGAGGAAAACTGGAAAATTCACAAGTACATGAAAATTAAATAACACTCCCCTAAACAACCAAAAGATCAAAGAAGAAACTAAAGGGGAAATAAAAAAGAAAATTTCTTGAAACAAAGAAAAATGGAAAAACAACATACCAAAATTTATGGTGCGCAGCAAGAGCAATTCTAAGAAGGGGAAGTTCATTGCTATAAATGCCTACATTAAGAAGAAAGATAAACAACCTAAGTCTTTGCCCTAAGAGACTAGAAGAAGAAGAAGAAATTGAGCCCGAAGGAGGAAGGAAGGAAATAATAAAAATTAGAGCAGAAATAAATGAAATGGAGGACAGGAAAACAATAGAAAAGATTAACCAAACAAAAAGTTGGTTCATTGTCAATAAAACTGACAACGCTTTAGCTGTACTAAACAAGCAAAAAGAGGACCTGAATCAACAATACAGGAAGGAGCACACATTATAATGGATGCCACATAAACATAAAGGACTGTAAGAGGCTACTATGAACACCTAAACTCCAATAAACAGAACAACCTGTTTGTTGAAGAAGAATGGAAGAAATGGAAAAATTCTTAGAAAAATAAGAGTTTACCAAGACTGAATCAGGAAGAAACAGAAAGTCTGAAAAGATCAATTACTAGTAAAGAGATTGAATCAGTAATCAAAAATTTCCCAATTTTGGGGGAGAATATCCAGCAACAGATGGCTCCACTGTTAAATTTTATCAAATATTTAAAGAAGGATTAATGCCAATCCTTCTCAAACTTTTCCAAGAATTGAGAAGGAGGGAACATTCCCAAACACATTTTGTGAGATCATAATCACCTTAATACCAAAGCTAGAAAAAGACACTACCAGAATACCAGAAAGGAAAACTTCAGGGCAACTTAATAATTATAGATGCCAAAATTCTCGATAAAACATGAGTAAACTGCATTCAGCAGCACATTAAGAATCATTCACCATGATTAAGTGGAATTTATACCTGAGATGAAAGGATCGTTCAGCATACACAAATCAATGTGATACATCACATTAATTGAATAAAGAAATCAATATTGTCTCTATAAATAAAGAAAAACGATTTGACAAAATTCAACATCTGTTCATGATAAAAACTCTTAACTAATTAGATATAGCAGTGTAACTCAACATAAATAAAGGACACATACAATAAATGACTAATATGTATTCAATGGCAAAAGGTTGGAAACCTTCCTCTAATCAGGAACAAGGCAGGTGTTCCCACTTCTCACCATTCCTACTCAACACAGTACTTTGTCCTGGTCAGAGAAATCAGGTAAGAAAACGAAATAAAAGGCATCAGAATTGGGCATGAAGAAATAAAATTGTCTCGTTGCAGATGACATGATACTATATAGAGAAAACTTGAGGACTCCACCAAAAAACTTAGAAATATTCAATGAATTCAGTAAAATTGCAAGATTTTAAATTGAGACACAAAAATCAGTATTCTATACACTAACAATGAAGGCATAAAAGTATCCTGTTTCCATCAATGGGTAGATGGATAAGGATGCTGTGATACAGACACGCACACATACAAAATGGAATATTATTTGGCCATTAAAAAACAAGGAAATCCTGTCATTAACAATGTGGATGGACCTTGAAGGCATTATACTATGTGATGTGAATTAAGCCAAAACAAAGAAAGGAAATACTGTACAGTTTCACTAACATGTGGAATCTAAAAAAAAGAAAAACCTCATAGAGAAAGGTCAGATTTGTGGTTACCAGAGGTGTGAGGTCAGGGGACAGGGAACTGGAGGAAGGTAGTCAAATGGTACAAGCTTTCAGTTATAGGTAAGTACTAAGGATGTATGTACAATATAATTACAGTTAACACTGCTATATAATACGATGAAAGTTAAGAGTAATTCTTATGAGTTCTTATAACAAGGAAAACAATTATGCTTCTTCTTTATTGTATCTATGAGATAATGGACGCTAACTAAACTTACTTATTGCAGTACAAGCATATCTCATTTTATTGTGCCTCATTTTGTTGTGCTTTGCAGATAGTGCAATTTTTATTTTTATTTTTTTAGAAATTTTTTAAAAATTAAAGTTTTGTTGCCACTCTGACTTGAGCAAGTCTATCAACACCATTTTTACAGCATTGTTTTCTCACTTCATGTCCCTGTGTCAAACTTTGGTAATTCTTGAAATATTCAAACTTTTTTCATTATTATATTTGTCATAGTGATCTATGACCAGTGATCTTATATGTGACTATTAAAATTGTTTTGGGGCACCAAAAGCTCTACTCCTATACTACGGCAAACATCATCAATACTGTGTGTGTTCTAACTGCTCTGCCAACCGGCCATTCCTCCCTCACTCTCCCTTTCCTCAGGCCTCACTGTTCCCCAAGATACATTAATATCAAATAGGTCAACTAGTGATTCTCCAACGGCCTGTAAGTGTTCAAGTGAGAGGAAAAGTTGCACATCTCTCTTAGTGAAGAAGGCATGTTCAAAGCTGAGAGAGGCTGAAAGTTAGGCCTCTTGTGTCAAAACAGATAGCCAAGCTGTCAATGCAAAGGAGAAGTTCTTGAAGGAAAGAAAAAGTGCTGCTCCAGTGAACACAGGAATGATAAGAAAGCAAAAACAGCCTTATTACCGATAGGGAGAATGTTTCAGTGGTTTGGAAAGAAGATCAAACCAACCACAGCATTTCTTTACAACAAAGCTTCATCCAGAGCAAGGCTTCTATTCTAACTCTTCAATTCTATGAAGGCTAAGAGAGGTGCAGAAGCTACAGAAGTTTGAAGATAGGAGAGGTTGGTTCATGAGGTTTAAAAAAAGAAGCCATCTCCATAGGTGAAAGTCTGACGTGAATCAGCAAGTGCTGATGTAGAAGGTGCAGCAAGTCATCTAGAAAATTTAGCTAAGATGGTTACTATAAGTGACAGATCTTAATGTGGACAAAACAGCCTTCCACTGGAAGATGCCATCTGGGACTGTTACAGCTACAGAGGAAAAGTCAAGGCCTGGCTTCTTGACTATCCTGTAGGAGCTAATTGGCTGCTGACTTTAAGTTGGAACCAACAATGACTTACCATTTCAAAAGTCCTGGGGTCCTTAAGAATTATGCGAAATCTACTATACCTCTGTTCTCTAAATGGAGCACAAAGCCTAGGTGAAAATACACCTGTTTACAGCGTGGTTTAGTGACTATGTAAAGCCCACTATTGAGACCTACTGAAAAATTGAAAAACTTCCTTTCAAAGTATTACTGCTCACTGACAAGGCACCTGGTCACCCAAGAGCTCTGATGGAGATAGACAATGGGACTGATGTTTTCATGCCTGCGAACACAGCATCCATTCTGTAGCACAAGGATCAAGGAGCCATGTCAACTTTCAAGTCTCATCACTGAAGAAATGCACTTCATAGGCTGTAGCTGCCATAGATAGTGTTTCCTCTGACAGAACTGGGCTAAATAAATTGGAAAAATGGGAAGGATTCAACATTCTAGATGACATTAAGAACATCTGTGATTCATGGGAAGAGACTGAACTATCATCATTCACAGGAGTTAAGAACAATTTGATCTCAGTCCCCATGAAGGACGGTTTGTCCTGTTTAGTCCCACTGAGGGCTTCAGAACTTCCGTGGAAAGAGTAATTGCAGATGTGGCAGAAACAGCAAAAGAAGCAGAATTAGAAGTAGAGCCTGAAGATCTGAACTCCTGCAATCTCATGATAAAACTTGAAAGCATGAAGAGTTGCTTCTTATGGATGAGCAAAGAAAGTGGTTTCTTTAGATGGAATCTATTCCTGTTAAAGATGCTGTGAAAATTTTAAAACAAGAAAGGATATAGAGTATTATGTAAACTTAGTCAATAAAACAGCAGCAGGTTTTGAAAGGATTGACTTCCATTTTGAAAGACGTTTCACTGTGGTTAAAATGCTATCAAACAGCATCATACACTAAAGAGAAATCATTCACAAAGTGTCAGTCAATGAATTCAACTCCATTATTGCCTTATTTTAAGAAACTGCCACCGCCAACTCAACCTTCCGCAACAACCAGTCAGCAGCCAACATGCAGGCAGGACCCTCCAGTAGCCCAAAAGATTAGAGTTTGCTGAAAGCTCAAATGATGGTCATCACTGTTGAGTGATTAAGTATTTTTTAGTTATGGTATGTACACTACATTTTTAGACATAATGCCACTGCACACTTAATAAACGACAGTGTAGCGTATACATAACTAATGTACTGCTAATGATAGCAACCACTGTGTACTGTTTGTGTACACACACACACACACACACACGCAATTTGTCAACTATTTTTCAAGAATTCAAAGAACCCATTTATTATTATCTTAATTATCCCATTCAAGAACTTTTATTAACCACATCCTACAACCGAGGAAACTGAGGCTCCAAGAGATTGATAACTTGCCAAAAATCACAAAACTAATCAGCAGCCCTGTTATGAGTGAAACTCAGGCTCTCGGCACCAGATCCTGAGGTGTGGTGCCTTTGGTATACCATTGTACATTATATACGTTTCTTCAATGTTACATATGCACAGTTGTATAAAAATTTTGACTCTCTTGTACACTTAACGTCCCTATTAATCATGGGAATCATTCATTCCTTCAGAAATGCATCACATTTTTGTATGCCAGGCACTCTTACAAATACTGAGTATACAGTGATGGACAGGTTTGTTGAAGAAAAATTATTCTAACATTTGTTGAAATAGTAATACAGACTTTATTCAAAACTCTTGTAATTAGGTGTATGCAACAGGGGAAAGAGTCTGGGCTCAACTTCAAATACAGCAAGATATACCGCTGGGGAATTATTTTCAATGAGTAGTGTGAAGGGCTTACTATATGGAAAACTATTAAGAGGAAATATCAAGGGTAGGGGAATTTTTGATAAACTGACAATGAAATATTTTCTGAAGGCTGACCAGGGTGATCAGATATCAAAGTAGGGGATTCTTGCTAAACCAATTTAGCAGATTTCTCACGAAAATGGGTGATGGAAGGTGAAGACAAGGTCCAAAGATGAGTCCTTGTCAAAACACGACTCAGAGGAAATGACTAAACTTTCGTCCAGCAGAATGTTAAGATAAATAAGGAAGCTACTTTTTGGAGCTTAAAATCAGTAGAGAGAACAACTGACAAAAGGGATAAAAATGGCAATTTCCATTTTTATTAAGGACTATAAAGAAAATAAGGCCATGCCTTAAAGAGTTACAGAGGATGAGTTAAAGTGGGGTGCAGTTTTAAGTAAGCTAGTTAGTGGTTGAATAAGGTCATTTTGAGGGTATATTTGAATGGAAATGTAATCCTCCAATCTGTTTCCATGAAGTTATGTTTGCATTCTTCTCCTGTGCTGATTTGCAACATTATAGATGCTTCAGTTATAGTGTTCCAATATACTGTAAATTTTTTAAGTGTTTCTTCCAATAGACTGTTGACTCCATAAGGAATGTAATAGTTTTATTTATTACAATATGTTGAGCTCAAAATTGTACCAAAAAGAATGGTGAGTGCTCCGTAAATATTTTCTCCACATAGTGAAAGGGAGAAAAAATAATTTTCCACCTATAGTTTTTCTTAATAATGTTGCTTTAAAAAGCAGTACAAATTGCATTTAAAATCCTTAGTGATAAACCTCTTCTTTCCCTCTAATACATTAAGAGAAGGTTTAGCTTATGGTAGGAAAATAACAGAACTTGGAGTATTTTTCTTCTGAAAATCTATAAATCTATCAATATTTTTATTTTATCAGGGACTTTTTTTTCTCAAATCTTTCTTGTATTTTACCTGTGAGATGAAAATAATTTAAAGAGAGGGCTTTGTCCTGAGACTTTAAGCCATATGTATGTATAGCTGTTTTCTCTGGGTGTTTTTCCAGGCAGGCTTACCTATCTATAATTCCAAAATACGCCTTCCTTCAGTTATAAAGTAATGCCATGAAATAGTCTGTATATGAAAGAAAAAGATTAAAATAGAGTACTCTACTTTGAAATTGGATTAATAAAGGACTTTGAAGAGGATAAAGGTTGACAAAGAAACCAAGTAATGCTAAAGCTTACTTATACGTTATACTCACTCACCTAAGAAATAACTTATATAAGATGATTTGAAATCAATACCATTATCAACTCTTCACAAGCTACATATGTGAATGTCATTTAAGTAAACAAGGCATTGATCATATCAAATTTTGGATTTTTCAAAACTATTGGAATTAATGTACTTTCAGGTACATAAGTGTGTATTTCAAAGTATTTTGTTATATGGGTTTCTTTCAATGTTCTTCCAGAGAACAAAAAAGATCAAATGACTGATAAAAATGCCTAAATCAAATTCTGAGAATAGAGTTGTTCAGTAGGAAATGAAATGGAAGGGACATTATTGCTCAAACACCAGCTTTGGGCAATTAGAATACCTGACACTGTTGACTATTATTTTTTAATTATTTACTATTTTTATTCAAGGTAATATACTGAAAATTCAAAGATGACAAGAAAATATGTATAAGAAATGGAATAAATGCAAACAAAATTTATATCATACAAAGGTGTATACATAGTATATATATATATATATATATATATACACACACTATGAATGCATAAATTGTAATAAGCAGAATTATTTTAAACTTGTTTTTCAACTCTTTGGATTATTGGATTATTCATGAAATCTACAATAGCTGAAATGTATTTTTGACTTAGAAATTACATAATTAAGTATTGATTTAATATATACTAAATTTCATGGCCTTTACTTTTTTTTTGTTTGGTCAGCATGAATTTTAATTGCCAAAGGATGGCAGTTTATAAATATATCTTGTATCTATATTATGCAAACTAATAACCTGAGATAATTAATTTAAATTTTTCAATGTCATAATTCATACCGTAACTTAGTTGTGTCTGCTACATGAGAAACCAGTTTTTTCCCAACATTTAAAAAGTGTAATATGGGCAGCAGAGCTAATTATTTTCTGATGTCTTTGAGATAATTAATTTTAAAACTATTTGCAAAGAAGAAATGTAGCATGTTTTCAAATGCTACATTTTGCAGGACAAAAATTTTAAAAAAGCAAACCTGAAAGAAATGCTTCTAGCTTCTATTGATGTTTTATGGCATATCCTACAATTTAGCAATAATTATCAATGAATCGGTAATAATTTTGATGTTCATCTACAAAATAGTTATCAAGTAACAACTTACAAATTTGATAAATTTATTTAATTTCTATATAAGAAGATCCATGAATTGGAAATTTCTGAATTTGGACTTTATTTCTCTTAAATTGTCATTTGCTCTTAAGCTATATCTTTAGAAAATAAATGTAAGAAGTTGCAAGTGATGAATGATTACAGATGTATATTGAAAACATGGCCTCACAGATTTTGCATAATTACAAAGAAATACCCTGATCTTGCTTACCTTTCTTTAAAAAATCTGCTTGTTCCTACAGATCAACTCAAGATAGTGGCATGAGAGGTGAGACAGAGAACTCCTCCAAAAACCACATATAATGTGAAAATATAGTTAATACAACTAATCCTAAAACAGCAACAGGAAAGAAGGCTGCACCAGGCTGCATACACCTGGAGAACACAGCAGACCTCGCGAAACAGGGTAATGTACCAAAGTCTTGATCTGGCGGGACCCAAACTGGCGGGAGGAAGAGAAATGGAGCGGGGAGTTGGTGGAAGCCCAGGACTGATGAACACCCAGCCCTGGAGATCTGCTTTGGGAGCACAAATCCTACATTACATGGTGCTCTGGAGATTAGTGGGGTTCGCAAGCTAAAACAGGTGGAGTACTTTAGAGACTGGGATTCCAGCCATTTATGGAGAACAGGGATCCATATCTGGCCAATCTGGGACAAAGGAAAGGCAGGCGGTCTGAGAGGCTTCCTAGCAGCGAAAGGGCTGCTGAAGGAGCAGGGTTTGCACAGAGCTTGCTGTGTGGGAGAAGGGATAGTGGACAAGGTTGTCTGGATGCACTCTGCCCAGCAGGTTGGAAACTTTAAGGAGTTTCAAACGCTTCATCCCCCTGGCTGGCTACTCAGCTCCAAAGCCCCCTGCTGTGTGATGCAGCCTGCTGTGCCTTCTGCCTGACCTTCCGGCACTGGCTCCCAAATCAGCAGTCACTGTGCTGGCATCAGGCCAGTGAGAGGGAGGCCCTGCTTATGACAGCTACAGATGCAAAGCACAGAGTCTTACACCTCTGTGCTAGGACCCCTGGCTCTGACACTGGAGGTGGCACTGCAACCGAGAAGCAGGAAACAGCTCTTTCCTCCCCCCAGGCACCACTCACCTGCGACACACGACCTCATTCATGGGACTGAGCAGCCCCAGAGACTAGAGCTCCTGGGTACTAAAGGGCATCACATAGAAATATGAAAAGTCAAAAGAACCTGGTTCAGACCAAAATCTCACAAACCCCAAAGAAAGGGCCAAATGAAACTGAACTCACCAATCGTCCTGAGAGTTCAAAATAAATATCATACACATGCTCATGGAGGTACAGAAAAATATTCAAGAACTCAGGGATGAATTTAGGATGGAGATTCAATCATTAGAACTTCCATATCGGAAATGAAACATACAATGGAGGGATTTAAAAGTAGATTCGAAAGAGTAGAAGAGACGGTAAATGGAATAGAAATTAGAGAAGAGGAATACAAAGAAGCTGAGGCACAGAGAGAAAAAACAATCCCTAAGAAGAAAGAATATTGAAAGAACTGTGTGACCAATCCAAATGGAGCAATATTTGCATTATAGAGGTAGCAGAAGAAGAAGAGAGAGAAAAAGGGGAAGAAAGTGTCATTGAGGAGGTAATTTCTGAAAACATCCCCAATCTGGGGAAGGAGATAGTCTCTCAAGCCATGGAGGTACACAGATCTCCCAACACAAGGGATACAGGGAAGACAACCCCAAGACATATAATAATAAAAATGGCAAAGATCAAGAATAAGGAAAGACTTTTAAAAGCAGCTAGAGAGAGAAAAAGATCACATACAAAGGAAAACAAATCAGGCTATCATCAGATTTCTCAACAGAAACCTTACAGGCCAGATGGGAGTGGAATGATATATTTGACACAATGTAGCTCCCACAAACCACGTCTACAGTGCATTTTGGAGGGACTGCTATAGATGGAAGTATTCCTAAGGCTAAATAGCTGTCACCAGGGAAAATAAAACCACAGCAAAGTAGAACAATTAATTATTAAGCTCATGCAAAATCAAATCAACTACCCCCAAAGTCATTCAGAATATGATACCTAATATGTAAAGAATGGAGGAGGAAGAAAAAGGAGGAAAAATAACTTTTAGGTTGTGTTTGTAATAGCATACTAAATTAATTAAATTAGACTGTTAGATAGTAAGGGAATTACCCTTGAAACTTTGGTAATCATGAATCTAAAGCCTTCAATGGCAATAAGTACATACCTATCGATCATCACCCTAAACATAAATGGTCCGAATGCACCAGTCAAAAGACATAGACTTACTGAATGGATAAAAAAACAAGACCCTACTATGTGCTGCCTACAAGAGACTCACTTCAAAACCAAAGAAATACACTGGCTGAAAGTAAAGGTATGGAAAAAGATATTTCATGCAACTAATAGTGAGAAAAAAGCAGGAGTTGCAGTACTTGTATCAGACAAAATAGACTTCAAAACAAAGAAAGTAATAAGACACAAAGAGGGACATTACATAATGACAAAGGGGTCAGTCCAACAAGAGGATATAACTATTATAAATACTTACGTACCCAACACAAGGTCACCTACATATGTGAAACAAATACTAACAAAATTAAAGGGGGAAATACAATGCAATGCATTCATTTTAGGATACTTCAACACACCACTCACTCCAAAGGACAGATCAACCAGACAGAAAATAAGTAAGGAGACAGAGGTGCTGAACAACGTATTAGAACAGATGGACCTAACAGACATCTACAAAACACTCCACCCAAGAGCAGCAGGACACACCTTCTTTTCAAGTGCACATGGAATATTTTCCAGAACAGACCACATACTAGGGCATAAAAGAGCCT